>JAODLC010000054.1:2737766-2768656 GCA_026781145.1 Hippopotamyrus pictus | reverse complement strand
TTTGTCTTAATGTTTTTTTAACTGTGAGTGGGGGATCCCAGGACCCTGATCAGGAGGTTCGATGGGGGTATATGTAAGGAATCGTGATGTAAGACGCTAAATCTCCATTGATGGAATCGTTGAGGTGTTTCACCCCGTGCATGAGCGTGAAGCCCAGCGTTTGGCTTCAGGAAGCCATCTCCACTTCCAAATACGGAAGCAGATGTCAAGAAAAAAAAAATACATTGAATTCTGAATCGCAAAAGGAGGTCGTCCCGCTGCCGATGCCGCAAAGCATTATGGGACAGGGGCACCTTGCCACGGAATCCCCCCGCCCAGCTGTTCCGTCTTCCTGTGATGACGCTTTCTCCTTTGCCCGTAGCTGAGGACCTGTGAAAACAGCCCGGTGGCAAGGCACCGACTGATTGCAGCTGAGAAAGTTTCATCAGACGAAACCTGGCCCCAAGACCTTCTTTGTACTTATTTATAATTGAGGATCCCCCCCCCCCCCACCCTCGGAAACCCGCCAGCGATGGCCCGGCGCTGTCACCTCACGGCTTTTCCCCGTCTTCGTGTCCCACGCTATGTTGTGGGAGGCTGTTGCCGTCCTCATGCCTGCGCGTACCTCCATAACGTGTGTAGTCTGGAGAATGGCTTCATTATTTCCTGTTTGGGGTGCGTCCATTTGGACTCTCGCTCTCAGACCACATGCCTAATTTCCCCCTAAGACATCTGTGCCGACATCCCATCCGCACAAATATTTGAACAATTAAGCACCGTGAGTAAAATGTGAGCCCGGCGTGGAAGATGGGGATCCTGCGTGGAGTAAAGGTTTCCGCAGTTGAGAGTCATCGCATAAGCTGTCACGCTGGATAGCACTTCATAATATAGCTCTCAGCTTAGGCAGTCATACAGGGAAATGAAATCTCGCGGTGAGACCACATACTCACTCACATACTCACTCACTTGCACTTTTTGTCTTTCTGAAATTAGTTTGCCGGGCTAATGGTGGAGCTGAATGCAAGATCATTCAGTCTTTTGTGCACACATTTTTGGTGTGTGTTTTTGTGTGTGTGTGTACACTTTATATGTCCTGTGCTGTGGATGGATAGATTTGGAGAGAGGATGGATGCATGGATTTATGGATTGGGAGAGAGGATGGATGGATGGATAGGGAGAGGGGTTAGATGGATGGATGGATGGATGGATAGGGAGAGGGGTTAGATGGATGGATGGATGATGGATGGATAGGGAGAGGGATTGGATGGATGGATGGATGGATGGATGGATGGATGGATGGGGAGAGAGGATAGATGGGTGGATAGGGAGAGGGGTTTGATGGGTGGATGGATGATGGATAGATGGGAGAGAGGATAGATGGGTGAATAGGGAGAGGGGTTGGATGGATGGATGGATGGATGGATAGGGAGAGATGATGGATGGAAGGATGGGAAGAGAGGTTGATGGATGGATATGGAGAGAGGTTGGATAGATAGATGGATGGATGGAAGGATGGATGGATTGAGAGAGAGAATAACACTTCACCGGTCTGTTACCTGTGTAGCTGCCCCTATGTAGGTTTACATTGGATCTTAATCTTCTAAGCACTGAGACAGTAGGAGATGGAGGGCTGGCATGCTGACTGCAGGGAAGCGAGCGCAGCCGGCAGCCGTCTGCATCACGCAGTCACTGGGCAGCACCTGACATTGCATAAGGGCCTGTGGTGAAATGTTCAGGCTATTCCTGCCCACATGCTGCATTCAGGAGTGTTTTCTTCCTATCTCAGAGCTCAGAAGAGATCAGTGGATTTTTAATGGCATCCCTGTTGAAGCACAGTGTACAACAACAGCACTTTAAATAGAGTCAGTATTAGGTATTCATGCTTTTGATGTGAATCTCTGAAGACCAGCACCCCGTAACAAGTTTTAATGAATCATCAAAAGACAAAATCAGCATATTTTTAACTGAACATTCGTGTCCTTTTTAGTACAATCATCAACTTAAATTCCAGTTAAGTGAATGTGTTTGTGTGTGTACATACATAAATAAAAAAGGCCTGCAGATTTGTTCAGTACATTTGGAGAAAAAAATGGCTCGATATCTCATTTACAAATGGAAGTCTCTTGTACATAATAAATTTTAAGGGTCAATGAGCCCAAAGTACCTCAGTGCTGCTCTTCAGGGCGAAGTGGCTTCGATACTTTGCAGGTAGATTCACAAGTGCCTTCCTTTTTATTAAAGGACTCTGAGTGTTTTTTTCTCTAATTACCGCTGACATAGAACAATACAGGTATTAGTGCCTAATGACACGTGGACCCGCTGTCAAGATCCGGCAATTTTCACTAATCGGAAAGGAAAAAACTCGGTTGTTGAGGGAACATTTTAGCAGCCGGCCGGTTACTCGTTTTTTGAGGTTGGATTGAACCCCGTTTGTTTCTTATTGGCTAAGCAGTAAAATGAGGCACATGCAGATGGGGTGGGGCTGGGTGGGGAATAACCTGCCTGTTTTGCCCAAACTATTTAACATAAATTTACTTAGTTAGTGACCCTTTTTTAAACTTTGAGCAGCTGCCCCTTAAAAAGTCTGTGCACAGCCCTGGTCAGAACTTTCACCTTCAGGGGATGGAGAGCGGAGCTGCCTGTCTGAGAATAAAACGCGGCGGAGTTCTGCATGTCGCCCGGCGGTGTTTGTCCGCGAGCAGCGGGGTGAGCCGGGCGAGTCACAATGTCATCGAGACAGCAGAGGGACAGACGTCAACGCTGGTTCGCTCCTGGCCTCGGATTGCAGCGTGGTGGCGAATCTACAGGCCAGCCGACGCTTTTGGAGCGATCCGCTCCGAGCTGGCGTCGTCGCTGCCGAGACGCCTTCCCAGAGGGCCGCTGGGTCTGCCGCTGGCTCCTGATGGCCCCTGACGAGCTGGAGGTGGAGAAGGAGGCAGAGGAGGCTGGAGATGCTCCCCTATACACGCACCTCCCTTCTGTCACCATCCCGGACGTTGTACAGGCGTAGAGGAGGCGGGCAGAGAAAAGAGTATCCAGGATTGTCACGATGGGTCCATCCAATGCAGGTGTCCACTGCATTACCGTCAGAACAACACATGCATGTATAAAATATTCCATTTTCCATATCTGCTTACCCAAAGCAGGCTCGCAGCTCTATATATAGGTATAAAACTTCCCTTGCATCACTGGCTTGGGGTACAGGTGGAAAGAATGGAAAAAAATAATCATCGCCATGACATTTTGAAGTGGTTTTCACAATAAAGTAACCACTACAAGCTTTTTTGGACTATTTAAACGTAGCTGCAGTTTCGATGATGCACACAATATCTAAAATACTTTTTGAGCTATACAATGTCAGCTCACTGGGCGGGAGCTGAGAGGCTGAGCTACCAGTTGATCTCGGATCCCCCAGAGGTTTTTATTTATTTGTTTGTTTGTTTTCCATGAAATGACAGGGTTTCGTTTCCTTTCCTATATTTTGTTTTGCCTTTTATTCACTATTCATTTTCACCATTATTGCCAATTATTTGTCTGTTACTGACACTCTTACACAGTTCTTTGTTATTTGCTCTGGAGAAACTATTAAGGGAAGGATGTGAAGATATATATGTTAGTTTATAGGATCTAGTGAGTATACTGAGAATATTTTCAGAGAAATTATATAGTTGTGGACAATGATTTTTTGATGTAGAGATTAACAGCAAAAAAAAAACTGGTGTGGCTTGTTGCAGTCTCGTGGCTACGGTCTATGGGAACCAGAGGTGTGGAGGCTCAGTATGGTGGGAGCTGCCAAAGGCTTGGCATTCACCTTTCGTCTGCACTGAAGCTACATGCCAGGGCCTTACAGCAGCAGCAGAAGCAGCAGCACTACATAGCTAAGAAGCATGTTAGCCATGTTAGCCTCATCGTTAGCGTTAGCCGTGTTAGCCTGATCAGCAACATTAGCCATGTTAGCCTCATCGTTAGCGTTAGCCGTGTTAGCCTGATAGGCAACATTAGCCATGTTAGCCTCATGGGCAGTGTTAACAACGTTAGCCTCATCAGCACCATTAGCCATGTTAACCTCATCAGTAGTGTTAGCTATGTTAGCCTGATCAGCAACATTAGCCATGTTAGCCTCATCGGCAGTGTTAACAACGTTAGCCTCATCAGCAGCATTGGCCGTGTTAGCCTCATCAGCACCGTTAGCCATGTTAGCCTAATCAGCAGCGTTAGCCATGTTAGCCACATGAGCAGTGTTAGCCATATTAGCCGCATCAACAGCATTAGCCGCGTTAGCCTCATTGGTATCGTTAGCCACATTAGCCGCGTTTCCCGCATTAGCCCATGCTAACGTGTCTGATATCAATAGGACTGAAAACCATTCATCACAAACCTTTGAATTTCTCCAGGCAAGCTATTATCTGTGACAAGAGAAGCTGTTAGCACCTTCATATATGTATTTTTATAATGACTATTATTATATAATAATGTTATTGGATAATCTTATAAGAATTGTTGTTGGTGTTGACAAGTCAAAAGGTTTACTTATTCACTAAAGTTTGGAACTAAAAGATGTTTTATTCAGCATGTATGGTACTATATAGCTGTACATAGTCACGAGTAAACTCCTGATTGCTCCCACAATGCAGTGGGACATGACCTGAGTTGGGAGGGTCGCATCCCCTAGGTCACTAGGTCATTCCTCCCAAACTGTGTGCAGCATCTGTGCTATGGGAAGTGTTCCTTGGGATGTAAGTGCAATTCTGTGCTTTGGGAAGTGTTCCTTGGGATGTAAGTGCAATTCTGTGCTATGGGAAGTGTTTCTTGGGATGTAAGTGCAATTCTGTGCTTTGGGAAGTGTTCCTTGGGATGTAAGTGCAATTCTGTGCTATGGCCTCAGCCACCAGAATTGAACCAAACCAAGGATTGGATTGGATTGGATTGGATTAGATTGGATTAGATTAGATTAGATTAGATTAGGACTAATAGTAAGATTTCAAGTTCACAAACCAGTTTTTATGGTGGCTCATCTGGGAGTCTAGTTTTCCTAAACCCTGTCCGTGCTCTCTACATGTGGAGACCCCCTGGGAGTTTTACTTACACAAAAATATTCTCGTGGCAGAATGGAAAATGATTGGTTCAGAGGTAACCAATCAGATTGTAGAGGAGGTGGGTACAAGCAACCAGAGGAAGTATGACCTCTATAATCTGATTCGTTATCTCTCTGAGCAAATCAATTCGCATTCTGCCCACAGAATTTTTTTTTGTGCAAGTAGAACAACCATGAGTGTATGGAGATTGTATGTGTGTATGTCTCTCCATTTTGGCTCCCCACAGTCCAAAAACAGGTGGGTGTCTTATAGTTGCCCATAGTGTGCATGTATGTACTTTGAGACAGGCTAACATCCTATATAGGGTGTCCCCTGCTTTAAGATCTCTTTATTTGGGTATTCTCTCAGGATAAGAGGTTGGAATGTAGATCTAGAAACCCTCCTTCACTCTTGGTCTCTTATACGTTGGATATTTACTAGCAGATGCAGACTACATACAATGAGAATTCTAAGTTATTCCTTTATTTATCGCAATGAAATGAAAGACAGAACTAGCCCTGCTCTGTCATAGCTATCTGCCATCTTCATATCTCATACCATATCTATTTAATATCCTAACAGCGAACATGGGGCGGATTTTATTAAATTTGCTGTTTCACCTACAACATTTCGCCCACGCGAACGCCGACGATCATCTGAATTCGCAATAACAAAAACCGCCACGAACGGTCATGATGGCGACCGATGACGTGGGTGATGCAGGTTCCCAGCTACCGCGAAGCCACACAGCGAGCGCCGTGAATCGCGCCGGTGGCCCGTAACGCGGGTTTTACGAATCGCGGCCTTGGCGGGCCCAGCCCTGCCACGACGACTGCAATCTCACTATGGGGGCGACTTGGACGGGAGCCGCGGAGCAGCGTGTTAATCAAAGTGCACCGGAGCGAGGAAATTAAAGCTGCAGCCAGGGCCCCCCCCCGAGCCCCGCCGGAAGCCAGGGGAGGGACGGGCTCCAGCAAGGTGTGAGACAGGCAGAGAGAAGCCCCCGCCACTTGGGGCAGGGGGAAAAAAAAAACCTATAATCCGTCAGTATTAAAATTACATGGTTGAGAAAGTTAATATGGAGGAACAAAACCAGATTGAGTTGCACAACAGATGTCGTCGCATAGCGAGCCTGAAATGAAATTCTGTGTTATGTGATATGATGGTGTTAAATCACCATCTACACGAGATACAGAGTCAATGGCAGCATTGACACCATCGTACGGCGCCAGCCATTCGTGCTTTCATATGGTAGAATGAAATAAGTACGTTTTTATGATAAATTAGGGAGGAGCTGGATAGCTTGATTTGTTTGAGTTCACTGTTGTTCTTCTGAGGGTATTTGGTTTGTTGGGAGATGTGGCTCTGTTGGTAGGAAGACCCTGTGATCAGAAGGTTGCTGGTTTACATCCCAGGATCAACACCTGCCTTCACTATCATGCCCTTGCACAAGGCTGTTATCTCCTATTACCCCAGAGACTGTCTGACCCTGCTTTCTCAATAGTACATCACTTTCAGATAAACGCATCACCTCAATGAATATGTGTATCAGAATCAAGCCTTAAAAAGGGCTGTAAACACCTTCCTCAAATCACAACTGCATGCCGGTCCTTCAGATTTCTCAAAATACAGGGCAGTTAGACAGACGTTCAGTCAGTTCACTTTTAGTATCCTGACTGAGAACAATTTATGAGGTTTCTATTCAAGTCCTATTCATGGTAGAGCTAAAACAGATCATTTCAGCTGCCTGACCATCTCTGTTTACTACTATAACACCATTCGTTAAACGATTCTCATACAGATCACTAAAAACACAATAAGATTTTGTGAGACCTACTAACTACTTATGCGTTTCTTCAAATAATACGATTAGATAATGAAAGCAAAATCTTCACGTGTAGATAATGGGCTTCCACAGCTTATGGGGGGTACAGGGTGACGCTGAGGCTGGAGATGCAGCTGCAGAACCTTGTAAAGTGTGACAGTGTCCTCTTATGTTTGGGGATTAACCGTGATAGAGGGAGGAGGCGGCCAGGACAGAGTGTGCAGCCTGATACAGTCCCCCGTGAGCTGGGAGCCACTACCAGCCAGTCCAGCGACGGAGCCGCTTTCCGTTTGGATACATTAAGATTAATGAGTTCCCAAAATGCCATCCCTCTTCACTGCTGTGTAGAGCTTTGAGCGTATCTGAGCTCCGTCAAACTGCGGAAAATTTGCCTGGAGACAGGACTTGGTGGGGTGGGGGGGGGGGGGCTGCACATGGGTGAAGGTGCCTACTGGGAGATTCCGTTCCTTTCCGCGCGTGAGAGATCGCTCTGGGGACGGGGATGTCAAGCCGCGCGGTACGTCGCAACACCGCGGCGTTTCCGCGCGAAGCGAGGAAACCGCTTACTGCTGACTTAGCTAGTCCTCAAAAAAAAAACAAAAAAAAAAAACAAAAATCAACAACATGCTATATTGTGATGAAGAACACTGCATTTTTCTCTGTCACAATCTGGCGAGCTCTGTGGTGATTTCCTGCAGTAGGATTATATAAATACCACATGTTACATTGTTAGTGAAATGATTGGTAAATAATTTGTATTTATAGAGACTGATTTTAAAATAACTCTGTCTGGCATTCCAAAATTAGTGTAAAACTCCCAAGTCCACATTCTCATATTGCATTGTGCTGGTCTCCACAGTTTCCATGTCGTTGAGCACCTTGTACGTTGGCCTTGAAGAGTTAAAGTCAATCGGTGCCACTGACCTGCCTCTTGGGTGTCTGATACAGATGAAACGGTTCTGTTATAGTGACGAGGCCTAAATGAAAAGCCCTGCATATACGGTGTGCTTCCAGAATCCACCAGTCTTCTTACAGCAATTCCGTTTTGTGAGAATACTTTAAAAATTGTTCTATAAGGAAAAGTAGTGTGAGTGAGTGCAGTAAAAATAGCCAGAAAGAAATAATATAATTTTTCCAGTGGGAATTCTCTCAGCTCACTGTCAATGCACGTCCTTTGTATTTTTGGAGACTCTTATTCAACGTTTCTTTTTTTTTTGTCTTTTTATTATGTACTGGGGCTATTCAGTTATGGTCCTGTGGGACCTGTTCCTGAGGTTTTTATTCTAACCAGAAGCTGGACCATGTGATCCATCTAATCGCTCTGATCCAATCAAAACTGCTCCTGTTCTGAGCTCACAGTCTGGACTCTGATCTCTGGGGCCATAATTAGACAGGCCTGTTAAAACTGTGGGAGTACCGCAGTTTATATTTTGCATCGCACGGTGTAAGAAATGCATTTCAGTAGTAGAATAAAAATGATTTATACTTAATGATTTCATACTGATATTGATAATAATTCAATAATATGATGTGTTAGGAGGTATTTAATGTAGCAGGAGGCTCATTGCCACTCCAGTCATCACCTGGAAGGGTTAATAGGAATTGTGTCCCCCCGGAAATGGAGACCAGTAAACAGAACAGAGATCTTGTTATATAGTCGGTAAAAATGACAGGGACAGTTCTTCACGCAATCCCATAATTACCAATTAACAGCAGCTCACAAATGGAGCATTCACAGTGGCGACCCGACTCCCGCACACATTCCCGGTGTTGATGCGGCGATGTAAGCAACAGAAATATCGCCCCCTAACTGTCACCTTCGAGAATGCGACGCGGTCCGGGCACTACAGATCTGAGCAGGACCGAACTCTCCCTGCCGTCTCCGCGGCCAAGATGAGCGTGATAGCTGGAAGAAGGGAGGGAGGCCTCAGCAATGCGAGGCCTTGTACAGACAGATAAGCCTGGACCCAGATAAAAACCACAGAAGGAAATGAAGAAGGACTGTCAGAGACAGTATATAGTGGTCTCACACTGTGGATGAACTTCCGCTGTGGGTCTAATTGGGCTGTCTTAGCTGTTTATTACCTCATGTTTTCATGTTTCTGGAAGACTGCAGCCCACTGGGGTTGTATATATGTATACATTTGTCCTACACTGACATCATAACAATTTGGTGATCCCCATCCTCAGTCGCCGAGCCCCTGAAGGTGGGATGTTGAGGAAAACAGAGGGACGTCCACCCTCATCACTGCAGCACTGGCCAGATGCGAGTCCTCAGAGGTACTCCAGGATACCCCACCTCGCACGAGTAGGTCACTTTGGACCTCGGCTTTACGTGAAGCCAATTAAAATCAATAACCAATCAGGAAGGCGAGAGGCCCGACTGAGGGAGATAAACGCGCGGCTTGTCCACACCGCGCTGTTGTCTTTCAGAATCATCTCTCTAATATGTTGAGGAGAAAATTGTCTTCTAGATTATCTTTGTGACAATGAGAGCGGTCCATGTGCATTTTTTTCTCTCTCCCCGCAGTACTTTTTCCATTTTCGGCTTCAGTGAACTTGAAATTAAAGGAACTGATTGGTAAATGATATGCTGCACAGGTTTCTTTTCAACGCGAAGAAAATTACAGCAAGCCTGGCGCCACTTGGTGATCGGTGCTTCATTTTCATTAACCTACACGAGTGCAAAAAAATAAAATAAAATAAATAACAGCCCCCAGAATGGCGGCAGTACTGACCCAACTTCAGAAATCTCACCGCAGGCTTCAGCTTAAGCAACTTACAGAAACGACAGAGTCTTCACGATTCTGCGGACCCGAGGAGGGAGGATTTGAATGTGCTTAACTGAGCGCGATGTATGAGTTGAAGAGCAATGGGTTTCTCTCTCTCTCTCTCTCTCTCTCTCGCTTTGAGGACAGAGCAATGCTGAGTTTGGGATTTGCTGTGAGGCCTTGGGGTCTTCCTGGAGATGTTGAATTGGCACACAAACACGGCTCGCCCACGCGTGACTCTGCCTCTGATGGGGGAGCCCCCCATATCTCCGCCCAGTCCCTTCATGTATAAATATGCCCAGGATGCGCATTTATTTCCAACGGAAATCAGCCGGTTTGAGGCTGTCGCCGTTCCCCATTCAATATCACCGTCACGCCGCCTCCAAGTGCCCTCATTTCAAAGGAAGTAAAATATTAGTTCAACTCAAAATCCCAATCAAAACTGAAATACTTATATGCTTTGCTGTTACATTACTTCAGTGTTTTCATATAGTTCTGGCAATGTTCGATAGATATTACAAGAAAATTTAGCGAACAAGACAAAATACGGCTTGCATGTAACACATAATTAAACAAATTTAAGGGACCCTTTGTCGAATAGATCATTTTCCGATTGTAAATATCCACTTAAAAAGAATTAAAATATGAACGTATGTGAATATGTGTACAGATAGAAAATGTTAAAAACTGCAGAATTTGACAGTAATTTCAGTGTTAATTTTGATGTCTTTCTAAATGACTTTAAGGCTAAATTTCAGCACGATGCTCTCTGAGACGATACTTTTCCACATTTGCGGGTTTTTCAACCTCTTGACTGCGCTGAACCCAGGCTCTCCTCTCAGTCCCCCCCCCCCTCGCTGGCCCTCGCTGTATGCTACCCAGCCAAGCCAGTCCTGTGCCAAAGATCACTTGTTCAAATCCCCACCTTCTTCACAAGGAGCACGAGGATATTGTTACCGCGATACTACTTCCAGCAGGTGACTCCTCTAATGGCACCAAGTTCGAGAGGGAAAAAAAAAAAAAACACATCCTTAACATTTACTACTCTCACGGTTTCCATAGCAACACTCTCATCCCATTCTCTCCTCGGAAGACAATTCATTCCCGGAAAAAGGATTCCCAGTGAGAAACCGGTATTTCAGGTGCTGTGTTTTAATACTGCTGTGATAATTTCATGGCAAGTACAGTAAATAATTCTATAGTCTAGTTTCATGGTACAAAACAAGCACGGTAAACATCTTTCGGTAATCATTCAAAATGCAGAATCAAAGAAATGCCCCTAAGATTCATATAACCAGCTAAGAAATGGTTTTTTGATACAGGACTAAAGTGCACCTCTCCAACGATGATTGTACTGGCTTTTCATGTTTTGGTTGTATCCAGCAATATCGCATAAAATAATGTTGCTCCTAGAAAATACAAGCAGAACTTTATGCTTCTGGTTTCCATAAAAGAAGGTTGTACATTTAAACCCACAAAAAAAAGATTTTTGCAGAGTAAATATTAATGTTGCTGGAGGCAGACTATATCAAACAAAAAGAAGAATATATTTTTTTCTGTGATTTGCTAGCACAGTTGAAATTCATCCATCTATCTTTTTGCTGCTGATCTTGGATTGAACCCTGCTGATCGGGATTTCGGTAGGGGGGGGCTGTACCCTATCCTAGATAGCATAGAGTACAAGGCTGAGGTACACAACGGATGAGATACCAGTCCATCACAAGACATGTACACTCACACACAGTAAAGTCAATTTAATTAGCCTAAAGGGATATTTTTAGACCGCAGGAGGAGATCAGATTCCCCAGAGGAAGCTTACAAACTCCACATACACAGAGCAGAAGTGGGATTTAAACCCGTCCCATGCTGGTGAGGTGTTTTGAGGCACCCTGCCCCCCTACAGAAATGTCAGACCAAAATAATCACATTTCTGCTGAGCACACTTATACAGTAATGAAGAGCAATTCATGAAGCCCACAAATGTACAGCCTTTGTTAATAAAGGCTCAATATTGACTAGTAAATTAATATTACTAAATAGGGAACAATTAAGCAACAAAAAACAATATATAGAAGTTATTTACTACACTGGGAAAAGAAATAATGAAGATGAGTTTTGTATAATGCAATAATCTTCGCCACAGATGCTTACTCTGATGCCCACGTTTCAGAGTGATAACACAATTCAGCTTTTTTCATGAAATCCGAACGATTCCTTTCTGTTTGATGCAAGTCAGTTTTAAAATGTCCTCGGAGATACGAGGCTATCCTTCTTAAAGAGAATAGGCCTGACATCAGCGTGAAGATTGAGTGAGTGGAGATGTCCAGCCGCTGCTTGCCCGTCGCTCCTGTGTGTTTTCCCAGCTGGTCGTTTGGACAGGAATTGCTTACACAAGTGGAAAAAAAAGCTGTTCTCTACTGTGCTTGATTCAGCGTTTAGCTCTCTGTTATTGCTGGAAACATCCAGATCTTCGTCTTCATATCGGCCTTAGCATTGCTCACACAACATATAAGTAAAAAATGTATTTTATGTGAAGAAAAATAGACATTAAGGCTTTTTCTCAACTACTGGAGCACATTTTACAGGGTAATGTTACATTCATAAGAATGCTGCTTTACTACAGTAACTATTCACTAAAATTTATAAGCCAACCATTGTGCCGTTTTAGTTTCTGTCAAGTTTGAGGGAGAAGGGAGTAGCTCACAGACATTGAGTCACTCACTGACTTCACCTGTGACATACTACTGGTTACACAAGTTTGGGGTCAGTTTTCCTGGCCCCCAGACCCCTTTGTAAACATATTTCAAATCAATTTTATTCATTTACAACAGGAACTGCAGTACTTTTCAGCATATACAGTACTGTGAAAAAGCATTATGCAGTCAAAGAAAATTAGGTATAAATGATCTTAATGTTGGTGTTAAACTGAGATATAATGTCTCCCGAAGTGAATCAGATTTCAACACAGTATTTCCTGTGACCATCCAATACACCCATATATTTGTCGACCCGACCACTAGCACACCATGTTTAGCTAATCAATACCTCACTGAGTTATTTAACTAATAAAGTCAATTAAGTGAGCTGGCAGAGAAATTTAACACACCTGGAATGGCTTTGAGGAGGCATTTCCAAAACAAAGCAATGTTCTTGTACACATCTAATAAGATACCGGTAACTTTTTGGAGAACAGGAGATACTATTGTTATTTTTTATTGTATTTATTTTGTCTATCATTTGCATATATTCTAATGTGAAATTGTGCTTTTTTCTGAGCAAATATTCACTTATTACCCAGATTAATGTCTTTAAACATTTTTACACAGTACTGTATTTTAACTGGAGACTTTATTACAGCTGACTAATTATTGATGATGTGATGAATGTATTTTTCTCTTACTGTACATAGAACCTCACAGACTTCATTTGCTAAACATCCATCCATCACCTCTATATATTTGTTAATGATCATCTAAATTGAGAAAAGGAGAGGTCATAATACTGGACCTTGAGGGACCCCTATTTATAGACAACCTAGTGGAGACAGAACCAGGCTTTCCTGGCTGAGTTAGGGAAATTCAAGGATTCAGTCATAAGCCAAGTCAAAAGCTGAAAATGTATATGAACACAGAATTTAATGCATTGCTGTTACCCTATCACAATTACCATTTCAGTACTCTTTTACCGCATTTCCCTCCTACGACATGGTGTCACATCTGAATACATGTTTTATTCATATAGAAACAAGAGAACATGAGTGATAAAGACCTACTCGAGCTACAGGTTATGACTCATTACAGAATGATGACAGTTCTCAGAAGACACTGTAAAGTTTCATTTTTTACACCCACTTTTATCTAAAGTTCTTCTTCCTCAGTGGTCTCTCATAGCCAACGATCCACCTTAAAGGGAAAGTATGCTGTTTTCTTTTTTTTTTTACACAAAAAGTTACACAGGACTGTGAAATAGATGGAGGAGTGGCTATCAATCCAGAGGATGCCACCGGCCACCTGCCTGTCTCCGTCACACCTCGAGGGACATGATCTGTGCCTGAGAGACAAACTCCTGGTCATAAATGGAGCATCGCAAGGCTATAATTTGAGGTGTGAGCTGTACACCTATAATGAGTACTTTTACCCTTTACCCACTCGTTGAGGCACTTACATACTCTGGACCTTTCTCCTTTTTTCATTTCCTTTTTAAAAATCCTTTTTTTAAGTGTCTGTAAGATACTTTGAGCTGATTGCGGAAATAGTGATTTTATGTATCTGCAGACCATAGCATAACAATGTCTTTTGCATGATATTTAACAACATATTTCTGTTGCTACTTTTGCAAACACAACTTTCATTTCATACAGAAACAAAACAGAAAAACCTTAAAGAAGAATAACATGGAGAATCATATTTTATAATGAAAGGAATGTAGATTTATGCAATTACAGTATAAATGGAGTACTTTTTTGATGCAAATGGATTTAATCAGACTATTTTTTTTTATTGTACACAGCATTGAAGCAGGATGAAAGCTAAAAAATTAAATTGATTGCCAGATTGCAAAACAATGCCACACAATGGAAACATTGTCCCTGTTCACTTTCGATTATGCACTTAATGTCACTGGGCAGAAATGTACCCAAACGGCACTCGATAATAATTTTCTCTCATTCCTACTGAGCTACTGAGCAAGCAGTATCACTAACGAAGCACAGATACCTCTAATGTTATTAAATTATTCATTGCGCACCATGTGACTTTATGATCTATGCTGAAAACACCCTCAGTAAAGATAATAAACACAGGCATACAGCCACGGAATGAGAGGAATTAATGGTTTAAAAGGGGGTGGGGCCAATCAATTCATATTTTAGTTATATAGTTTTAAGTTATATAACATATTGTAGTTATATGCATACACATACTGTGTGTGTCTGTGTGTGTGTGTATGTGTGTGTATATATATATATATATATGTGTATGTATGTATATATATATATATATATATATATATATATATTTTTTTTTTTTTTTTTTTTTTTGGACAACTATGCAATAGCCTTCCTGCTAGTGTAGCGGAAGCTAAAACCTTGGGTCCTTTAAATCAGAGCTAGATAAGATTTTAAAAACTCTGAGCTATTAGTTAAGTTCTCCCCAAACGAGCTTGATGGGCCAAAAGGCCTCCTCTCGCTTGTAAATTTCTTATGATATTATGACACTGAATATTGCCATCATTAGTAGCATATTTTAGTTATATACACGCACAAAAACATACTTACATACATACATGCATGCAGACATATGCGATTAGACAGCCTCACAAATGATGTCACATCACGGGTCCAAATCTCACTCTGAAAGCCCATCTCAGTGTCCCCCACCTGGATGACACTGAACATTACTGTCATTAGTAGGTGAGCGGCCCACTTAAGAGGTGCTTTTGTCAACTGTAAACAAGCCATTTTGGTAAAGTGCAAAATTGCATAATTATGCACTCATTTGCTAAGTTCATTCATTATACTTCTGTCAATAGATGAAACCTTTTTTTTTTTTTTTTTATAAAATTGCTGCAAATGCAAAATAAACAAACGCAACACATGGAACATTATGCCTGTGACGATGGGGTTCTAAAATGCTGTTCATCAAAGGGTTCGTTTCTGAGTATGTTTCCTTATTGTATTGCTTTAGGTTATAAAAACATTACTGCTTTAAAGAATATACCTGGGAAATTAACACTGCATTGAATTGCAAATGATCGTTGGTTTTCTTTCTAAACAAATTTTTATCCAAGGAGTTGCCTTGATGCCACTCACTGGCCGGGTATCATACTCAGGTATGTTTTAATAGCTCTGAAATTTCACTTATGGGATTTCATCATTGAAAACAGGCTTTCTTATCTTTGACTGTCTAATTATTATATTCCTTCCCTGGTGCCTGAAACCTCCCCTTGTTTGCCTCATTAATATGTAACAACTACATCCTTTTTAAATCCAAGCGCTACAAAATCTCCTTAATAATTACAAAACCCAAACACAGACGTCGTGCATATCAACTGGTTTGAAAACACACAAAAAAGCGAGAAATTCAGTTACTGTAACCACAATGGAATCTAACCCAAGGTTATTCTCATTTTCTCTTGATTTGTGTATCTGACGCCACGTCTCCAGGCCCTGTAGCCAACGTTCGGGGGGAAACCCACCTGCCACATGCTTCTGGCGGTTAAAGCGTGGCATTTCCGAACGCGGCGCACTCTGGTCAGCCAGCGCCAGGCTTGTCGGTGTCTGCGGGGGCCGAGATTACATTTCTATCATTTGTTTTCTATTTAATGCTGGACCTGGGGGCAGACCATAGGATCAGTGATCATGTCCTCACTGTCCCCTTGATTTCCCTCGAGTCCAGCCGCCTAGGCAACTCCCAGAAAACATTGCATTCCTCTCATTTTTAATGCATGAAATTCACAATGCTAATATACCACACAGCAGCCTCCGTGATAGTGTATACTGTATATATTCATACTGAAAACATGCACTAGTGTGATTTTAGGACTGCAACAGGAGTAACAACCAACAAAAAATGGTATTAATTCACATTAATATACATTTATGCACTACATGGGCATTTTTATATTGAACTCCACCTTCGTTAGTGACTGGAAGGCTTAAGGAAGACCGAGTACCTACCTTCTACAAATTTCCACTCTTGGTTCCAAGGATCTTATATCGGATCACACTGTTCAAACCAGAGGATGTGAGTGAGTCTGAGATGATTTTTTTTTCCAGGGAATGTAATTCACAATGATCCAAGTGAACCTGCAATTAAGGCAGTTTACTGGTGCAATCGTAGTCGCTGTGGACAAAAGATGTGTAATTTTTGTCAGATGTGTGTATAAATTGCTGACTGCCAGGCCAGGTCTTAAAAGCTCTCTCTTAGAGACGACAGATTGCTTCGTTGATGGAGGACCCCGCTCCTGCTCTCTAAGGGTGGTTGCCATGGTAAGGTATAACTGGCCCACTGCTGAGTTTTGCGGATTTCATTTTGGGAAAAGAACCTTGACTCTCCCTACCTCATTCTTGGCCATCATGGGCCGGATGGGTGATGAAGACAGATATATTCCACTCATGTTCATGGCCGCCACATGGTCACTAGCGCATTTTAGCCCCTTGATAATATCACTGGACGCTGCATAACAAGCTACATTTCTCTATTGGCATTGTGTATTTCATGGCACAATAGTGTAAAAACATGACCAAGTAGATAAAAATTTCCTGCCACAAACCGTCAGAAGCGTACGCTCTGTAGAATCGGTATGAAAATGCTAACCAACCAATCAACATAAGCTAAAAATAAACCAAAGCTAAGCGATAATCAGGTTCCGTTCAGTCCATGAATTTATATCAGGTTCTATGTTGTCACTTCTGCAGGTATGTGATTAATTCTGTGGATCAAATTCAAACCAAACTCCCCCTTCTCGTCACATACACTGGGGAGAGGAGTCTATCTCGCACAGATTAATATGACTTTCCTCCGGTAATCTGTGCGGAGCCTCCTTGGCAAATGAACAATAGTCTGTCTGGACATAAAATTAAGTTCCCTCTGCTAGCTTATGATTCACACATCTCCTGCACTCTTTCCGAAATGCGTAGGTTCCATTCTGCCCCATTTGGCCGCCTTGCCTACCTCGAAACGATATTACTCCGTGTGCTTAAGACTTTCCTCATACCCGAAGCTACTGTTGCAGTCAAGGTGCACAAAACATTCCAGATATTAAACACCTTTTCAGGCCTGCAGGAGTTTTGAATGCGGAAAGTTTAACCGGTGACCCTTTGCTGTTAAGGTCTGAAAGCTGAGGAACTTGGTGACCGCAGCTTGACAACAGACTCCACAGCTGAAGCTGGTGAGCGTTTGTGGAACCAGACTTGTGACCAAACGTTCGCTAGGGGAGAAGCAGCGTTTCACTCACGACATTTTCAGCGATGTCGAATACTGCGAGCCCGCCGGGGGCAAAGCAACACCAAGTGACTGGGCTAAACTGATGGGCAGTGTCTCCATGACGACTGATTTGCACCCACAGGTTGAATAAGAGCCAGCTGGTCCTGATTAGACTCCTGGTCCCTTTAGGCTGCAAGCAGAGTCAACATGATGTTTGGGGGGGGGGTTTGGGTTAGATTATTATTATTATGGTATGGATGATAATTTCAGCAATGGTGCTAGCAATGACAGACTGAGGAACAGGCACTTAAATACACTGAGCACAATGATTAACAAGGGACAGGAGTGGTTATACAACACTAGGGGCAATGAGGAACAGGTGAGGACAATCCAATCAATTAATCAATTAAGGCACAGGACAACAGGTGGAATAAATAACAGACAAAGGAACTAGGGAACACTGTCAAATACTGAGAGTCAAAAAAGCCAAACACAAGCAGAACAGCATTAAATCAGACGCAAGTTGGATAAACCAAAGCAGGGAAGCAAAGATGACTAATAAACTCTAGGAAAAACAGAAAACCAATAAACAAACAAAACACGTGAAGCTGGTTCCAGGGCGGCCTCAAACCCAACACTGACAGGTTGTCAGCCCATTGTGCTATGCAGGGAGCAAGGGAATCACACTAGGGACTTAGAGCTAAGACAGAAGGAACAGCTTGGGCAGCGACACCTACTGGCTAAACAGAGAATAAACACATAGGACAGGGATGGACAGGCACTGATCACATATTATTATTATCATCATTATTATTATTATTATTTGTTTGCATGGAATTTTTCATGGTTTGTTTGTATTTGAAGAGTCACGTTGAATTTTTTTTTTTTCATTGCTAGTAAAAACAGTCCCCCCCCCCAGTAAATATTTCCCTCAAACGTCAAACTCTGCTGAATGTTCTTGCACAAACATTTTGAAATCTGAAGTCCTTGATTTATGATTATTTACAATTTTATTTTGTCTGCTTCAGTGCAAGCAGAAACACGATCACTAGAATCCTCTGTTTAATGCAGCTTCAGCAAACTGTTTTTTTTCTGTCTTCTTAAACCAGGCAGTATTTTGTGATTCCCAAGCAATAATGTTTAGTAGTTGCAGTTTCTTCACATGTGGCTCAGAATTTCCGTCATATCAGTACTGATGTGACTGACGCTGAAAAGGAAATTAGAGGAAGATAAATATTATTAGAACATTTACACCACAGACTGTCAACATTATTACATGAGATTATTTAGAGGATGGTGAGTGATTAACTGTCTATGAGTTGACAGTAAAGGGGATTAAAAATATAGCAGTATAGCTAAGATGCATTTTCAAATTTTAGAGACGACAGGACTCATAAAAGCCAATGTATCATAAACATTTACTGAAGTATTCTTTTAACAATCACCATCCATCTTCCGATGACGTATCCTGCTTGGGGTCTTGGGAGGACCTGGACCCAATCTCAGGCAAGACAGGGCACCAGAAAGGCACCTTACTGGACACGTGAAGCCTGAATGAGCAGAAATGTATGCCGAGAATGAGGTACTGTTTATTGTAACGTGCATCGCACAAATGCAAATTTCAGGCTATGCAACAATGTCTATATTCCACTGTATAAAAGAATTTCAGCCTTGTATTGCAAGAATAGATGGTACCACTTTGCAAGAATAATCATAGAAGTAATTCTAATTATGGTTGTAATATAGCAACGATACTAGGAAAGAGATGATTAAATCTGTACCCTTTTAAAATGAGTACGCGGCTGGCTTCTCATCTTGCAGCACGTCGTCGCCAGTAATTGCATCACTATTAGTTTGCACTATTGCTTTCTGCATGTCTCGCGGTGTCTCTAAGCGCCA
This sequence comes from Hippopotamyrus pictus, assembly GCA_026781145.1. Classification (NCBI taxonomy): domain Eukaryota; kingdom Metazoa; phylum Chordata; class Actinopteri; order Osteoglossiformes; family Mormyridae; genus Hippopotamyrus; species Hippopotamyrus pictus. The sequence goes on along the minus strand of JAODLC010000054.1, from coordinate 2,749,182 downwards.
GCGTGCCTGTGTTATAAACACGTTTGTTTTCCGTAAGCACGCTCCGCCAGCCGTTCGCTTCACCCGACGACTTCCGCGCTGACAGCTCGTTCCCAGGTGCCACGTCTGGAAAAGCGGGTACATATCCAAAAAGACGGCAGGTCGGACCCGGTACATCGCAGGCAGAAGCCCGTGCAGTCAGCGCGGCTCCCGATTCGGTAGCACATTGGAGATTAGACCTGGCACCCTTTAGTCAATCCGCTCCTCTATAACCGAGGCTTATATCAGACTCGGGATAGATCTGTTAATTATTTCTGCTACTAGAGTTGCAATAGTCTTCATTTACCACCTCCCACTCAGAGGCTGGTATGCACACTTCTGTCTCTGGAAAGCCACTAATATGCAGACATTGCAAATGATGCTTCCATTTTGTACAATTATATTTACTTTCATAGAGATCTGTTTTCTTCTGTCATCCTCCTGCATATGTGCCTGAATCATTTATTTACAGGAATAAATTACCCAGATATGTGGTGCCTCCCCCCCACCCATGCTGATACCATAATGGCCCAAAACCCACAAAGTCTGTGTTGCTGTCCACTCCAGTTCTGTTATACTATCCGCATGACGTTTTGCAGGCCTCTATTGGCCGCAAACAGCCACTATACCGGGCGATGGTGGGGCCCTACAGTGACTTAGTGGGGGGTCCCAGAAACAACAAAGATCAAACCAGTCCCCGCCAATTAGAACGTCTTTCTGGCACCGATATGTCACCATTAGCACTGAAATCGTTGAAGGGGGTGTCTCACACATGAATGTCTGTCATCGCAGCGGCGCCAACCTGTTTACCTGAGGGAGGGCAGCGCTGTGAACAATACTGTGAACAGAACTCGGCTGACCGATGCAAATCTGACGGGACGTGTAGCAAAGTCTTTGGCAGGGAAGCGACACTTCTGTTAGAGACCCAAGGTGACGGAAAACAAAATAAATTGAAAGGAGGTGATGGAGCTGAAGTGGCAGGCTGGGATGGGGGTGGTGACATCACTGAGACTGGGAGAGTCAGACGCTGAAACGAAGGGAGGGTCTCGCCAGCTGACTAGTCTGCTGGCTGTCTGTAGGCTGCTGTCTGAAGGCTCTTTTTAATTTAATATTAACGCATATATTTCTCATTTACTGACTCCTTCTGCCGGTAAATGAAACAAACACACGTAGACGGGCTTCCTCTCCTCCCTCTCCTCCTCATCACAGCCTAGCTGTTGTCGGGACTTGTCGCATCGTGCGACGTCGCGAAACTGGCCCGTCCGTCTGCCCGGAGGCAGCGCCCTTACGAGAACTGAACAGCGACCAAATCATCACGAATTGGAGCTCTAGCGAGAAATGTGTGTTTGCAAATTGCCACGTCATGAAGTGCTACTGGATTCGTTTGTAGTTTTCCTTTGTTTTGTCTGTCTTTTTACAGCAAAAATATATCATGTATACGTAATGTTTTACTGCTATGGTTTGGGTCCCGGTCCTAGGTTGTTCTCTGCTTTGCACCCATTGCTTCTGCGATGGTAAGGTGGCTCTGGACCACCATAACCCTGCAGAGGACAAGTTGGAACAGAATATAGATGGATGTTTTAACAATATTGCAAATGAAAAAGTAACATTTTACTCCATCTCAAGGTGCTGATAAACCTGTTAACAGCAACTGCAAGTTCAAGGAAAGCTTGTGTTTATATTATGCTTCATGATCATGCCCTAACCACACCCCCTCCAATTGGCCCTGCCCACATCCCAGACCACGCCCCCTTTGGTTGGCCCTGCCCACATCTCAGACCACACCCCTTTGATTGGCTGTGCCCACATCTCGACCACATCACTTTGATTTCCCCTGACCACACCCCCTCCAATTGGCCCTGCCCACATCCCAGACCACACCCCATTTGATTGGCCCTGCCCACATACAGACCACACCCACTACAGGCACTTAAAAAAACGGATTGCCAGTGCTCCACTTTCACATCAGGCAACACATGAAGGCCACATGACCTTCTTCCACCGAGGGATGTGGAGAGACGCTCGTCTCCAAGCTGGCGGAGAGCCGCGTGAGGCCCCCTGAGCGTGACTGATCGTGACAGAGGGTGAGGGAGCCATGGGGAGGTAGATAAAGTGGGTGGGGGGGGACAAAAAAACCGAAGACATTCTGATCCACGACAACAATTGGAAGTGCTTGTGAGGAGCGTGTGAATGGAACATGACAGCCTAGCTGACGTCCTCCCAGCAGACACGACACCCCGTGTCTGGCACTTGGCGTCTGCCGGCTATGTGTTTGACGTTAGCATAATTCATCAAAGCTCTCCACACTGGACCATGTCGACCGTTAGGGCTTAACATCCGTGTGTGTTCAGTCAGGACCAGGAGCCCCCCGGATCTGTCTCGTCTTGTGGAGATCTGGCTCGATGGTCTAGAGATCGGATCCTTCGCACCCGCAGGCTCGGTTCCACCATTGGGGGGGGGGGGGTTGCCAAAGTGTTCCTCGCTCTTTGTCTTGACGGTTTTCCTCAGCTTTTGTTTTGATGACCCATCTAACTGTCTGTGGACTCATTCACGCAGTCCCCGCGCTTGTGAAAGTGCGTATGTGAAATGTCAGTCCAGAACCAGACACACTTATACGGCATGTGTAGATATATAGATATATATCTAGACGTGATATGTGTGCAGATGCAGAACATACTTACAATTACGCAATAAGAAATCTTTTGAGAATTCTGCAATCACGTAATGCAATAAAGGAATTTTCATTTTGTTCACTTAAACGCATATGCGCTTAATATAATATGCCAACATTGCAATAACGACAATGCAAGCAGTCTTTAGGTTTCTAGCAATTCAGACCAAAAGTAGGTCATCTTTTGAATCCATTTTCCAATGTGAATATGTACCGACACGTAAGTAATAAGTGACAAGACTGGGTGAATGTGTCGCCCCTCATGTACAGTAAGATGGACCATACATACTTTGACTGCCAATCTTAATCCTATGTAGGTTAAGATTCTGAAAGATAAGATATTCTTTATTTTGTCTAGCTAAGAGAAATCCCTTAACCTACAGCATGCTAAACTCAGGCTGCAAATTCGGCCGCTAACTGCTCGCTCTTGCTGTCTACGAACGAAAATCGCGAAAATGCTTCCCGGATTCATTCTGAGACCTGTGATGCAATTATGTAACTGTGATGTATGGTGAAGGCACACAAAGCGCTAATCCGTCACCCCTAACTGCTTGCCCACTTGGTAAGCCTGAAGTATCTCAGCAGAAGCAAAGGGGAGGGGCCACCTAGGATGGGATGCCAGTCTATTACAGGGAACACACTCCGGGCAATTTACAGGCACAGATTCACCTAAAGGCACAATTTTTGATTGCAGAATGAAGGAGCGAGAGGAGAATATGCAAATTCCACACGCAGACTTAGCGGGGGGAGGAGACTGAACTGATCGATTTTGGGGTGTGGGGCCACTACGCTAACACTCAATGCTATAGATAATGCTTTTATTTACATACTGTATAACTGTCAGAATGTTAGCTTGCTATGTGCTATCAGACTCCCCCGCAGATCCCGCCCCTACTTGTAATCAATCGGTCAAAAGTGTAACATATGCAGCGTTTAATTGTTGACATTTGCATCCACACAGACCCCTGATAATCTATTAGCACATTATAATTGCACACTGCGTCTGTTGTAGGTTTTGCACTGTATGTATGGATGCATGTTTTCGGCATTATACATTATACATTAAACCTAAATATGATCATTAGGCACCTGGAAAATAAGGGAATATTTAAGGTACCCAAACACTATAACGCCACATTGTAATTCAGGCAGTGGTGAATTTATCAAATACACATTTAATGTATCAATTTCTTGCAGTTAAGGTAACAAACTTACACTAAGTACAAGATTCCCAAACTTCTGCATTACTCCCGTTATAAGAGGACACGTTTCAGGTTTCGGTCTAGGGTTCAGTTGAGGGTCACCCCTTGCTACCCTCCAGATCACCCCGCAGATAGATTGCGCTACTGAAACTTACACAAACCACCTTACCTGTTAAATACCTGGCTTTTACTCCTGCATGTTGTGTATTTCATGTCTTGTATTTTTTCTCCGCCTGTAAACGTTCTCCGCCTATTGTCACATCGCTAACAGTCGCAAGCTGAGCAAGAGAAAAATTCACCGGCCTCGGCCGCCCGGCAGTTACGATCCTGATTTTATTTGCAGTCCACCTATAAAACTACAGTTATCTACTTATTAAAAACAGCATATTTCTTAGCAGATTCTCGTCAAGGCTGTTTTATGCGGCAAGCGGCCCGCCCAGAATGAGTCCTACCACAGACGCCGGGCCTCGTGATTTCACATTTTCACAACAGACGCGGATGAGATCTGCCAATTTAAATAATTCACCGCTGTTAGTAATATTAGCTAAAGTCGTCCGGCCGCTCCCGCCGTTCCCGCCGCACGCCGAACCGCCTCGGGCTGCTGTGCGCTTAGCTAGCTGCTCGCTCTCGGAGACGGAGCAGTTTAATCAGAAAAGACGCATAAACACAGGAGACCTGCAGGGTTTAGTATTCTCAGGGTCGACACCGCTGATTCGGTGCAGTTTTTGTCTCGTTTTTCTATTCCTGTGAAGGCGGCCTGTCCTGCCTTGTTATGGCGAAACGTTCCAAACCGAAGCGCGCAGCCGCTCGCTCCCCTGACTGCGTCTGACGCCCCCCTCCCACCCGGAGAGGCGTCACAGCAGTGCTGAGGGGCTCCTGGACCAAAACACCCCCATGGTGAGGGCTTGGGGTCAAGGAGATCAATGGGTGCCATTGGGGGTCACAGGTAGCCCCGTGGAGTAACACCGTCTCGCTCTACTGATGCGCCGTGACGGTGGAGGGGCGCATGAAGACACACCTGCACACAGACACAGCTCGGAGTGTGAACCTGCACACAAAACAGCTTCCTTTGTGGCCAGGTCGCGCGATATATGAAGACCATTCCGTAGAAACTCAGAAGGAAGAATACAGTCATCGTTTACCGTGTAATTAAACTTAAATAAAGAATGATCAGGAGGCATTTATAGAATTAGTGTTTATGATCTTGATTCAAGTTCATTTTCAGTGTATATATAGGGGGGCGGAGCCAGGCACCTGAGAGGCCCCTGATCTGGCTCAGATGGGGGCGGAGCCAGGCACCTGAGGGGCCCCTGATCTGGTTCAGATGGGGGTGGAGCCAGGCACCTGAGGGGCCCCTGAACTGGCCCAGATGGGGGCGGAGCCAGGCACCTGAGAGGCCCCTGATCTGGCCCAGATGGGGGTAGAGTCAGGCACCTGAGGGGCCCCTGATCTGGCCCAGATGGGGATGGAGCGAGGCCCCTGAGGGGCCCCTTCTTGGGCTCAGATGATGGCCTTTCCTCTCTCTGTCGGCTGTAGCACCCTCACCTGCGAGCCTCAATGTGCTTTTTATTCATTCACATCAATCCCGTTATCCAGGTAACAGCGACAGGCTTTTTTTTCCCTCTTATTCAAGTGAGATATGGAATCGACTTCGGGCAGGGAGGTGCTGATTACATTCAGGACTGACAGATGATGGATAGCGACCCCTGGAGGATCTGCGACCCCCGCCAGGCCCCCGACTCCCGGTTCCCGGCATGGCTATCGATCTGCGGCTCTTGCGCATCCCCCGTCGACCCGGAATGGGGTGCTAGGCATTTACACGGGTCCTCTAACGGAACCAGAGATAAGGATCAGACCTCCTGAATGGTGGAAGATGTTTTCCAAGGGGTTATAAGGTTGCAGCCGTTACTCAGGGCTGCCGGCCAAGCCTTGCGTGAGCCCTCTACCTTTTCTTCTTTGCCTTTCCTTGTTTGTTATTTCCCCATTTTTTTCTCTCAACAATGACATCCCCTCTTGCACAAAGGAATCCTGTCATTACCTTTTAAACGTGCAACAGGGTGACTTTAGGTAAAGACCAGACTATTCAGCTAAAGCACAATGCAGCACCAGAATGCGTCGAATGCATCTATTGTGACAGAATGAAAATTACTCCTTGTGATTATTTTTAAACACTGTGGTATTTTTAAAAGCAGTTATCCGCCTGCGATATGTACAGTACTGCTGAGGTGCTACCTTGCTTGCATGAAGACGTCTGCTGATTTTCTGTGTCAGTGTTTCCCAACCCGGGAACCCAGAGAGAGTCCATGTTTTTGTTCCCGTCCCAAGTTAAGGAACCGAGATAATGTCCAGGGTCTCCTTGCTCTGGCACCTTCACGTCACCAGTCCAGCCATATAATGTGTAACCAAGGGCTGAACATGAGAATTTTTGCTACCAGCCAAGTGTGCTACCCTCAATGAATTTATACTCACCCATAATGTATAATGTAATTTTTCAAGCATAAAGAGCAAAAAAAAAACAAACAAAAAAGGGTGGATGAGGGAAAAAATGGATGTATAAAATCTAATTAGTTTTCAATTTCTTTTCGGTCTAGTTTCCCGATGTCGCCTCTTCACTCTGGAGAATCTAACGCCGATCAGGCCCTTCGTGTTGATTGGCTAACTGGAGAGAGAGGTAAGGAGCATGCGCTGATGACATCACACAACAAAACAGCTCAGGGATGAGACCCGAGGGCAGCCGTGCAGCCGGTGATACCGCAGCACCACACTAGTCCGAATGGTTGGGGCACCAATCCTGCCACCAACCCCCAAATTTTCCTTGAAAGTTGCAGGACCTGCTTGCAGGGCTGGATGTAGATTAACATCATGCCCAGGATGAAGCGATTGCAGGTTAAGGTCCTTGCTCAAGGGCCCAACAAAGTGGGATCACGCCTGCTATTCATAGTATTCAAACCAGCAACCTTCTGATTGCTAGTACAGATCCCTAGCCTCAATGCCACCACTCTGCTAACTGGGACGAGCCTGGAACTGGGATTGGCTAAGGAGACCCTGCACACGTCATCACCTCGGAGAATCTTTAGAGAGGCTGCGTTCTACCTACCTGTGCCGAGAGACGAATGCACAGCATAATGTGGTTTTATGTTGTAGCCCGACACTTCCGTTTTTCTAGCTATCAGGTTAGTGTATTTTTTAGTACTTGCCCTTCGTCTAAATGACTCGCCTCAGGGGACACCTCCATGTTCACGCCCGTGCCGCGTGGTCTGGGGCCTTCCCCGCTCCGCTCTCCTTCCCCAGGCGGGGTGGAGCTGACCCCCAGCTGACCTCTGCCTTCCCTGACGCCCAGGCTCCTCCCGAAAACCTCCTCCCACTCTCGCTCTTTCCCGCTCCGCTCTCCACCTGCTCCCGTCTATAAAAAAAAAAATGAAAAACAGCCGCTTCGCTGTTCGCCTGCGGGCAAAATCAGCCACCCAGCAGCCTGCTCTGCCGCTCAGGATGTCGATGTACCAGAACATATGTCTGCTGCACATATTTATAATCCCGCATAGCTGGTGCATAGCTAATGAAAGAAACTTTTAAGCCATTATTGCATCGCGTACTGAGAGAATCTAGTTCACCTGTCACTTGTATTAAATGTACACTTTTCTCTTAGCTTGTTATTCACTGTGACAGGAAAGAGTGCAGAGAAAATGTAATTATTATTTAAATAAGGGGCCTGCCAAGGCTCCAGGGTTTGGGATTCTCAAAATATGCTTCTACCTCCAGCAGGTGTGTATACAGGGGCGGGGCCACCGGGGCACTGGTCTCAGCTGAGACCTGATTGGCCCCTGGAGTGCACCCTCCCCTGTCAGTCATTGATTCAAAACATATCATTGGCCCCTTTGTATGCATTATGACCCCTCCTATGCCCTCCGTCTTAAAAAATTGTGGAATAACCCCTGACCCCTAGTGTCCAATCTATCGATTGCGTGTATCAGTGGTATATGCATTTATGTTTACGTGTAATTCTTTAGAATTTTCAATATATAAGGAATCAAAAGGACAGTCAGATTGTCTGCAGGCAGTAATATTTCATCACTTACCTACGTTGCATCCAGAGGAAGTGCCTGTGCAGTTCCTGACTCATTTCAGGAGTGCAAATCTTCCAGCTGGGACCTATCGTCCATCTCCGCTTATTGATATATGTTTTCCTATGAGGGGTGGGGGAGGGGCAGTCAGTACGACCATCCGCAGAGTTGGGTGTACTGACATTTGCACTGGAGGTGGTGGTGGGGGGGGGTGTTCCTACTAAATATACAGAGAATAGCAGCTGATGAATGAGCCCCTAGTGGGAGCTGAGCTCTTTAATGGTCATGTGACACCTCGGCCTGGCAGGCAGCAGGCGCTCAGCATTCGGGGGCCATTTTAACGACGTGCTACAAGACTGCGATCCGAACGCCACTGGCACCGCAGAGGTGAGGATGCGCCGTTTAGCCATGTCTGTAGGTCCGGACCCAGAAGCTGTCCCATGCGGACCCGGACCGATAGCCAAAACAGAAAGTTATTATTTAAAACCCGACAGGCGCTTCTATTTTAACCGGCAGCTTTTGTAGTCTTTTCGGTAGTGGTTTAGCACTAGAACCGCCGTTTCCCACGCTAATGAACGTCAAACGACTTTGACCGGCAAGCAAGACGTAGTTCGGCGTTTGCAGCCCTTTGTTTGCGCTAATGTGCCGTTAGTGTTAATAGCAGCAGCGAACCTAACATCCGCAACCAAAATGCCATAATGTTCCTAATAGAGTGGCTGCTCTCTCCTGAAATAGTCTTCAAAACACAGTATGTATTACATAACATGTTGGATAAATAGACATAGTTTATTGGTGATTTCATGTTCGTTGAAACTTCCGCAATGTTGCATACAACTAATAGGCTACTTTTATATATATATTTCACTAAATAGTTAGACATTATGATCTTCCGTACCTTTGCTTCAAGAAATTTTCTCTAACTGGTCCTCTTTAAATTCTAGCTGAATACCCCTGCACGGGATAGGGCTTGAGGAGCAGCCGCTCACTAGGGGCCGAACGTGACCCCATCGCCTGGCTCCACGTTTTCCCCGAGCTCCCAGGAGTGCCAGCTGGCACCTGTGGGCTGACTGCTAACGACAGGGGACTCCGGGCTGGTATGGAGCACAGGAAGTGAAGGCGGAGCTACAGCAGATGTGGGCGCGACCAGACCGTTCTGGGTGCAAACCAAAGGTTTCAGACCACAGCATCGCTTCAGATGCTTGGACAACCATTAGCTGAGTTGGGAGAGTGTTTGTGGAGCTAAAGGTTCCTGGTTCAATCCCGGAGTACAGCTTTCTGAGCAACTGATCGGCGACGGTATGCGGCTCAGCGGGTGTGGCCACAATGCCTGTTACCAGAAGGTTGCTGGTTCTAATCCTTGACCGCTTAAACAAGGTCCTTAACCCCCAGTTGCTCCAGGGACAGTCTGACCCTGCTTTCTTACAACAAACACTGTTAAGTTTAAAATAATAAAACATTCCTACTTAAGAGAAGAGTTCTTAAGGGCCTATTATAATGCAAAGACACCAAATTTTACATTTTTTCCCAGGGGAAACTATCGGCCATCTGTATCTCCTTAAAGATCTCCATGCAGATATGATTGTATATCTAGGACAGGGTTACACTGAGCGAAGGGCCTGTCTCCAGACGCATAAAGCAGAGAGCAGGGGAGGCCCAGGACAGGATGTCGGTCCGTTACATGGCACATATGACCACAAACAGTACACACACAGAGCCTTTGTGGGATTTGAACCCACAACTGTGTCACCCTCCTTAAAGATAATGTGAGGAAAACTGTGTTCCTATTAATTTCATTCATATTAGTCAATGAATAATTATTTGACACAACATAAGGTTTAAATGTATTTAAATAATTTTTAGACTAATAATTACTTACATATTTGAAGAAGGTCTCCTGGAAATTGCTTTCCTATTCCAGTTTATTTTTCATAAGTAACAGCTGCTTCAGTGTGACATAGTGAAATATAAATGACATGTTGGCAAGGGACGATTTCAAAATGAGACGTACGTAAATAAGATGTAAAATATGGAGGCAACGAAGAAGATTAGCATTTCCGTACGCTGTGTTTTTCATGCTGCTGAAATTTATTGCAAATTCGTAAGTAACACTTCGCCATATTAGTAAAAGGTGATACCAGCAAAAAAAATAGCAAATAACAATACAGTAATCACTGTTTTTCATTTATATATTTTTCCAGCTATACTCAGTGGTCGAACTGTAAAAATATTTCAAAGGGGGTAGTGGCATGCAGGGGTTTTCTGATGAGTAGGGGGGATTGTCCGGTCCAGATTAAAATGTGCTTCGGTTTGGAGTTCGCTAGTTCAGTACCTCCAATATAGTCGGTATGACTACACATAACGATTTAGGAGGATGATATATTTTCAAAGGGGATGGTTTAGGGGGTCTCGTGCTGTGGGATGGATGGATGTTTTTGCTTTTCATTTAAATTACTTTTCAACAGAGATTCCATGTATAAAGTGTATGAGGTATAATGGTGTTTGTTAGATTACTTGGAGCAGCTGTCCTGACAGGCAGCCGGATGGACGGAGTTGTGGAGCAGTTCGGGGTCCTAAATCCACCGGGTGACCTGCGCCTCCTGCCAGGCTGACACGTGCCCTTTTAGGAAGCGCCCTCTCTTAAGCACATTAAACACCTTCTGTTTGGACGCCATTGACCTGAAAGTCCGCTCTCATTGGCTGGGATTCAGGAGCTGCCCGGTTCTGCGTGTGGTTGGGTGGTGGTACCTGCACCAGACTCCTGGCACTTCCACCACGCACACTACTGACATTTTTTTTCAGGTAGTCATTTCCTGTACTTTACTTCTCCTTTGTATGTCGGATAGATATAGACATTTTGAACCTAGAGGGAGCAGATTATGGAAAGTGAAATAACTGTTAAGGGATGATGGCAGATATAATAGTAAATCCTTCACTGTAAACACTTAACGAGGAGCCGTGCTGAATGAAAAGATGGATTATGCTGTTAGCACTTCCTAGCATTTCCACCTTCATGACGTCCCCTTGGTCTTCTAAGGGCGTGTGCGCCCTAATGTCTCACACGTGTCACAATTAATGGACTGTGACGCGTCAGAGGGAGGGGACGTGATGCATGGAGAGGACTCAGTGACCCAAAGAGCTCATCCACGGTGGAGTATCGACATCGAACCCTTAACAAACAGGGCAAGAAGACATGGGTGGAGTTTATTTACGACTCGCCGCGGACTGAAGAGGAGAGGCGGGGGATGTTTGAGAGCGTATCTGAACCTGCATGTTCGCCTGCAAGTTTTCCTACTTATGTGAGGTCCAGTAACATCATCCTGGTCACATGACTGTCGATCAGGGGTGGGCAATCTATTCCAGAATGGGCCGCTGTATATACGGATTTTTCTGCAACTCCCTAGTTAGATTACTAATTAGAGGACTGATTGGCTGAAGAGTCCTCACACCTGGGTTTGAACAGCTGA
>JAODLC010000054.1:2701008-2722195 GCA_026781145.1 Hippopotamyrus pictus | reverse complement strand
GTGGGGGGGGGGGGGGGGGTATGAACTCTTAAGGTACATATTCATTAAAGAAAGTTAAAAATCATTTAGGCCTAACCACATATTGCAAACGTAGTCTCTCTGAACTGGAACTAATCTGTGTCTAAATTACTACTGCCTAAAATCACAAGGTGAACAGCAGTATTATCAAACTTAACAGCTGAACAATGACACATTGACCACTGTACATTCCGCTAAAATATTACTCCTTTTCTCTATAAGAATTATAACAGACTTCAAATCTGAGACAATGTGGATCTTTAGAATCTCTCACAAATTTTCTGTAAACAGAATAAGACTAAAATAATCCCACAGATTATTTTAACCATTCATTTGTGAGTGATAATTCTCTACAGTGTTTAAATTATCAGAAGCACCTGCAAAAACAAGCAAGCATGCAATGAGATCTTGTGAAAAGTGTGAAAAAGAATGGTACATTAAACAGTGAACAGCTAGGAGAGATCATTCATCGCTTAACGTCGAACATGACGCACAATATCCACCAGTAATTAAATATACACCAGTGAGATCGCAGGATTAATACACAGTATAAAACATAATATTTTCAAATTCTGAAAAAACAATGGTGTATGCAAAGTATTTAGAAAGTATTGTAGTTTAATTACAAAGCAGACAGTGCCTTGTTATTCTGGAACAGATCCTCTGTCATCACCCAGTATGAGTTATAACCTATGACCAGCTGAGGTCAAAGAGATTTGATACCTGTCAAAACTACAGCCAGACGGGACATGACGCATTGAAGATGGACCGATCTTAAGTGGGGAAAAAACGATGAAGATTTTCCCTTTTTCCAACGAATCTCCTTTTCCAGTCACCCCCCCATGCAGCATTTCCGCTGAAACGAGTAAGAAACGACGTACAAAATGCGGCAACTACAAAACAAGTATATCCCCTTAAAAGGCGACATAAATCCCTGTCACAGGCTGATTGCTTTTGCGACGTTTCGACAGGAGCGCACCTTCAAACCGGTTCCTGCTGATTACAGTGATGCTGATGGTGAAAGAGCAGCACGGATGACTTGGTGCATGCTATGATGAAGACTTTATTTATGTCTTTATCTTTTTTTCTAGTGGCATGCCTACTGATTTCTAAGACTGCTATGTCTCCCGTCTCAGCCTGGGGCGTTGGAGCTCTGTACACATGCAGAGCGAGACTGACAATTGAAGCCATTAAAAGACCCATTAACTATTTAGCATACAATGCCACTGACTGTAAGTATAAATATCTTACGTAACGAACTTTCCCCGCTTCTAAAATATTTCTAACGTGAATACATTATCGGGCAGTAACAAATGTAAACTGATAAAATGTGAAACTTTCCTGTGAGCGCGAGATGAAATAGCTTAAAAACTGACGCTATTAAAAAAAAAAAAACAAAAAAAAAACTTAATAATAGGGAATAAAGTACATTTCCGAAAACTGGGAAGCAAAGAATCAGTATATCACAGAATTAAACACAAAGGTTTTAAAAGTGCACTCGAAGGACGAGGTTCTCAGTTCGCCTGTGTGTTTGCTGCCACCTGCTGTTCGCTTTTAAAACTTCTCAATTAAAAATGTACTCATTAAGTTTGTTGCGTTACACATGCTAAAATAATCAGCACTATCACAATTCTGGAGAGGTGTGTATTGTAAGAAACCAATTAGTCCGTCTGCCTTTGTGTTTTTTATGTTTCAATTTTTAAAGAAAAGTTAGCCGTTAGAAATGAAACTCATTATGGCACTTAATTTTGCTTCTGAGCAGCATGATTTAAACTACTGCAACCCCAATGCGGTTTGTTTTATAAGCAGCCTTTTCCAAAAGCACAGCAGTCTGGCGCGGGTCACTTTATCATTATCAGAGGACATAATATTGATATTATCTTATGATATTTAGGCTAATATAAGAATGACGCGGTGAAATAGGCAGCAGATAAATCTCATGGGGATTTCTAGAAGTATGATCGTCAGGGTCAATTGTATAGGCAACATAGGAGGCCGCCTAGGGCGCCACCTTCTATTGGGGCGCCGACTAGCCAGCCAATTTCACTTTGCCTCAAGCGGGGGCGCCAACGGTGATGCTCGCCTAGGGCGCCACACCGGCCAGCGCTGGTACTGACGACCATTCACTTCGTGAGGGAAAGCAGGCTGAGATGCAGACGTCAGTGTCACTGTGGTATTCGCTTGAACCGTCGTGTCCGATCCATCGCCAGTGAGACCAGCCGAGGGGACAAGGTGACACCCCGTGGCAGGGGCTGCTGTCGGGGTCAGTGGGCTGTCACTCCCGGTGCTCTAAGCGTCACCCCCGCTGCTCTTCTGTTTTTCTCTGGGCGATGCGAGGTGTTAATGTCACTTCACTTTAGCAATGGAGTGGGGTTCCACCCCCCACGGGCACACACACACACACGCACCCAACCTGAACAAAACAAGCAAGACTGATTTCATCATATACTTCGTACAGTGTATACGAGCTGTTATATAAATCGTTAAAATGTTCTGGGTTTTTAGATTGCGATCTTAAACGCCTTCAGGAGAGAATTAATCAGTTTCGGTTTTGAATAACAGTAGAGATAAAATTAAATACTTGCATTGCATCACCCATTTTTACTAAAAAGAACACCGAACTGCAAAAATGGCTGTTTTTCATATTGGCCTATATATCCAGATATTTAAAATTTGCTCTCATTTCCATATAGATGCGAAATGCACTGAATGTAAAAGTGAACACTGGGTTTGCATGCTCTTGGAACGTATGAAATATGCCCTGTTTTTTTTATTCATATATTTAAGTTTTTGTTTTTTGTTTCTTTATTGCATAAACTTTCAGTTAGTCACTAGTAGACCTAGCCTTATATAAGTCTCTCCGGTGTTCTGTCGGCTCTCGTTAACGGCGTCTCTAGGCGTACAGCACAGGGTCCGTGCGTTTGGGAAAGCGGGGCAGCTCGGCGCTGTCTGGTACAGGACGGCCGACCATAACACAGATTTCTTTCTGCCTCGCTAGCTTCGGGTTTCATCCCTGCTCATTGTAGTTCTGTCGACCAGCTGTCCACAAAAGTTTCGAATGATGTGCTGACGTTCCCAGCTATGCCTCTGAAGGTGTTCTGACAAAACATCATATCTATCGAGACGTGCTATCGAGCCTTTCTGCGCATGTGCAGTTCCACCGTTTTGGGATTAGGGTTAGGTTTTAGGGGTTAGGGTTAGGGTTAAGGTAAGGGTTTTAGGGGTTTTGGGGGGTTAGGGTAAGAGTTAGGGTTAGGGCTATCGATTAGCACTACGGTATGATGTTTTGATAAAGTATGACGTTTTGTCAGCGCTGCGGTGCTGTTGTAATTCAGACAGTCACTGAAGTATAGCACATCAATAATTGAAAATAGTCAATCAGCGTTTAATTAAGACTTGCGTTTATGACAGATTGAAATTCTACCTTTAGGGCAAATAGTGATTAAAAACATCCCGTTTGACGCACTGGAGAAAGCTTCGTTTTAAATATTTATTTAGGTATCATAATTGGTGCAAGATCACTTGTTTTGCTCCTTTGTGTGAATCCATTCTCCGGTTCTGTCAGCCTGGCATATTTAAATCCAGGCTGACTGTTATCAGTCTGTGTTTTTTTGAATTATAGCTTGTTTATTCTCACCTTTTCCACCTCCTCACTCAGTATTAATATCTTACTGTCACGGAAGTACCATATCTCTTATGTACAAATATAACGTTGATTAAGAATTTATTTGATAAAGTTATCTCATTCATAGCATGCTTATACTTTATGAAGCCAACATGCCTAGTAGTACCTGTTGAGCTGTCGCTGATTTGCTGTTGGAGGAGAACAAGGTTCGAGTTTGGCCATAGCTGCTCGATTGTACCACACTGAGACTAACCTGCCTGGGAGCCCGACACATGGGAAACGGAACCTTTTATAGCTGTAGCAGAAAGCTTGACATGATATCATGCAGGCAGTGGACAGTGTGGCATTTGCAAAAGTATTGACCTGTTGATGATAGGGTTACACAGATGTACAGTAGAAGCAGACTCTCAAATTGCTCAAATGTAGCTTGTTGGTGATGTCATTTGGAAACTTCCGAACTTACTGTACTACTTAACACCCAAGCGAATTATCTCATGGCTCCTCCACCATCTTTGAAAATGTACCCTTATACCTTTGTACAAGCCAGTATGGTGTAACGGCATTGGTTCTCCAACTGTGGTACATGTACCAGCAGTGGTACTCAGAGTGCCCCCTAGTGGTATGTCAGAAGACTGGTAATTTTTAATTTTTTGCGTGCACTGAAAAAAAAAACGATATTGAAACTTGAAATCAATGTAAAATTACTTGCTATAAAAATATTTGTTCTTAATTGTATTTAAAGTTATTATGATATTTTTAATGTTGCCTGTCATGTAGCCTGTAGCCTGCCCAATACTGTATCTGCCACAGATACATATTAGTGCCACAGTCACCAGTCGAACCAAACAGAACAAAAACCAGACAGAAATCAGGTATTTTGTCACATGCGTTGTAGTTACTGTAACTTTTTAACCCCTATGTTAGTTGGCTGCTTTGGTTTGACCTAAAGTGGTCGTTGGTCCAAAAAACATCATTTTAACGTCATTTTCTTATTGCTGTGATATGTGTCAGAAAAGGAGAGCTGATTAGTCCAGACTGCTCGTGTCCAAACAAACAGTATCAGCTCAGTGCAGAAGAGCTCCTTCTGGAATGAGGAGATAGCACAAGG
Source organism: Hippopotamyrus pictus (assembly GCA_026781145.1). Classification (NCBI taxonomy): domain Eukaryota; kingdom Metazoa; phylum Chordata; class Actinopteri; order Osteoglossiformes; family Mormyridae; genus Hippopotamyrus; species Hippopotamyrus pictus. The sequence goes on along the minus strand of JAODLC010000054.1, from coordinate 2,717,444 downwards.
CAGGGTGCAGTAGAGAAAGAGCAGAGGCAAGAACGTCACAGAGAGGCTCCCCCTGCAGGAGGTACAGGGTAGAGCATGCAGCTGGAAAGCGCTGTTATCGCCTGTCTGGTGGAGAGCTGATTATAGCATAAGTCAGGATCTGTCCACTTACAGTACCAATCAAAAGTCTGGACACACCTATTGAAAATCATTCAAGATAGCAACCATAAACACACTTTGAGGTTATGTAGTATGATCTCGTGAAGAAGAAAAGAAAAGAGATGGAGTGCTGTGACAGATGACCTGGTCCCCACAACCCCCCCCCCCCGACCTAAACCCTACAGAGCTGTTTAGGGATGAGTCGGATCTAAGAGTAAGAGTAAGGTAGCTAACTTGTTCCCAAAATATGTGGAAACTCCTTCAGGACTGCTGTAGAAGCATTCCAAAGAGGGTGTTGCATTAAGCAACATTTTTCAGTTAGCTGGGTTACTTAAGCTAGGAGTCATGATTGTACAATGAGAGTTTAGGTAAGGGACATTCCTATTGGACAATCATGACTTCTAGCTTAAGTTAACCGAGCTAACTTAGAAATCTTGCTACATACAACACCCCCCTGGTGGCTACATTTGGAATAGCCTAAAACTTGATAAAATATTGAGGTGTTGAACACTTCTTTTTGTCATTGCAATATTTCACATATATTACTTCATTGCCTTGAGGCCTTTTATTATACAATTAATAACATAGCTAAAAGAGAGACAAATATGAGTGAAGCAGGTGTGCCCATACTTTTGACTGGTAATGTACATTGGGTGCTGTTCATTTTTAAAGTCAGCCAGTCCTGTAAAGATAACCGTTTCACCAAACACTGATTTCTGCCATGGATTCGGTGGAAAAGCTTGCAGATTTTTGACAGTTCCTGAACTTTCTCACCGGAGACATCTCAAGCCTGGGACACAGGGGGTTGAAGCCCTGAATGAATCCAAACAAGCCCCCAAATGTTTTGTGTAGCTCAAAACCTTTGACATTTTTTGAAAATCCCGCACAACAGCCCTAGTTTAGGCCTGTGTTTCCCCAAAACCTTCATAGTGCTGCCAGGGTCATAACTACAACGAGAGAAAATTCAATATGATGACCTTCGGATGGATTAAGGCTTTGGGAAAAGACCCAGAAGTCTTAAGATATCAGCGAGACCCCTGTGTTTCACTGAGAACTCAAAACAGCAAGTGTGTTCTGAAGTACAGAAGCGTTACTTGGGAGTGAATTTGTCTTCCTGATTGAACTACTGTTGTCTGTAGATATGGCAGCAGTCTGATAAATGGTTATAAATATTTATTATCTTTTTATACTTTAAATCCTCATCGGGTTATTAAATATTAATTCAGTAAAGTTTACATTACCATAAGGGCAATATGAATACTTCATAGTTCTTTGGCTTTAGTTAAGTTTAAGGTAGTTTTCTTAATACAATTTTAAGGAGATTTTTTAAATAATTAATGTATCTGTACAACCATTCGTGTTCCTTTTCACCTAGAAAGAAGATTAAAGTAAAACTGGGTGGGTAGTCTAAAAGGAAATGTAAAAATTCTGGGGTAAAAGTTCAGACTTTCAAGCTACTAATTCATGAACAGTTCTTCGTCATAAACCAAGGTGGCAGTATTGAGCCAGACCTTTGCTGCGATTGGTTCACGCACACATACGCCCAGGAACATACACATGTCACAGTGGATGTGTGTCAGAAGCTGCCGTCCGGAGGCACACATAAGCTTGCGTCATTGCATCACCGCTCTCGCGTGTCAGCTGGTCCGGAATCAAAGAGCATGTTATCGGGGAGAGACAATGGCCAGGTACTCGGAAAAGAGCCATAAAACAGGGAGGAGGGGATTTATGGAGCTTTTGTGGAAAAGTACGGGGATCCATGCAGTACACTTTGTGCCTTTGGGTAGGTACATGGAGCAGAAAAGCTGCATTTACTAACTAACATGCCTGCTATTTGTACATAAATTCATATCACATGCATAGACTCTGCATCTGTAATCGTCATTCCAATACAGGGTCGATTCTTGGATTTGACCTCAGAAGAAATATGGGAGGCAATCCCCCCCCCCCAATTCATAAAATTTGCCAAGTGGGGCGAATGAAATATATACCAAAAAATGGGACAAATTGCTAAATGGTTTTAGAATGGTCATTTTTCAGAGGGTCTAAGACTAAAAGCAGGATCTTGCGGACAGAGACTCCATTAGGAAGGCTGATAATGTAGCTTTTTGGCTGATGCCATTATCTTTGTGTCTCTACATCCCTCCTTAACATATTTGGACATTTACCAACAGGAATCAGTTTTCCATATTTTCAATATAGACATATAAATATGTTTTTTTTTTTTTTTTTTAAATGATTGAAACTGTATGATTGAAAGTCGTCACACTACGTCAGATATTCCAAAAGCTGAAATTACACAGTAGATAATGCAATTTCAGTTCCCATCTTTCTGTTCTGTTGAAGCCTCTGCTTTTCCATTGCCTTACATGCATCTCCTAACCATGCAGGCTGACAGTGACTTTTCAGTGAAAGATCTTGGTGTTGAAATGTCGCCTTCGGTCTCCCAGTTTCACTAAGAGATTCCCTCTCTCGCAGACATGGATGTCTGTTACTCCAGAGCTAATGCTTTGAGCTGTAGATCCTAACTAAACTGATAAGAGGCTCTGTGTCTGCATGCTGCATCTATGACTCTTGCGTTCAGTTGTGTCTTGTCCAAATGTCACCGACAAACGGAAATGAATGAGGACAGGTCGGGGCTCTGATGCATCTGTTCAGCACTCTGGGTGATACTGTACGGCCCAGCCGATTACGACGCTCTGCCCCTGATCAGTAGGTTGCTGGTTTGAATCCCACGGCCGACAGACTGATTCCACCATTTGGCCCCTGACCGAAGCCGTTCACCCTCAGCTCCGGGGCCGCTGCTGGCTGGATGACCCTGTGCTGTGACCCCCCCCCCAAGGAGAGCAGGATGTGGTAGGCAAAAAGAGAATTTACCCACAAGGATGAGTAAAGTATCACTGTTCGATTCACTTACGGTCCAGGTCTCAGGAATGTTTTTCTAAGAGGTAATCATAAACACTGCTCAAATTTAAGCTGTGAAATGTGATATAGACATCTATGTCCCAGGCTCCTCTCATTGCCAGGCAAACGGTCAATAATATTGGTGACAATTTCCGTGAATGCCACACATTCATAACGTATGACAATGCAATCATAAAGCATTATAGACATGCCTATAAATACTTATAAAAAGGTGTACATTATATCTATGTTTATTATGCATTACGAATTCTTTATGAAGCTGTCATCTATCATGCACAATAGATACCTTCCAAATGCAGCACAAAGCATCCTTAATGATTATGCCTACTATTATAATGCATTATGAAGGTATCTATAGTGCATTATAGATGAGAGCTTTACATGAAGTGTTACCACAATATGTTCTAAGCTGCACTGTAAACACCATTGGTGGCTGCATGCAGGGTGGAATATCAGTGTCACTTCCTAATCTTTGGAAAAACCAAGATCTCTATGTTATTATGAGTTTATGGCAAGTTGTTGGAAATGCGTGGCTCTCCAACCGCCTCTAACACTCCTGCGAGTCCATATTCCTTTTATGGTTAGGCGAGTTTGATCTACGGTGAGGAGACAGGCGGTACAGGTTATAACAAGCCTCGGAATATAACAACACCTCTGTCGCAGGGTGGTACAGTGGCAAGACTGTGAGGCAAGGAGACATGAAACCAGACAAAGATTATTTAGAAATTTACTTCAGTGAATTGCTAATGTGCGTATATGTGGTTTATGTACATATTACATTGTGGGGACCCAATTGTCCCCACAATGTCATAAAAACCTACTATTATGACCTTGTGGGGACATTTTTCTGGTAGGGGTTAAACTTGTATAGTTGGGATTATGGTTAAGCCCAAATAATTGAATGTAAAGTCCCCACAAAGATATAGAAACCTCATCTCTTCTCTCTCTCTGTCTCTCTATGTGTTGAATTACACAGATGACAATGGAGATATGACTGAATACTTTGTATGTAGTTCCTTGTAATACGATTCCAGTGGTTACATTTTTCTTAAAGCCCTGTGCAGTGCTCCAGTTTTCGGAATAAAAAAATGCATTTTTGTAAATGAAATATTCACAAACTAGCACACTTCTGTGCTGCTTGGTGAGAATGTCCACATGAGCTATTTCACGGAGAACAGTTTCAAATATGAATATCAGCAGCTCATAACACACTGAACCCGCAAAATTGCTCCAGGGAGATGAAATTGATTGTAATTGAACTGGAAATGATTCAAGTCCGCCATTATCGAGTATATTTAGCTTTGTCAGTGTGTTTAACGGTGAGTGCCAGAGAGAGAGAGAGAGAGAGAGAGAGAGAGAGAGAGAGAGAGAGAGAGATATTGGCTATCACCACCCTCTTCTGCCTTACACTCTGTAATGTAGAGATCTTATCGTATGCAGAGAAATCTTATCATTTCATCCAATGCAACTAGAAGTGGAATTATACTAAAGAAAAGATAATTTCACACTCAAATATATACAGTGCCAGTCTAAAGTCTGGACACACCTGGACACAATCAATGGTTTTTCAACAAGAAGACGACCCTATAAGCTCACGTTAGGGTTATGTGAGGCCTTTATTATAGTGCGAACAAGGACAGAGATGCTGAGACAGATGACCTGGTCCCCAAAATCTCCTGACTTAAACCCTACAGAGCTGGATTGGGATGAGTTCAATCGATGAGTAAAAGCAGTTTCTGTGGAAACTCCTTCGGGACTGTTGGAGAAGCATTCCAGGTGGCTACATCTGGAAGCTGGTTGAAAGAATGCCAAGAGTCTGCAATGCTGACAAAAGGGGGCTGTTTTGGAGAGTGTGCAAATCGAGATGCTGATCACTTCCTCTTGGTCATAAAAGCAGGTGTGCACAGACTTCCGACTGCCACTTTAAATGCATGTTTCTGTCTGCGTTAAAGCAATTGGCAGTTTTCATCTAGCCATTTTGAAGGTGCAAGGAAAAAATTATGTAATAGATGCAAAAGTTGTAGGTTTTTTCATCCGTCTTTCCATTTCACATACATTCCAACGGCTCACAACCAACCGATGCAAATATTTCAGCGACAGCGGAAACCCACAGAATCAGAAGCCTTCTGGCAGAAAGGCACACATCAGCTTGCTGCCCACCAGACATCACAGAACTACTGTTTTGTTTTTGTTCAGAAGTGCTGAAGGACAGCATTATAACAAGCATCCTGTATCTCACAAGATGCTTGTGTTTCTGGTTTCAATGCACGCTTCACACTTTCAAAGGTCACAATCTATTTTAATCGTAAGCTCTTGAGCTGTCATAGCGGAGTGAACAGTGCTAATCCCAAGTCAAGTTCAGTGAAAAGGTTATTTCAGGCTGGCAGCAGATCTGCAAGACTCCCCAGACCTGGCAAGAACGATAAGGCAGCACCATGTATCTGGTGCGACTGGATTCATTACATCTGGCTCTGGGTCTTCTGTGAGGTGCTGCCTGCAGGACTAATATTAATTAAAGTAACATTTCTGTCTCATTCTCCTGTCAGCTGTACCTCATTTTCATTTTTGAATGATTGTGTTACTGAGTTTTAATGCACTGCAAAGACTAATACATTCCGTGAGCATTTAGCTTAATTTGTTTTCTAATTTCTGCTGAAAGGTTTCTGGCTCTGAGCGATAATGGCGCTTTTTAAGTGTAGGGCACCATGACTGAGTAGTTCTTGTGGATGAGACGGGTGGTTTTTGGTTTGCTGGAGAAGGAGGCTGGTTGTCAGTGGGCGGTGGTTTCTGGCTAGCCGCAGACGGGCATTCGTTTTTACTTAACCGTGAGTATTGGCTAGCTGAGGACAGACACTCATTCTAAGTGAACCATTGGTCTTGGCCATTGGTCTGCGGATTTCGGCTAGCTGAAGAAGGAGACTCGTCCTTAGTGGGTTGTGGGTTTGGGCGAGAGTGGTGACCAGCATCTTAAGTAGCTTACTGGACAATTTCACACTTTTTAAAGGCTTTGACTGAAGGGTTGCCTGTTAGAAGACAAGCCACCATCAAAACTTTGCGTGAAAAAAACAGCTGCAGTTTTATGAAGTTTTGGTGTATTCACCCCTGAAAACTGAGTGTTTTATTACATAAAACACCACACACCATGGGCATGAAAGAAGCATCAAACTCATTTTATTATCATAGGTTCCCTCTAAATAGTACTGCAAAACAAAATATCTGACTAAACCTCTATGGAAATGCTGCAGATTGTAAAGTGGGAATCGCATATTTACTGTGCGGTCAATACAAACATTATCTGGTGGAAATCTTAGCGTGATGTAGGTCATCTCTAAAAACATTTACATTTTAACTTACAATTCCAAAGGTCTTTGATAACGCGGTGATATTGTGGAAAGATTATGGTACAAATAATCTCTTACAGTAAAATTGGCAATGGGCTATGTCGCCGATCTTCTTAGGGTCAGCGAGTCAAAGGTTAACAACACGGCATTGACTCTGTGATGACTGACCTCGTTAAACCCACACTTCCATGATCTTTCGGATTACAAGTCAAAATCAGCAAACCAAGTATGTAACTGTAATTTATATTTAGTTCCTAATTCTGGCAAATGAAACAAGCTGTATGTGCTTAAAACTGCTTTTCAGAACTGCACATCTGTGGCATTCATGGGATTTATAAAAGAGGAATTATACTCTCACGTGTGTGTGTGTGGGGGGGGGGGGGGGAGAGGTGCTAAGGAAGCCACTTTCACAATGACTTCCCTTCTCTGGAGTGTCAGTAAAAGTGTTTTCCGTTCCGCAGGGAACTTAGAAATGTGAACGTCTCTTGTGTCTTAAGACCATGTGACAATTTAAAGAAACAGCCTACATTCCCTGAATGCAGTTCAGTTGTGCCTGGGCATAAAAGGATACGCGACGCCCAAAGTGCCTGCGAGAGTAATTCGATTCTTCCGAGAGACGGCGTAACGTCCGTACGTGAAAATGAGGGACTTTCAAGCCGTCGTTATGCGTGGTGGTCCTTGGCGCTGCTCACGTCATAAGTGGCAAGAAGAGAGAGGTCCCCGAAGGAGCGTGTGGCCGGGCGTTTCGTCACCGCGACGAGGAGCAGATCCGTTCTAAAGGAGCTTTAAACAGCCACATCAGCAGGCAGATAATAGGATCTGATAAGAGGATGCGATAACGGCTGACACGGTTTAAAAGGACGTACTCTGACACTCAGAGGCCACTGACACGCGCAGCCATGACGTTTGACGGCACCTGGAAAGTCGATCACAGCGAGAACTATGACAAATTCATGGAGCAGATGGGTAAGGAGATGCACTCGGGGAAGGCTTTGCGATCAGCTGTCGAGGGATCCCTGATACGTAGATCACCACGACGTCATAACAGGAAGTTGCACTGTAGAGCTACATTAATCACTGCTATTTGGGATTAAGCCACGTTCTATTGCAATATACAATCTCATATAACAGTTTATGTATCAAATGCCATATGAATGAAAAAGACACACACTTGCAGTTCACCGGTGCAGAAATGTGAAAACTCAGGCACTGCTTTGTGAATCAGTCTGAGGGTGTCCAGAAGTGACACTGGGTGACAATGGGTTTCTGGGTGTCCGTCACAGGCATCAATCTGGTGAAGAGGAAATTAGCTGCACACGATAACCTGAAGATCATCATTCAGCAGAGCGGAGATAAGTTCCATGTGAAGGAGAGCAGTACATTCCGCACGCTGGAGATCGACTTCACCCTGGGGGTCACCTTCGAGTACAGCCTAGCAGATGGGACCGAGCTTTCGGTAAGCAAACCTTTACGTTGACGGCCATTCAGCCGGGGTCATGGTGACCGTGACCTAAGCGCCACGAGGCCCCGATGTACCAGAACCGAGATCGATCCCCTCGGCCAGAATCCCTGCGTTCCGATAAGTTCTTTCACGTAATCGTGCCAGACTGTCGCTGATCCTCTCGGTCGCCTCTCAGGGCTCCTGGATTCTGGAAGGTGAGACACTGAAAGGAAATTTCACCAGGAAGGACAACGGGAAAGAGCTGCTCACCACGAGAGTGATCTGCGGGGACGAACTCGTGCAGGTGGGCATCAGGATCCGGGTCGGACTTTGGCTTAAGCTTCCAGTGTGTTACCAGAAGCGTGCACAGCCTGGATTCAGTTCCTTACATTCAAAGCTGTGGAGAATCCCTCACAGACTACCATGGTGCACCGCTGGTATTTTTCGGCCAGGCGACCGATTGAGATTTGTGGTTCATCTGGTAGCGTCGCCGACTCACACATCCAAGACTGTGGGCTTGATACACCGTCTAGCTCTCTGTACAAACGCACACATTTTCTCTCCGGGGGTTTTCACTGCAGGTCAGCTGTCTGGTTATCTTAACTGCCCATTGGGTGAGTGAATAGTACTTAAAGGATGTCTGTCCCCAGGGTGTTACCCTGCCCCATGGAATAGGCTTGGAGTCACTGTGACCCTGTTTGGGTTATCGAGTGTCACTAGTGTACATTTCAGGTATATGATAAACAAAATGCCACCAATCACATCAAAGGACTCATTTTTAAATCAATGCCTATTTTCTTTTTTCAGGCCTACAGCTATGATGGAGTGGACGCCAAACGGATTTTCAAAAGGGGTTAGGGCTTAGAATTTTGTTTTTTTATTATAACATGAGACAAACTGTTTGTTTGTGGGTTTACAATTGCGTGGTGTTCCATTGTACTAAAAATAAAATGCTTCATTGTTCCACGTCGGACAGTATTTGTTACTGGAAAATTAATGAAGTAATGAATGAATAAACCATAAAATGTGTAAATGCTTGTATTTGTTTCAGGTAGCTGTAATATTTTGTCTTATCGATTACTTACCAAGTGAATCCCGTAAGTTCGAAGGTACCTTTACAAGATCCCTTTGAGAGTAAAAATATTCTTGTCATAATATGCTATGCTAAGTAAAGAAAAATCTATTACAGCACACTTACACGTTGAATAAAATTCAGTTTATCAAACAATATAAATAAACAATATAAAAGCATTTCCGAGTATATGTACATGATTTTACAAGTTATGGTACAAATTAGATTTTAATTTATTGTACATGGAAAAAGGCACAGGATATTTAATGTACAAGGTACATATTTAAGAAAGAAGAGATAAAGAGAATTCATGCCTGAGCGCTTTTTATAATGCAACACAAAAGCGCAAATGACAGGAAGTAACAGAGGTGCAGCGATTCATTAAAGTCCAGTCTGGGAAGTACTTCAAATTGTCTTTCTTATTTAGGACACAGATTATGGCGTCTTCGATTTCTGTGCAAATCCTTCTGAATACTGAGTAAAATCTGTGTTTATGCAAAAAGCAAGACCTACATTTACAGTACAGAGAAGAGCCTTACACTACAGTATATTTTATTAGGGGTGTGAAAAAAAAAATAACTTAAAGCTCTACTATACTTCAAGACTATACTGTACTTCAAGAATACTCTGGGAAATGAGGAGAAACCAAAACAGAGAGCATACAGAAAGGGATCATTAGTGGGATCATGCTGACCATTCCATTACGCAACAAGAATATTTTTTAGAGACTGTGTACTTTTCGTCAAACTTCGCCGTTGTTACTGCTGTTTGCTTACATTGCAACTCTTTACGCGAAACGGCCAAAGGCGGTAGTAAAATGTGCTTATTTTCGGCTGTTTAGCTTAACCCCCCATGACCCGCCAGCCGGAGTACTTTAGAGTACAGTTCGTTAACCCGCTCGTAATGTGTAGCTAGATCCTGCAAATAATTCATCTCATTATGGCTCTTCGAGAAGAATCTCACTGCTTCCTGTGACTGACACAGCAAGTATCTGCTGCTAGTTACTTAGACGACAGTTTAAAGTGCGGGTAAACCTTAAAAACGAAGCGCGAGTCACAGCTAGCCCTCGTCCCGAGTGTTTTGTTTAACTAGGCTTAGAAAAAAAATCGTCTTGAGCTTGGCTTTTTCCATTTTTGGTTGAAAACGCAACAAACCCAAAGATGCATAACAAAGTGCCTTGCCTCCCCTCCTCTCCTCCTCGCCCTCCTCTCCTCCTCCCCCTCCTTCCCCTGACGTAATACCTTGCCGCAGGGGCTGTACGTTCTGCTCCACGCGCGACCTGCAGCTTCACAGAGGTCGTTCGTTATTACGCGGAACCAGTAGAAAGCTTTTATTTCATCCCCTTTGGCCTCCAGTTCGGCACGCGGCCTCCGCGCCACGCCTCCGAGAAACGTGGAACGCGAAAGACTTTATCTCTGAGGGATTACAGAAGGACATTCATTACTTTCCGAGGCTGCGTTTAAAACGTCACGCCATGCAGTATGAAAACAAGAAGTTGTAAATGCAGTAAGACCAAAAAAAAAAATCACACAGACAGCCAATACATAAAGAAAATGTTATTATGCACTTAGTGCTCAGATTATTTGTCAGACCTGCTCATTAACCAAATCAACCTGATGCTCTGTGGCTAAAAGTTAAATACACAGAGAATCACTCACAGAGATTCAGATACTGCGTAGTTGAGCATATGTGATTTAAGAGATTTTGATTGTGATGTGATTCTTGTTTCTAGTGTTTCAGAAACAGCCGCCATTCTGGGATTATAAAATACTACAAGTGCAAAAATGGCAGCTCAGTGTGACTGTAGTATACAGGATGGCTTCTCTAAATGCAGAACTCGTCTACCCTTACAGCGGTTCTGGAGACAGGAGAGGATCGTCTGTTAGACTTTTGAAAAGACACTAACTTAGCAGGCAGAAATTTGTTGACTTACCAGTCAGTGTGTTTCCCATCACAAGAAGCCATGCTCATCCAGCCCTCTAGGGGTCACCGCGTTCCATTTTATGGTGGGTTTGCTGATAGAAAAGCCTGAAACACAGCAGTCATAGATATAAAGAAACAGGCGACAGTCTGAGGCCATGGGGAGGCTGTTGATGTCAGTGTGATCTGCAGTAGCACCTCGGAAAATCAGAATCGCGTGACCATGAGATTAACACGGCCTCGTAAACACAACCACACTGGTAAAGGCTGTAGACGAGCCTCTGAGGTGATCATTACCTGTTTCAGGCTTAGCTTTAGGTAGGTCTGAGGACAGAACGGTCTCTGCTGGGACAAGATGGCTGGTGTCAGCAGAGTCACCGCGGTCGTGGCCCACGGGGTCAGCGGCGGGCTTCCAGTGGGGCCTCCGGTGATACCTTAACCGGTACGTGTCCGTCATGCAGCTGTCCACGGAAAAATAGGTGGTGAGCGAGACTTTAGGGTCACGGCAAAGCGCGGGCATTTCCATCCTCTCCTGGTCGGGCGAGGTCGCCGTGGAGACGGACTTCTGTTGCCGTGAGACAGGCTCCGGTGCCGCGTGCGAGTGGACCTGGGGGGTTCTGGCCGGGGGACGGGGGCTGGTTTGAGACGGCTCCTGCAGCAGCCTGGGTCGATACCCTGTCCGGCCGTCCTCAGGAAACGGGGCTTGCTGACGGCTACGTCGCCCGGGGGGCGGAGGCGAGGATGCCAGCCAGCAGATAGGCTGGCTCTGCCCGCCAGGCCAGAGGCGGAAGGTGCGACAGGGCGCTGGGCTCGGGCGGGGCGACTCTGAAGGCGCCGCCTCGCTGTTGCTGGAGCGGTACGCGCTGTCCTCCTGCTCGGACGCCGGGCCCGTCAGCTCGTCCGAGCTGTTCCACTCCGAGCTGCTGGTCTTGGACAGCTGCTGCGTGAGGGGACTCCTGTCTGTCACTTCACGCGGTGTCACATCCAGGGACGCAGACTCCCCACTGGAGCCGCTGGCCCTCTCTGGGCTCCCGGGGGAGACGCTGGGCTTTCTCCTGCCAGCACAAACCGCGAGGAATCAGCAATCTCCCCCAATTCTCATGAACTGCTACTTCCAGGGCTTATAGCCATCTGAGGGAATAGCTTGATGTATGTGAAGCCCATTAACAGAATAAAAACATGTGGCTGATATTCTAAAACGAACAAACAATGAAGACTGCTAGTGGCTGAGTAGTGGGCACATTTTTATAGTCATGATTATAATTTTAAATAAATTGACACCAATGTACATTTTTTTTTCTTTTTTACCTTAAACTTGGACTAAACCGGCTGACATGGGCATCTTGAAGGTGGTAATCTGTTCTTTTAGTTTTCACCTGATGTCCCCCTTTAAAGGAAATCCATACACATTCATATGTCAGTGATGTTGACTAATATTCCTGGCTAGGAAGCATAGATGCTCACAGACGTATGCAGGTTCTGAATGATGCGATGTGTAATGGGCGTACAATCACGCTACAGACTCCTCCCCTCGACCACTCTGCTCCGTTCACGTGGGAACAGAGAGCTTCCGTCTTCTTGAATCCATCACGGCCCCCCTACGTTTTCATTTTCAAACATGCCTAAAATTAAAATACTGAATTTGCAATACAGCACTGCTGACTGAGGGAACCGCTATGTGTCAGAGGAATGAAAGATGACTCCAGGGAAGCAGAAACGAGCTCTTAGATCATGCGGCCTTTGGTGCTGAGCGGTGAGGAATCCTGCCTCTGTACTCTGTCAGCTTTATGAATAAATATTTAAAGCTCCTGTTGCAGTTGCGTCCTGTTAGTTGGAGGTTAAAAGTTGAACAGACGGATTGGTCGTGTGTAAAAGGTTAGAAAAACTTTGTGCCACTGAAAACTGAAATCCATTTTCACAAGCATGACGTACAGGAGAACTTGGGAACAGAGGTGGATAGTTCAGGTCCAGAAAGTAAAAATCCAGACCAGGATTTTGCATCCACCAATCAGTTCAGTACTCTGAGACTCCTTATACTTAACCCTGGCTACCCTGCACATGTAAGGTGTAAAACACTCCCAGCCATTACTGGTTTGGGTGTTCATTGGTTACCATCATCACCTGTACGCAGAGATGCGTCCAGAGAGAACAAGGCCAGACTAAGATTTTGTTTCAGCCGACCAGCTGAGCTGAGTGTGATTGTAACTCTTTATACTTAACTGGTTGGTTGAAGCAAAATCCTGGTCTGGATTTTTACGCTCTGCCTTTGAATTTGAATTGTGCATTTTGAATTGCCTTGTGTCTGAATTGTGTTATACAAATAAACTTGCCTGGCCTTGACTCTGGACCCGAATTACCCACCTCTGCCTGTGTGGCACTGAAAGCTGATCTGAGCTATAAGGTGACCCACATCGACAGAGCTGTCAGCGGATCGACACGGCCGACATTAGTCCCCAAGGGCCCTTCCTCGGTGCTCTGATGCACCCTCCCTCTCGCTGCCCAGGCAGACACTTGGGGAAAGCAAATTATGTAATAATGCTATCAGCTTCCCCCCCGCCCCCAGCCCCCCCCCGAACATGGCAGAAAAATCCAGCGAAGCGCAACTGTTTAGAAGATGAAAACCATTCCAGGGGGTTTCCGGTGGGTTACTGTCTACGATATCTGACACGGGGGGGCCGTGGGGGTGAGATTATACCTTCCTCAACTCCTGCTGGAAACAGACCTGCAGCGGGCAGGAGAATCAGCCAGGAGTGAAATGAAGTTTCAGTGTTATTAATTGTTTCCACTACTGGGACAAATTCTGAATCCTTATCATTTACATCTGAAGCTCATTGCTTGTTATAATAATGGGTCAACATTTCTACTTGGCTAAACTTCCCATTAAGGATCCCCTTGGCACAAGTGATGTGCAAATTCCTGTGGCACAAACTGATCCATTAATTAGACCAGGAAAACAAACCCACTCTGTGTTTCGTTGGGTTCATACACAAATTCTGGCGGGAGTTATACTTAATGTTTTTTTGACCTAGCTGCCCTTCGCTAAAAAAAGATACTTTCACTTTAAGCCAAGCGTTTGAAGGCTTAACTCTGTGTTACATATCGCATCATTTCCTTTGCAGCTTTTCTGAAAGGACCAGATTCATCTGAAAAGAGAGATAGAAACAGGAAGAAAGGAGGATGAGTCAGAGAGAAGAAGGTCGAGAAGAAAGGGAGAGTGAGAGGCAGAAAGAGGGAGAAAGTGAGAGGGAGAGAGTGAAAGAGATAAAGGGAGAATGCCACTGGTTTGGTGCAGAGATCCATTCCACTGGCAGCAGCAAGGGGGCAGCAGAGAGCAGCTCTCAGATTCAAGGCATGTCATGGCTGCTGGGCCAACAGGCCAATCGGGCCACACGCTGGATTCCTACTCGATATAAATAGGCACATATCCCCCCCACCGCTGCCCTCCCGTCCACTGACCCAGAGGTCCATGCAAGGATAAAAGCTGCGAGCTGTCCTCTGGGAATTTTGGCTCTGGATTCACAGGGGCCCTAAATATGGCCGGTGCTGCTGGAAAGGTACAGGCTGGGGCTGGCGTCACGGAGAGCGGGGGGGGGCCGTTACCGCGCTCGCCCGGGCTCCACAGGGCGGCGAATCAGGCGAGGGCGGGGAGGGAGGCGGGCTGAGCCGACGGGACGTCCCGCAGAGAGATTACAGCTGTGGTGCGTTTCCAAATCAGCTTTTTGGCTTGTCTTTTAAAAGGGATTAAAACCGGACCAAAGAGGACCTCCGCAAGCTGTACAAATGCCTGATAAGATTCAAAATCCCCGCAGAGTGTTCCTCATGTTACACACAGAGGCCATCCCAGATGTGAGCAGATGTGAGCTTTTGCAGATAGGATGAACTAGGAAGAGTACTGCTTATAGGGATAGCTCTAATAAACAAGATGTTTCTTTTAAAATCTAGAACTGAAATTTATTATTAAATTGATTTCTGTCCCAGAAAGAAGGGTTTATGTTACGTGACAGCTGGTTGGTCGGATACAACAGACTGATCACGTGACCATCCAATCACATACCGGGTGCCAGGTTACTTCTGCCTAATCCCCTCTGCCCTGGGCTTCACTTCCTCAGCCCAGCCGCCCAGAAACCGTGACTGGGATAGTGGTTAGAGATTAATCTAGTCCTGTGTAGGTTTTGCACCCCCCCTTCCACATGACTCGCCAAATCCCTGAATGATGGAGGTATTTTAGTATCCAAGGGGTCAGTGCGTCACCACTATCTGTTGCTAATTCGGAGTGAGGGCTGTCTATCAGATGCAAATCGAAAACACTAATGAAACGAACATTTCTCGCTACCTACGTCTAATAATAGCTGCAAGCAATCAGGCATTGCCTAAATAACAAACAAAAACAATTTAAACAAAGGTCAAGTAATACTCTACGGAAAACACAGGGAAAAACAAAACTTTCAGATATCTGTTATCTATGAATATTTACAGTTCCTACTATTTCATTTGATCTGAAACTGAGTTAGATAAACAGTTCAGCCAGCAGCAACATTTAAAATAGTATGCTGTGTCTTTTGTTGCTATGTTACTAAAACTCAGCTAACCTATTTTTATAAGCATGAAAGTAAGAGAAAATTAGAGGTTTCGCTGAATTAGCCTAGTTAACTCTTTGCTGACGGACACGCTGTAACGCTTCGGTAAGTAGCCTCAGGCGCTTAAAACGAGCTCTGGCTGTCCCCCCCCCGCTGTGGATATGATGAGAATCACGGCGGTCGAGGGATCTCGCCAAAGCGAGCCGTAAGGACTCTGGGCGTCTTACCGGGAAGTGTGGGAGAAGGCAGGATGTCCGTCTTGGCTTGCTCTGCTCTGCTGTGACAGCCCCCGCCCCTGGAAGGAAGAGTTCCCTGTCCGCTGAGACGAAACTGAACATGACACAATGGGGGCCCGTGCTGTGCCTGCTCTGAAGCCAGGAGGCGCTAGTGTGCGGGTCTGCAGTTTGGGAGGGTGCCCTGTCTCTCAGTGTGTGTGCCAGGCCATAGATGAGCAGGCTCTCATCCTTCTGAGAAGGGGATGGACGCCTCTACTGCAATCCAAATACTTCATATTTTAAAGCCAAATTCGTTCTGGACTGGAATAATGACACTGACTACCAAGTGTTAACCAGTGCTGTGTCCAGACAGGGGTCACCAACAGGTCAACCGTTTGCTGAAATGCCCACGGAGCAAAGTTAGACAGAAGACGTATGAAACGTGGAGAAAAGTTGCAGGGAGTTCTGGAGAGTTCCTGACTCTTACCTTGCCGGCTGGTCCTCAGTGACCCCAGCCAGCTCATTTGGCGTCAAGTTCTCCACGCCCGGAGAGTCGGGGTTCGTGGAGCCGCTGCTCAGCCTGTCGCTGCTCTCGTACCCGGACTCGGTGCGCTGGATCGCCCAGGAGCTGCCCCGCAGTTTGGGGTTGGCCCTCCCCTCCGGGCCGTCCTTGTCCGGCCCGGCCCTGCTCTCCGACTCCAGAGAGCTGTGGCTCGCAGTCTCCTGCCTCTGCTCGTCCTCGTAGATGGTCATGAGGCAGTTGGGCCGGCGCTCGTCCTTGGCGCGGGGCCGCTCCCGCTCGCAGTG
>JAODLC010000054.1:2666079-2700992 GCA_026781145.1 Hippopotamyrus pictus | reverse complement strand
GGAAGCCGGCGCTGTGGCCGGCGCTGCTGCTGCTCGCGGCGCTCCAGCTCACTCAGCACGCTGTCCACGTTCAGCACCTCCCGCACCGGCCTCCAGGGTCGGCTCCGGGCGTGGCCTCTCTCGCCCTCGCACTTCCGCCCGTGGCCACCGGGAGATGCTCCGTGGACGTGGGACTCGCTGGGCTGGTGCTGCTGTGTCCTCTCAAGACGAGGGGCCCCTTTGGCCTGAATACCATGTGACCTGGGCCCGGCTTGCTGGCTCCCCGCATTCTCCGGGGGAGAGGTGCAGCGGGGGTGTATCTTCTCGGAGAAGGCATCTAAATGTGATCGCAGCAGAGGATACCGTTACCAAACTGATTTATCAGGCCTCTTTTTATTTTAATTAGTTTTACATTACGTTCAATTTTCACTTGAGATGCAGTTTAGTTTTAGTTTGTTTTCAGAATCATTTTATAATTTTTTGTTTTAAAGTTATATTTCGTTTTAATGATTTTTTTTTTTGTTTCAGTTTACATTTTAGTAATTTTATTTCAAAGGACAGACTTCAGTCTTTAGAGAATTCTTCATGAATACACAATGCAAGTAATGCCTTAAAACTTGGCAAAACGTGTTTCAAGTATTATTAATGTTAATTAAAGATAAATCATTACTAAGTATTTAAGTACACAGAAAGTACTGAATTTTTATTATTTATTTCAGCTAGTTTTGGAAGCAATATTTAGTTTTTGTTAGTTGTGAATTTTTATTTTATGTTTCCATCTCATTTTATGTCACCCTACAAAAACGTTTTCTTATAGTCCTAGTTTTCTTTAACGGTAATTACCCTGACACACAGTGTTTCATACATCCGTAAAAAAATCTGCCCCGAGGTTCACAGATTTGGCAGGAAGTGTGGAGCCTACTGCCCAGGGCCAATGCTGGGGACGCTCTGGACGGGACACCAGTCTGCCAAGGGGCAGGCACTCACACACTAACACACATTCAAGGGGGGGCGACCCTAGCAGGGAGAGTAAACGAGAATGCCCTGGGGATAAGGGGGAATTCCGTATAATCAGTCAAACGCACAGCCCTGGAGGTGGAAGTCAACCTCTAGCTACCAATTTATACTGTAAATCCATTCATCTTCCCTAACAATTTATCCAGTACAGGGTCCCAGTGCCATACAGTCAAGGAAAGCAGTTTCACACGTTAAACAACCTTGAGAATTGAACGCTAAGCCTCGGCACTGAAATTAGCTACCTGAACCAGCCATTCCGGGATCTGTAGGTGCGTTTAGCGTTAGCGTCTGCCTGCGTCATGTCTGTCCGCGGGGCAGCGCCATGTCAGCCCGCAATGCCAAGTGGACCTGGCACACAGCATCGCATCCCCCCACATGCCGCTGTGCGGCTAATAGCTGCTGCGCGGGGGGGGCGGGCAGTCACGCGTGTGACAGCGGGCGCACGGACGCATACGGGTACAGGACTGGCAGTCGGGGGCCTCTCCTTGCCTCGTCATGATTTCTCCTCCGCTGGCCTCCTGCTAGCCACCCGGGGGTTCAGCGAGAACCTGTCAAGGTCGCGATGAATCACAGTTGGCATTTGGTGGGAGGAGGTGGCGGGGGGGCGGGGGCACCCTAAGAAGGAGGCTCGTGCCATCCTTTCGAGCCTGCTCCTCTTCCTCCGACCCACCATGGCGTCGAACTAAATCACCAATTAAGCATTCCTGTAGATTCAAGGCATCTGCCATCAGTATTTTAACTGATCTCTTCTGATCTGATCTCTTCTGATCTGATGTCTTCGGCAAACTTCAAAAGTCAAGTCTATTCAAGTCAAATGGGCTTTATTGTCATACCATCCATATACAGGTATGTGGTGGATTGAAGCGGCGTTCCACCCAGGACCAGGGTGTAATATCCAGCAGAAGTGACCGGGGGGACAGTTTTCACGGTACTTAAAGTGCAAAAATAGGGTTGGTGCAGGTCATTTATGCATTAGTTACATCAGCAGTTTGTTAATGCGGGCAGGCAGTTGACGCGCTGCGAGGCAGGATTTCGCCGACGTTACTGGGTTTTACCGCACACCCAGATCCTGGAGCAGAGCCCTGACTGATGCCAGCTGACGTTTAGCGCACATATTTATAGCCCCGTCAGAAGTCCTCGGAGCACAGGGCCCTTCGGCGCCAATTCGCGGTTAATCAGATTAACGGGAGCAGTCCGGGAAAACACGTCGGAGAGCCAAATCGGAGAAACGACGACGACCCGCAGAAGCGTCTCGGCGACGTGTGACTAAACAGAGCTGCCTCGTGACGGAGCTCTTTTATTCGGCATCGGATGAGACTCCCGTCCGCCAGCCTTGAATCACACCGACGCCACGTATACGGGCAAAGGGGGCGGTTTCCTTTGCTGCGACACGGTGGCCCCGCCCAGATCAGACACTTCTCGTCACAACTCACTGGCTGTGCTCCGCCCTCTCATCTCATCGACATCTTCCAGTACTTTCCCCATAATCAAAAGCAGAGCCTCTAGATGGCACAGTGGTATGGTGACTCAGTGAGTTCACACCTCCTGGGTTGTAGATTTGGTTCCTGCTCTGCTCCTGTATCTGTAAATGATGTCTGAATATTCTCACTATCTTTCTGAGGGTTTCCTCTTGATAATCTGGCTTCCACTGTCCAACAAAACATGAAACGTCAAGCTGGTGTTTCTACAATCACTGCGACCCAGTGGAAGAGGGATAATACATTGCTGAAGATGATATTTCTTTTAAAAATGCAGCTATATTATACCTCACAAGTTACTGGCAGATTTCCTGCCTGACATTTTACATGCACACACTGGTCCCTGTGTGTTACTGGACGGGAAAAGTTGACTTTCGGCACACTGTAGTGTCAGAATATAGGACGAGTTCTCCGCAGGATGTGACCCGGTCCTGACAGCTCGCGTCAAGGTGAGGTTGTGTCAGAGGAGCGTCTCCATGGAAACAGGACAAACGCGGTCCAGGGTGCTTTGTGGCAGCTAGCATCAGGGTGGTCGTGTGTCACAAGTAATTTACTTCTGTTGCTTCCCTCCCAAATGTTGGGTTACGTAGGGACATGGGCTATGGGGCACCCAGGACAGAGGGGCATTATCACGAGTAAGCTCATGTAACATTCAAACTGAGCCAAAATCCGTAACGTTAAAACACCGAAGGTCAAAAATGTGCCATCCATACTGAGCCAAAATCCGTAACATTAAAACACCGAAGGTCAAAAATGTGCCATCTATACTGAGCCAAAATCCGTAACGTTAAAACACCGAAGGTCAAAAATGTGCCACCTATACTGAGCCAAAATCCGTAACGTTAAAACAACAAAGGTCAAAAATGTGCCATCTATACTGAGCCAAAATCCGTAACGTTAAAACACTGAAGGTCAACCAAGTGGTATCGGGACCTAGCCAAAATCCGTAACATTACAACAGCAAAGGTCAAAAATGTGCCATCCATACTGAGCCAAAAATCCGTAACGTTAAAACACTGAAGGTCAACCAAGTGGCATCCAGACCGAAGCGAAATCCATAAATGTAAAGGTAAAGCGTGCTATAAAAAGTGCTTAACAAGGTATACAGACCAGATTGGTTTTGCTGAGATATGAATTATGTGACCACTGTGATGGACTGGTATCCCGTCCAGGGTGTACCTGTACCTTGTACCCTATGCTGCCTGGGACAGGGTCCAGGCCCCCCCTGGGATCCTGTACTGGATAATGAGTTGGAAGATGGATGGATGAATGAGATACATAAAAAACTGCAATGCACAGAGCAAATATTTCCTGATGTTACACTCTATATATTAGAATAGTAGCAGATCCGTAGTTCGTTCTCTGATTTGCTCAGACACAGGTCCTTAGACAAAACTCCTGAGGATCTTCCTATAGGTGATCATGGAGTCCAGCGACCTGTGCTAACGTTCTTCTCTCTTCAGATAATATGGAATAGTGTAGTGTGCTGCGTGTTCCTGTCCTGTGTGCACTGTAATACCCCCCACCTCATACTTCGCCATACTTATAGGTGGCTCGTACCTCGCTGGGCCAGGGAGTCTAGTCTTCTCTGCCCCCTTGTGAGTTCCTTCCTCTGAGGGTGCGGCGTCCGTACCTCCCCCGGCCTCTGAGTACACTCCTTGGGACCCTCCCTTAGTTTTCTTTTGGGACTATTGGGAGGAGCTTTCACTGCAGGACAGAGGGGGCCGTTAATTCTCAGACGGGTCTTTCTTCGGGCCTCCTTGACCCCGCTAAACGCTCCTCGCGTGCAGTAGATGACGAGCAGGCCCCTTCACGCCCAGACGGTGTAAATATGTGACACGCCGGTTTTCCGGAAACCCCCGGAGGTGTCCGCGGCAGCAACAGGAACGGCGAAACCTAATTCCGCTCACCTCGTTTCATCCCAGTTAGAACATTCTTTACGAAAATAAAAAAAAAAAACCTTTTCAAAGCCAGCAGGTGGCCACCTCAGTGCGGCCGGTAATTTCCTTTCTCGTTAAGGCAAATGTGTAATCGCACTCTTAATATTCCTGTGGCCGTACTTAACATGTCGAAAATGTCAAATAATATACCTCCAGAGCTTTATTAACGAAATTTAAAGGAGGTAAATTGCAATTTCTTATAACCTAATTGATAGGTGAGATTATAGTATATTATATATAATAGAGGCATATAAACACAGGCAAGTCCCAGGATTTGAATGATTTAACCAATAACACTGCACGATGATTCATAAAGAGTGTAAATTAAAGGTTCTCTCTGTGGTACCAGGCCCGTGCCTGCTTGCTGGCAGCTCTGATTTGCAGTACTCCTCGGCGGACAGCAGGGGGCTCACACGAGGGGACGCCCACCCAGAAAGGCCAGGCTTTCATGTATATAGCCGCTCAGTGGCGTGCTGAGACCTGCTGACTGACCCTCGTCCGCATTTAGCCGGGGCGGACAGCTACCCCACGGCTCCTAGCTACTCAAAAGACCCCCCCCCCCCCCGGCGCACCCTGAAATGAATTCATGCAGTGCCTTTGGGCACAGCAATGGTTCCTTCCCAGCCATATGCAATTTCAAACCGTTTTTAATTACAACAATTTTAATTACTTCTGTGACTACTTGTGAGGTTCCGATTAATTTTAATCGCACCCGTCACATCGTTGTTGGATTTTTACGCAGAGCTTCCCGGGGACGGCTATGTTTTAAGAGTGCAAAATAAAAATAAATTGAACGGAATGAGCTGAAACGAGGTAGACTGCGCTGGCATCGATAAGGAGCCTGGCGACGGCGCATCCTGGACAGGTTCCAGGCTCCTATTCTCTTAATTAAGAAGGGACAGCGAGATGTACGGAGCTGGGGGGGTGTTTTTTTCCTTCCTTCTTTGGTCATAAGTAATGATCTGCTCTGCTACTGAGTGCGCTGTTTTAACATATTCATTAAGCGGGCAGTTCTAGTCCCGCATATTTCTGTGAGTGTCATTGACGGTAAAGGGGGGGGGGGTTCCTGCCAGAGGGAGCTGGAAGCCAGGGCAATCCGGAGCGCGTGTGGGTGTGTGCGTGAAATGGGGGGGGTAGCTCAGCCAGCAGGTGGTTATCAAAAGATAGAAGGCAGAGTGAGTCATTCACTTAAGTTACTTGGAAAAACATTCATCTGCTGTCATTAAGCACTGCTTGTCCTGTTATAACCGATTTGTACAGAAGAGTTTCGCTAAATAAATCGCAATAACCAATGGTGCACCTGAAAACAACACATTATTACATTATCAATCAGTAATTCGCTTAACAGACTCTTAAGATGCACAGGGGCTTTGAAGAGCAGTACTCCAGTCCCCCATGAAATTTGCCTAAAGGGGGCCTATTCTCGTTGAAAGAGAGAAATTTGTTTCCTGCTTTCTATCTATAAACTGCCCAACCCCTCCCTGAGAAAGCTGAGGTGGATCGGGGGTATGTGAGGACAGCGGTAGAGTTTTACCTGCAGCAGGACATTAGCTTAAGGAGCTGACGTCGCTTCCAAGATGCTGATATTGTTTTTCTCAACAGGGCCCCCGCTAAAGCTAACATAATCCCCCAGCTAAAGATATGTTAGGCATGAAATCAGAACTGGCAGTCAGTTCAATTAATTGCTGGCAAAGAGGAGAACCGGGTAGAACAGCTAAGTTGTTGAAAGGAATCCACAGGTTCTCCTCTGTACATCAGACCCCTGTCTAAAGAACTTGAATTGTGTCTGTAAGCACACTGATGGGAAAATATATTCAAGTGTAACATGTCAATGTGTAAATGAAAGTGAAAGTTCAACTCGAATTCTTTGAAATTAAAGAACTTGGCCAATGAAAGACAATGGAAAGGACTGTCATTCGAATGTTTCTTGGCCATTAATCTTCGAGTTTCCCAGAGAAAATGAGATGGTTTGGTACTTCTGACAAGCTTAACGGGAAACTCAGATAACATCAATCGCTGCTTGCATACAGTTTTGATCTTTTAAGTATGATGAATCGCCGACTGTATGCTACTTCACAGATGGGTCAAACACAAACAGGACTGGACGCAGGGACCCAATTGAGGACTTCAGAGAGCAGAGAAGTAAAGAAGCCAGACTTGTGTCCCTCCCGTATTGCACTGTGACTGTTTCTGCGCCTTAGCACAGTGGATGTCTTAGCTAGGTTACTGTGACTGCAGCTAGAGACCAAGACAACACTTTCAACTTTCAAGGAGCGAAACGGGAGGCTCACCCATACCTTCTCCATTGACGGGGAGTTTGCGGTGGGACCAGAGGGTGGTCTGTCGGGGGGCGTCCTCCGTAGAGACGGCTCCGCCTTCAGGGTTGGCATAGAACAGAAGGAGTGGCTGGAAGTGACCTCGGATACATTTAGAAACCACGTCTTTCCACTTGGAGCCGACCTACAAAGCCAAGGACATTTATGATGATTCAAAATACACACAGAACTGTTCAAAAGTCTTAGGCAATCAAAGAAAATGTTTTAAGCTATTTATCTGGGTAGTAAGTGTATATCTGCATCAGAGAAAAACAATTTAACATTAGAACAAACTACGCAGATTAAAAGCAACACAATTCAAACTAATAAGAATTTCTTGATGCATGGATAGATGAGCTCAGCTTCAGTTCCCTAAACACTCCTCAACCATTCCACCAGCTCATTTAATTAATCCATTTAATTAGTCAAATAACTCAATGATGTATTGATTCGCCGAAGAAGGTGTGCTGGTAGTTGAGTAAAAAAAAATACAAAAGTGCATCGAATGGTTACGGCAAATATTGGGGTGACCATAGGTGAGGTGTGGAAAAGGCTCAGCTGACACACTTTGGCAGACAAAACCAAGACGTGAAGATGAACACCGTTTTTTTTTGACTGCCTAAGACTTACACCCAGCAATGTACGTCATATCAAACCAACGCTTTCAATGCCCAAAAAAAATCCTGCGAACACTATTAATTACTCACCCAAAAGTGACATATTCTTTAAGTGTTACTGAGCTTGTAAGATGAATATATTAGCAATACTAATGCCTCACACTCATTCTACCAGATCTTTTCTGTCTGCCAGATTGCTGAAAACATCCATATATCAGAGCTGCTTATCCAGCCCAGGGTTGCAGATGAGCCTGGAGTCTGTCCCGGGAAGCTCAGAGCAGGAGCCAGGGAACACAATGAACATTTTCGGGACACTAATTAACATAACCACATGTTTTTGGACTGCAGGAGGAAACTACATCACCGGGCTACGAACCCAGGAACACGGGGGGAACATGTGGTGCTGTAGTTATAAAAAGGTGTTAATCGTGATTGACCTAAGCAGTGAGCACAGAGATTAAAACCCAGCATAAAGTGGTAAACATGCTGCACATGCAGTACAATCTAATCGTACCGGGCTCTGATCTAAAATGCACAGAACATACTCCTACGCTTCACTGTACTCATTTGTTCTTGTCAGCTCTTGTCAATTGCATTAGATTATGTTAGGTAATGGGTTTTGCTTTTCTAAGGCATTTTAAAGGGCAGTTCAAGAACACGTGTACTACTATAACAATGAATCGCAGCGATTCATGGGTATGCCCTTCGGTTTCTGAAAGGCACCACCTCACCTAGCCCCACCCTGGTCGTCTCACACCCACCTCCTTCACCGTGGCGTCATCGAAGAAGACCCATTGGGATGTTTTGGTGTGGTGGGCAAAGGCGCAGTAGTGTCTACTGGAGTAGCAGATCATTCCCACAAGGAGAAGCTCGGTCCGCCTGCCGTTCTCGTCCGCCACGCGCCAGAAAAGCTGCGAGGGAGATCGGAACGGTTAACGAGGGGTCTTCTTACCAACACTGTGCCCCGAGCTGTGTGCAGGAGAACCAGGGAGATCACGCCGCACCAAATCCCAAGTTGATGGGCGTCAGGGCTAAGCTTCATGTCTTTTGGAATAGTCTTTAATTGGATTTGTTCCACAAACGGGCACATGCATGAGAATTATGCTAGGAGCTGTTTCGGAAGGACCCAAAAGAGATCCATCGGAGAATTTTCAGACAGCACTCCTATGAGTGCATTCGAGCATAGCGGATGATGGAAAGGATCAAGTGGAATCAGGAAATAAAGGCTACCAAGGCAGCAGAGGTTTTACTGTGAAATTAGTCACCCTGGGGTTTTGCCTCAGGACGAGAGTTCAAACTGCACTCTGTGGGCATGTGTGTAAGATGGCATATTCTCCCAGTGCTGTTCTGGGTTTCATATTGCCGGCTAGTTTGACTAATTGGTATAAACTGCCCAAGGTGTGTGAGTGAGTATCCTGGCATCCCATCCACGATGCCCCCAGCCCTGCATCCTCCACAGCCTGGGTGAGGCCGCTCATTACCCTGGGTACACGGACAAATCACCCTAAAGCCTAGAGAAACAAACATTCAAAGGAGTATTTCTCCTCAAAGAAACACAGTAAACAAACAAAAGTTCAAATATATACAGCCTCACGTCCAGTTACCTGATCGAGCCGCTGTTCGTATCTGACTTGTACTGTAATTCAGTATATAGATATGATGGACGGCTACAGTTTCGTGGTTCCAGTCCTAAATGTGAGCACATTTAAACTAAGAGTCTAACGTGTAATCCAATTGCAATTAACACAGTTTACAAATAAAAGAGGTTAATTACAATTACAAGGAACAGTGGGAGTCCCCATTTTCTTGTATATAAAAATTTTTAGGGGGTTGTATTCAAACCCTTGTCACCTGACTTTTTGCCTAGCTGGTGCACCTGAGTTTCTTTTCCATTCCTTCCCATTTCTGATATACTGGTTGTCTCTTTATGCTCCACTCCCACGTGTGACACGCCATTCGCACCATCAGCACACGCCCACATGAGACAGGACGAGGACGGGTCCTCCCCTTACCTCACAGAGGCTGAGGTGTGGCCCTAGTGATCGGATGACGTCCTCCGTCAGGTCGGACTGCTCCGCGTCCCACACGAAGCCGATAGTGACGATGTCCGGGCAGTTCATCAGCACGCGGCGGATTCTGATGCTCTGTCCACAGTTGCTCTGATGTTCAAAAGGGGGAAAAACCCCATATAAAGGGTAACAATACGAATGGTGACATATCCTCTCGGTGGGGTAAATCTGCATGATGATGTCACGGGGGACATTTTCGGCATCCGATGGCTGCCAGGTGGCCAAGGACGACATCATTAAAATTAAGGTTCCCAGGGAAATTCTTTAAGTGGTTGGTTTTAATGCACAAACAGGCTATAAGGATCCTACTTAAGAAAGCCTGGCTCGAAAAGACGAAAGACAAACTCTGGAACTGATTTATACTGTAATGTAATATTCAAAACACAAAATACTGCATGTAAAAGGCAGGGAAAAGGTGTACTTTTTTTTGGTATATTTCAACAGTGCCATAGAATATCCATAATACAGACATCTCTCTTCTGATCTGATCATCACAGTAAAAGTTAATTTGCACACAGATCCGTAGCTCCCGGTTACATTTCGCCCATATCCCACTCCTGGATTTGCGGGATCTGCTAACACGGAACATGCGGGTTACAGTCAGGACGCCATAGCAGCAGGAAGGGCTGGCGATACTTTATGTTCCAGCAAGGTGCCCCGCTCCGGGTTATCGCGAGGGTCTCGTGGCGGGCGGCGCTGGTACTGTCTCGCGGACCGACCCGCTAAGTGTTCGCGCCAGACAGTGGTATGAGAGCAGCATGCTCCGGTTGCCAAGGGAGACGGCTGACTGTTATATATAGCAACACACGACGGGGCAGCTCTCCCTACAGGCGGCTTATGCGTTCGTCAGATCGCAGCTATGGCAAAAGAGCTTGATGCTGCTCTCAGCTAGGCCTAAACCCTCCAATTACAACCCGCTCCTTGTGTTCCCGCTGCCGGGCCCCATGACGCTGGGCAGGTTGGCGGGGGGATATGTAAACAGTCGGCTGAATAAGGTCAGTATGGAAACGGGGTATTGAGCTCAGCCCAGAGGGTCAGCAGGAGTCTATTGCACTCAGGCACTGAACCAGAAGCCATCCATGTTTATAAAAGAAGAGTTTGGTCAGTCCATGGAACTGATCTAAAAAGGTAAAACAGGCCAGTGTGTGACTGCTGAGAAGACCGAGAATCTCTAACGGAGGTGAAGGACTTGGCGTGTGCGGGTCAGCGATTTACCGGGCAGTTCCTGAGGTCCCCGGTGGTGCTGGCCGCCTGGAGCAGCTCCCCAAACGTGTCGGGCCGGAGTCTCTCCGCTCTGCTCTTCTCCAGCACACGCTCCACCTGCTGGCTGGGAGGCCGCAATGCAGAGAGGGTCGGACGTGCGTGTGGCTGTCGCTGAGGCCAGCGGTACATTAAGGGGGGGGGGGCAGCACGACAGGAGGAGAAATGAGGCTTACCAGAGGGCTGTGGTAGAGACGTAGTGCACCAGCTCCGTGAACGGCAGCGGGTCCGAGGATGCTCCGCAGCTGCGGCACACGGACTGGTGGGGACCGTCGAAAGATAAAGGTGCGTTATTGCATGCTGGGAACAGCAGGGAACAGGAGGTTTACAAGGGGGAGGTGTTAGGTTGCGTGCCGGTGATTGGATGGTTGCCGGTTCAGATAGGGCTTACGAACCATCGGGGTCGCGTCCCCCTCAGTATTTAATTTGGCTTCATTCATCCACACAATGAACAGACCTTTACATATAAATCATTACATTGTCAATATCAAACTCTCTCCTATACCATTGAGCAGAGTGATTTCACAGTTGAGTCCCTTAGCGTGGCCCCTAACCCCCATCCCTGCTGGGGCTGTCTAACCTTGCTTTTTCAATTGTACGTCGCTTTGGATAAAAATATCTGCAGAATAAATAAAATGTAAAGGTACATCCATTTTACTACAAAACTTCCCATCAACTTCCCATAACAGTAATAAACCTTAATCGTCAAGCATCATTCCCTTTATAACCTTGAGTGATAACAGCTCTTTATTTGTTAGAATTTGACATGCCTGAAATATTTTATCCAAAGCAATTTAAAATTATTCATATTATTCATATTAAATAATTGGATCACACGTTCCACCCAGTTCTGCACTTACACCCATTCATGGCCTACGGTCGCGCTCAGAGCAGGAGTTTGAGTGCCATTTCATTGTTTGCAGAATGACCACAAAAACCATTTCTTTTGCATAAGGACAGTGACTGATGACTCGAGATGGGAGTGTGCTCACAGTGTATACGTTCACCACTTGAGTTGGACATGTGCTGTTTGCATTTTAGCACATGTGCCACTTGACATTATTTAGTTTCAGTTTCATTGCAGTCTTCCCACGTAGACTGTTTCAGCAGGCAAATGCTATAATGTTGCCACTGTGGTCTAAGATTCAGGGCACATTGACTAGTGACTCTTTGAATTAGGTTTGTGAATGACTCGGAATATACCAACATCGCGGGAATTGTGCACCTTCCCTGGAGTCATTCATGTTAATGTTTTTCTCAGTTATCTAAAGAGCCCCTTTTTTGTTCATGTTCATGTTTATGTCTGTGTGTGTGTGTGTGTGTGTGTGTATGGTGACCCTGTACCTGTCATGTCCCCATCACTCTTGAAAAGAAAATCCCACGGCCCCAGAACCCGCCGTTTCCTGCCAACCTCCCCTATAATGTCATTCTGTTAACCATCCAGAGTGATTCGCTCCCTCTCGCTGTCTCTCCCACTCTCTCAAACACACACTGCCTCTATTAGATACATGTATAGCCTATCCCTGTGACCTTGTACTGCATAAATGAAAGATTGATGAAGAGTTGCTATAAATACGAATATGAAGGCAGAAAATAAACAAATTTCAATAATTAAAAATACATGCTAGACATGGCAGGAGAAAGACAAAAAAAATCATTATAATCGTCAGGAATTTTGCCTCGGAATATGTCTACGTGCTGTGCAGCATCACAATATAAGGACACATAAAAATGAACTAAAATTTCACTCTACAATATTTTAATCTATGTATATCTTTTAATCTGTGACTGGTCTTTACATTTGGTCTATGGTTTATTCTCAATAGTGTATTTGGTCTATTTTCCGTGGTCTATGACATTTCTTTGACATTTTAAGTTTGAAAAATCACAAATAATTGCTTTTCATATAATTAGCCACCTAAACAGCATTTTATGTCACGATTATCAATCCAAGTCATACACATACTAAATCTGGACAGTTAATTAATGCATAAAGACCGGCCCCCTGTTGTAATCGTACCTGTTCATAGAGGGTCATGGCAAACTTCTGATGCGTGATGCAGGACTTTGATGTACAGGTTTCCATGCCAATGTCAGAAACGATGTGTAAGTGAATCCTCTCAAGAATGTTCTCCTAAAACACAATAATAAACACAACCCTTATTATGGGAATATGATGAGCACATTTTGACGCTATTTCACCAAAAAGTTTTGAGAATGACACAAATATTAATTTTCACAAAGTCTGCTCCCTCAGTTTTTAAGATGGCAATTTGCATATACTACCGAATGTTATGAAGAATGATCAGATGAATTGCAATTCATTGCAAAGTCCCTTTTTGCCATGAAAATGAACATTTCAGGAAGTCCAGCAGGTGTGAGTGCATCTGCATACATAGTGTGGTGAAGACTTTTGGAGGATGGCCTGGTGTCAAGAAGGGCAGCAAAGCAGCCACTTCTTTCCAAGAAAAACATCAGGGACATACTGATATTCTGCAAAAGGTACAGGGATTGGACTGCTGAGGACTAGGGTGACGTCATTTTCTCTGATGAATACCCTTTCCGATTGTTTGGGGCATCCGGAAAAAAGACAAACTCTAAGCATTGATTATGCAAATATGGGCTGCTTTCAGGCAGGATTTGGCCAATTTGATTGACAGCATCCCAGGGGGAATTGCAGAGGTCTTGAAAAAGACGGGCCAACACTGCAAGTATTGACTCTTTGCATAAACTTAATGTAATTGTCAACAAAAGCCTTTGACACTTACGAAATGCTTGTAATTATACTTCAGCATACCATAGAAACATTTGACAAAAAAAGATCTACAAACACTGAAGCAGCAAACTTTTTGAAATCCAATATTTGTGTCATTCTCAAAACTTTTGGCCACGGCTATAAAAGCATTTAATTCCATTAGCTGGGAATTTCTCAGCTACCCAAATAAATACTTTGGCATCAAAAAGATTGATAATCTGCTCTAGAAATGACGCAGGGGTGGAAATAAATTAACAAGTGAAGACAGGTCTCCTTTCTCAAATGCACTGAACAACCTCATCAAGCCTGCGCAGAACTTGTGATTGTCCCTCACGGCTCCCCGTATCCTCGCAAATAGCTTAAGCTACGCTTTCCAGAAAAGGAGTGGTATCCAGAGCTCTGTGCGTTCAGCCAGCAGCGTTGCCAGGGAGCTAAACCTGCTTAGTAAGTCATTCTGAATGCGCTTCCCTTTGGATCTGAAGAGAAGAGCTGTAATGATCAGACAGATGTTCCTGACGCCTGCACTTCGCTCTAAACAGATGATGGCAGACTGTCAGATAGCCAGAGCTTCCCTGTGATTTGGTTAGTTACTTTCTGTCTTAGTTACTGTAAGGGAGACGTCCTGAAGGAGGGGTTTCCATAATAAGATATGCCACCTAGAAGCATATACTGGAATGCATGCTCAAGAGAGATGGAGACATTTTGCAGTGTTTGTTTTATCTTCCTCTACTTTAATCCTGATATTTATGCATAAGAATCCCTAAATCCTTCCTGAATTGAAGCTGCTGAGAAGGGAGGATTCGCCGGACCATACACAATATAAACACTATGATGTTCAGCTACGGATGCTCAGCTAGGACTGCTGGCAGCCTGGTCGCGACCTGTCTCCCCCACGCGGGTCATTATCTACCTCTCCACCACGTGGTCCCTGACTTTTATCTTGAATCCAATAATGATTCACTCTGTGCTGATTAGCTCAAGCCAATAGACCAGCTATTCCAGCTGAAATAATCATCAGCTTGCGGCTCGAGGCTGGTCCATGACCCCGAACCGCGACGTATTACAAACACGACGTACGCTCCACATCACCGGCGTGAAGACGACAGAGGCAGACTTTCTTAAAACCACCTGTTATCTTCAAAACAT
The DNA here is from genome assembly GCA_026781145.1 of Hippopotamyrus pictus. NCBI lineage: Eukaryota > Metazoa > Chordata > Actinopteri > Osteoglossiformes > Mormyridae > Hippopotamyrus > Hippopotamyrus pictus. Next base: position 2,686,416 of record JAODLC010000054.1, on the reverse strand, counting down.
ATCCTGCTACCAGGGCAGTAAGAAAACGCACGGCTCAACAAAAGCTCTGTGCTAACATTCTACTCCTAACGTCATTACCATAAAGCCGTCATCAAATCGTTGTAGGATTTAAATACTATCTCAGCTCTGACATTTTAATTTTCAAGACCGATCTGATGGTCTCGTTCCAAAAGATCCTGGAGTGCTTTGCACAAAGAGTATTAGTTATATTGAAAAAGGCCAGTATTTTACCAGCGGGTTAACCCAAACAAATGTCAGTGAGATTTAGGGTTTCTGTTCCGTGATTCCTTTAAGTGATGTCAAAGCTGCAATAAAAATGACTAAGACTACTTTTCTTTTGTCAAAATGGGAAATGAAATGATGGGGATTACTGCAACGGTGCACCCAGCTGAACAGCTCCATGCAGGTCAGTCGATAATACTCACTGAGTTAACATTTATTGACAGTCCCCTAAAACACAGTCAGCCTCTGCAGATTAAACCAATATTGTTCTTTCTTTCATATAAAGCAGGCCTGTTTCCAGCAGCAGAGCGACAGATCGGCAACAGTGATGATACAATTTGTCTGCGTGCGAGATCCCCTCAAGTTTCCCGTGAGAACGTCCTTTATACCCTGTTCAAAACATTTTGTAATTGCAATGGCGGCTTCCAATATGGTTTGGATAGACAGATCAGAACAAGTGAATAACAGGAAGACCTACATCTGCAGACTAGATGTCCCCGAAAAAAAAAACGAACAGTATAGCTTTAAAGTTACCTTGGAAACCGTAGCAAAAAAAATGTCACCTGTCCTTGTCAGAGATAAAGGTTTGAAAGAAACAGGTGCCACATATAAGCTGGGCTCTAGAAGATTCTGTGATACTTTGTTTGCCACATTGTTAGTGATTTCTGTCTAAGACAAGTACAAGGCACTACATTTAATTAAACAAATTACATAAACAATTGGTCTCAGATTCAATACCTCCATGGTAACCCCAATACCAAACTTTGATGAAAAAGTTTATTACCATTGTGGATGCTTTCTCAGGATCTTTGGAGAGATCATTAAAAACAAAGTGTTCAGTTAGTGCCATTATAGTGCCTTTGTGCTTGTGCCTTCACAGGGTTGGTAGGAGCGACAGAGAGGGGCTGCAACATGGCGGTTGCATAACACGCAGTGATAACCATCGCTGGTCCCGGCCAGAACACTCCTTCTCACAAGTGGGCCGCCCTCTGGCTGAGACCGCCCTGAACCGGTACGACCCAGCTCCCCAGACCGGCTGCCGAGGGGCAGTGTTCGGCTTGCTCGGCGGCGCCGCGGGAGAGACGGACTCACAAAGCACTCGGCCGCGTCGTCCATTAGGCCCAGCTGGAAGCGTCGCTCGTCCTTGAAGGTCTCGGCCAGGGCATGGCGCAGGTTGTCCGAGGGGAGCGCCCTCTCCCGACTGTGCTGGAACTGCGTGAAGATGCTCTGGGGGGAACCGTGAGGCACTCGAGTCAGCTTCATGAGCCAATTACCGACGGGCTTCCAGATGGCTCTCTGGATTCGGCCAATAGAATCAATCCTCACATCACCGGCTGATGACTGAGCTGGAATCTGTGTGCACTCGAGCACTAGTCAGCAAGCACTGGCACATACATTACCATTAAACTCAAGTAACAGCACAACATAACCCTCACTGGATGGATACCAAACAAATGCCGCTACAGCTCTAAGACAGAAGAGATGTTTACATACCTTCAACGCACAAAATATGCAGGCATCCCCAAGACAGAAGTGTCCTGGGAGTTGTCTCAAACTCCGCCTGAAGATGTCTAGCTGCCATAAGACCTGCAGGTGTGGCAGGAGTGAACACTATGTTAGTGTCCTTGTCACAGAATCTGGGGACAAATTTAGCCCCGTCGTGGTGCTCCTCCGTGGAGACACACAGACGTACAGGCATTCATTCATTCATTGCCCGCATTTATTACCGAAAACGGTATTCATGTCACAGACAGGTATCACCCGCAGGAAGTCCTAAATCCCCGTGGATGATTCTTAGAAATGAACACTAAGCTGATTGCCACGCTTCCATCACGTTTAGCCCAAATAAAGCTCGACGTATCAGTGGAGGAGCTCAAATAAAGGCTGACCTTTTGTGGAGGACGGAGGGTGGAGAAATGGTGCAATTTGCCCTTGAGTACCGCTTGACAAACTTTCGACTCGGTCGCACAGCCTGAGGTTAAGATCAGCACAGCGGGGCGATTCTTCATTTGACGACGCAGGACTGACGAGCTTCGCCGGCCACAGATGCCTCACTGGGACCAGTTATGGCTTACAGCCTCGAATATAGATGCCCTTTCCTGCCTATAATTTCCAATCATTTTGAACAACCCTGACCACCTCTTTTATGCTACACAAAATGTTGGCTTCCTCCTAGAATAAGGATCGTGGCCACCAGGCAGGAGGACCTCTTACGTATTCCAGATTAACCTCTGATGTCAGTGGAAAAGTACCCCACTGCATCGTGACAGACGGCCCATAATCACCTACGGTCTCAGCATCGTCAAGTTGGATCATAAGCACCATAAAAAAAAATAGATCCCTACGGCGAACAGCATGCGCACCCGAAATCCTTCTAGAAAATCCTTTCTGCAGTTTCCTCTCTTATACATTTTTTCCATTTGCCTGGGGACTTTGTAGTGTATCCCTCTAATGCAACCGATCCTTCAAAACCAAGGCACTGGCCCTATCAAGAGGGGTTTTGGGCCTACTGTTGTTAAGCTGTTGGTCAGTCGATCTCTGTTGTCGTGATGAAATTCTACATGTTCTGGTTGCTGTGAGACATGGCAGCAAGGGGACGGTAAAAACAAAGAAGACAATCAGCCCTCGGATGGTGAGGCAGGACCTACCTGCACAGCACTGTTGAGAAAGCAGCTGTTCTGCCCAGGCTCATTGAGCAGACCCTTGGTGAGAGCCAAAGATACCATACTTCCCGGCTGGTAGGATTTGCCGATGTCGCTCACTGGCTTCTTGAAGAGCTTGACCCATGCCATGAGAGGGTACCCCTGGTGGGGGCGGAGTCAATGGCCGGAGCAAACAGGCCAGTCTGTTGGTATGGCTGGGCCAGGCGTTGTTGGGGACATTAGCGAAGAGGATCCAAGGAAGGTTTGTGACAGATTACCAGTATCCACCCCTCGCTCTCTGGAGGGGCCACGAGGTCTGCTGGTGGCGGTGGACTTTAGCAGCCAAGAATAGCTACAGCAGCTCTGGGTGGCAGCTCCGGGGCTCAAGAGCGCGGCTGTGTGTCACCCAGAGGCTCCATCCCAAATGTCGATCCCCCTCCCACGTCTTCCCGTGTCCAGCCACGTAGGAAAGGGGCTGTGGGCTTGCACAGACATTGCACTGCATCCCTCTGAACCAGGGGGCGTCAGCGAGGGTCATGTCCAGGCTTCGGGCTGGCAGCCTTGAGCATTTTACCTCGATAGTCCTGGATCTACCGAAAAAAAAAGGAGAAATCGATGAACATGCAAGTAACCGTGCAAAAATAGCATCCTACTCAACAGTGTTCTCCTTCTCTAATTTAATTAAGCAACATCTTAATCAGATTATACATTAGGTCCACTTTGTTAGCTGTAATTACGTAGCATAAATCTTCATACAGTCACACCTCAACCTGATACTCATGTCATTACGAATACCAACTTCATCCCTTCACCTGGCACTAGATACAGGTGACCTTCTCTTCATTCATGCCCTATTGGTGCAGCCGTGCCTATGACCCCGGGAGCCCAGGACGTCTGCATCTGTAGGATGGCGGTCCACCTCAAAGCACACAATCCCACGCATATTCACAAGGAGAACCTAAGCAGCAATGAACCCAGAGCTTTGGCAGCTTGTGTCCATCTACAGCAGCCTTTTAATTCAAAAAACGCAGCCAAACAAAATGGATATAATGGTGAAAGAGCACCGAATCCAAAGCAATGACCCGTATTCATTACATGACAGTGACAGCTCCGCGTCCATTACATAACCCTATATAATTACATTATTTCGCTAATCAGTAAGTGTTATTCAGTCCACATAGGGCTTTTTCCATCTGAGCGTTGACACAATTACGGCTAAGTGTGTAGCCCAAGGGCACAGGAAGGGGGCCCTCAGAGGGATCGAACCCGCAGCCTTTTGGTCACAATCCAGATGTTTGACCACAACGTTACCTGCTGTGTGTTTTGATGAGGTCACATTTCAATCATCCGTCTCCTGCCAGCCGATAAAGGGCATTGCCTGGCGTGCCGTAATCTCACTCACTTCGGCAGGAAAGCTTCGGACGAGGTTCCCGGCTAAAACGTCGTGTCACCCTTTGCCCAAAACTGCTGAGTTGAAAATTAGCGATGCCCGGGAAGAGCGCCAGATCGAAATATCGCCGAGTTGCTTTCGGTCGCTCCTCCGGACGTGGCCAACGCAATCAGTCAAGGCTGCACTGTAATTTCTCTCTGATGCCTGAGTCAGAGATCCATGAATCACTTCAGGGCCGTAGCGAGTCAGACCTGTAACAACAGGGTAATAAAGGTAATATGGAAGACTAAGCTAAACAGCCGTTTGCATCTCATTTTCAAATTAGCACAACGTAAGATGCATAACCTGATCTCCACACTGGTGAACGACCCCGGGGCCGGCGCTGCAGTGGTGTGTTACACGAGGCCCGGACACTTTTCAGGGTTTCCATTCGAGGTTATATGGGTCACTTTGGGCATTAAACAGCTGCTAGCCCCCTTCGTGTCACCAGCAGCCTCTGAAGGTTAATTTTGGTGTGTAATGGAATTAGTCAAGGGGTATTAAGCAAATTATAATAAGTGTCTAAAAGGACGTCCCATCCTATGGAGCAGCCGTTGTGGGCCCGTGACCCAGAGATTTTAGTGATGCGATGATGTTTACCTAGTGATGCAGGGTAAAAGAATTACGTGCTTTGCACCTAATAATAATAATAATAATAATAATAACCACCAGCTGTGCCCAATCAGTTATACCAAAGCTATATACTCCATGCATTGTTCCATCCATCCATCCATCCACCTTCTAACTGCGCATCCTGGTCAGGGTCTCACGAAGGCCCGGAGCCAATCTCAGGCAGCACAGGAGGGAATTCTAGTGCACATCCCGGATGGGTATGAGCTCTCGTAACGGTAAATGGAGGCACACTATCAACAAAAAATGAAGGTCTTGGAGCGATGGCGTTTTAAGAAAAAAATTGGGGCAGCGGCGGGTTAGTAAGACGTTAAACCGCTAATCTGTCACGCCTTTCATCTCTGTCTGCTGGCGTGTAAGACCTTCCTGAAGAGGGGGTATGTTACACAGCGAGTGTCAGTGCTGGTTCTGAGCGTGAGACCGACACACTTAGCTTTGCATCAAAACATATGCCAGCTAGCTGCATTCATTAGCCTGTGTCCTTGTGTTGTCGCTAGACAAAAATGGAAAAGCTCTTTCTATGTGACAAAATCCAGCATAACGGGCAAAAACCTCTTTTGAAGGAAGTAATGAATTGACTTTATTACTCCTAGTACTGCTAAATCGCTGCATATAATAGGCCCAGTAATGTCTGACATCATCATCAACAACAACAACAACAACAATAATAATAATAATAATAATAATAATAATAATGTAACAGACGGATTACACAAATGTTCAAGCTGTTTTTTTCAGCAAACAGCATTCTTGGTTGTTTAAATATTAAAAATTAAAGGTTCGAAAGTGTTTATGCTAAAAACACACGTCAACCATCAGATGGAGCATCCGTCACTATTTCGGCCAACAAACGCCAGTGATAAGTGTAAATAAAAGACACACATCTGGCTCTACACGTTTACTAATACTTTACACTTTTTGTACTACACCCGTTTGATATTCTGACAATTACCAAGAAATATATGTCTAACCGCTAAAAACGAAGCCTGTGAGAAATTTCATTTAGTAGGATATTTAAAAATACCAAGAAGTGCTGCGTTTCAGAGCAACTTGCAGGATTTAAAAATATATAATAATGATAATCTAAACACATTTATCTCGGTATTTTACTATTTCATCTTATTACGCAGATGTGGATATTTCGAGCACAGAGCCACGTCAGCATCAAGATATAGTCTAATATGAGAGCTTTGTATTTTTTTCAATTATCATTTTATGCTGCATTGTAATAAATACAGAGCTATTATCTTCGTATTGTAAACAGAATAACAAAATACTACCGATTTGTCATTCAAGATTATTTTATTTCACTTCACAAAACAACGTACTCGTTTACTTTGATTTAAGACTGTCAAAACCTCAAATTAAATGATCAGACATACGATAAAAAAAAAACGTAAAAAGTACCTTAATCACTCAGAATGAGCAGTACTTACTGTACAGAGCTGAACGCTGGACATCAGCACTAGCTCAGAGCATTTCGGCGTATATAATATAATATGATATACCACGCTTATGACCAACTGCTGTATACTACCATTAAATATTATAAGACTGATAATAATATATATAAATAAATACCACAGTAAACAGCTAGAAAACGATTAATATGAGTCCATAGGACGGACCTACACACTCACTCCAATTGATAAGGTACATTACACCTGTTAACATATACTTCATGATCTGTCTCCAGTTAATCAGTTATAGTACTAGTAGTCCGGGATGATACTAGTATTGGTTTTACTAGATGTAGCCGAAGTAAACGCTAATCGGCTGGTGAAAAAGTTTACGATGTAAAAGCGAGGCGCACTCACCGCTCACCGCCGAGCCAACGAGAGCTGTGCGGTATTTTCCGTCGGCTTCGGCTGCACTTCTCCCGGTGACACGGGCAGAAAGTCCCGGCGCGTTTGTACCCAATTCAGATCGGAAAAAATCGGGAGCTCCGCATTAAATAAAGTAATAATAAAAAATCAATAGCATTAAATAGTGAGACTCTTTTCCGATTTTGCCCGAAAGAGCAGCAGGGGCTTTTGCTTTCAATCTGCACCTGTGATTTACACGGTGTGACAGGAGGGGAAGCCGCAAAAGCGACGCTCGTCGACGCTCCGTACCTGAGTGACGATCCGCATGATGTGACGCTTGATCGGCAGGTTTTCAGGACTCGCGTCCTTAGCGTCGCTTTATTACGGGCTGTGCGGACGGGCGCTGCGCCGCGCTCCGGAGTCGCTGCTGGGTGAGTGATGTTTCGGGGGCTGCCGATGAGGTCAAACCCCGCCTCCGGAGTACAGTATGCTGCAGTCCCTCACCGGGCAGCCGTCATATTCACCGGCCATACTGTAGAAAGGCTTCCTCCCAGTCGTTTCACTGATCGCCCAGGTAGGACAGCCCGTTCTCCCGGAGCAGGGCGCCCATCCCGCTCGGCCGCCCCGCAGCTGGCAGATGTCGCTGGGAACCCTGCGCCATATTTGCGACGTTTACCTCTAATCATCCGTGCTCGGTGATTAATAGGTGCAAATCAGACAAATAACGTTATATAAGACACGCATTACGGCAGCGATTTTCATACAGCTGCGGTCACGGATGAGAGTAAAGCGGAAACTAAAACGCCTTTGTTACGGAATTTTTGTTAATATATTACTATTTGTTTTATATTGTGGCAACGCGGTTATAGAGCCCACATATTTTTAACAGGCATTTAAATATACAGCGTTTTATTGTTTTAGTGTCACTTTGTTCAGTAAATTTTGAACAGTAGGAATAAAGCGTATCGATTAATGAAGCAGTGATTCTTTTCATAGAGAACAGATCTCTAGCATAAATACCTGCATAACACTATTATTATCATTATCATTATTAGTTGCAGTATACTTTAATAGATATATTATTAATCATCATTCTTTTGTTCTGCTTTTCAGAAATGCACTTTGAGATATTCTTACACACTACCTGATTATGAATAAAAGTAGTTATCACATACAATGTATATGTATTTTTTTTTGGGGGGGGGGGAATACTCTGTGTAACAAGTTGACTAGCTTTATGCAATTCCACTGTTTCCCCGTCTTATTATTTAATCAGTCAATGCCATGTTTATTTTTAAATACTCGTACTTCTCTGCAGGGCATAATAATAGTATAATAATAAGTATTGCGGGGGTGATACAGCACGTGCCTGCAAAATATCCTCGATAGGTTCCCAGCTGCCGCGCTTCACATAATTCTCCTCCAGCGTATCATTAATCTCGGTTTTAAACAACTGTAACGAGTATCAACGATTTACGCCTGGTGCCAGTCAGTTCGCAGGTTTCCTGTATAGTTTGGCGACGGGGTGTTATGTGGTTAACTAATGAAGGCCATCATTTATTCTCGGGATCATTCATTTCAAATTGATCTTCTCATTAAACTGGGGGATTAAGAGTATTGCAGGCCGCTGAGGCTCTCATCCCTGTCCCTTCTAAAAAGAGATCCGTAAAGGATGATTCATTAGGCAGCCGTACTCACACTTACCGTAGACGGCGTGGCTCCTTTGAACATCTGTGGATCCGAGCTGCGGGTCAAAACTTCTCAACTTTGAAATAATTCTGGTGAATCGCTGAAGCGACGCTGTGCCCCGCTGCACCGATTAATTTGTTATAATAGCAAATCTACTTGCTCTATAGAAGCCTGCCAGTTTCGCTGGCTGTGTTCAGAGACTGTGTGATACCTCCACTATAAAATACATTATGTAAATTTGCCAAATGAGAACTTTTAATTAGTACGGTACAATTTTTTTTTACTGCAAGTGTAGGAAAGTTAATTACATAAACATGCATGTCTATTCATCCATCCATCCATCCTTCCATCTGTACGTCAATCTATTAATCCAATATCAATATGTATTTTTTATTTTGATTCCAAGCTGAAGACAGATGTCAAAAAAAAAGCAGGTCAACACGTGGCTGTTAGTGGAAATGGTGAGACTTGTGAAAACATGACTTAGATACAATCTATGATTCTGTGACCCAAAAACCAGCAATCAGTTGGTGCTTGATGAGACTGAAAGTTCCTTGACCTCAATGGACCCCGTGCACAGCTAAATCTGTTTCCAGATGCATGTTACCCTGAAGGCCATTTGCAGGAGACCGAAGCCATGATTCAGGGACTTTCAGAGATCGTTTGGTCTGTATGTGTTTCCCGTAATTAGTTCTTCCACCAATGTACATGTCAAGAAAACCATAAAAAGCATTAAAATAATATCTGTAAGCCAATTAAACAGAATAATTGCAAAGTCTAGATGTAACAAAGCCCCAAACAAGCTTGATGGTCTCTCGTTTGTAAATATCTTATGTTCTTATATTCTAACAATTAAGGAAAAGAAAGATGGCTGCATTAACTAGATGTACGCTGTAATTCCTGACCAGCGCTATGTCAAGTTACACTCCCTGCAAGCTCACTGTGTCTGACAGTCTGATAATGATGGTTGTTGCATTTAGCTACTTGCCAGCGGTAACCTTTCCATGCTAAACCTGGGATGTTGGAGCATCTGTTTCCCCTTGGTCGATTGGTTGAGCTGTTCTCCTCGACCAATCGTGTACAGTGACACATACGTTCTGTCGGTTTATATAAACTGCAGTGCTGCCTTGCGGTGTAATGAAGAGGAATGAGACGACAAGCTATGTTTGAGCTCACCTTTCTCTATCCTCACATTCACCTTGTCTCCTATTGATGTCCAATGCAGCACTGTGACCTCACAACTCCAGGGCAAGGGGCTTAAAATCCTAGCTCTCCTCTGTATACGTGTGTGGAGCTTCCATATTGTATGGATCTTCTCCATCAGTCCAAAAAAAAAAAAAACTGCAGCAGTGAATTGACTTCTGTCAACAGTGGACTGATAATGAAGTTGAACTTCTCACGGGGAGAGTGCCTTCGTGTCAATGCACTTGTGTGAAAACGTTTAAACACTTTAAAATCGTGCCGCCACCTCCCATGGGACTGTTCTCTTACGGTCATGGTTTTAAAGTCTGTTATCAGTGTGGTCTGGGAAAAAGACATCAGACTTCGACAGTGCCGTTTGCCGACAAAGTTTATTTTCACAGCATATCTAGAGAGAAAATTTATGCATAGCCCATTTCACATGACCCCCAGTGTAGCGCTGGTGCCCTAGAGGCGAAATAAATAGAAGCAGATGAAAAATTCAAATTCAGATTTTAAACTCATAATATGAATCACGTTATGGTGCCAGCCAGTCTTGTTCATACTTACTGATTGTTTTTTTTCCTCTATTCCCTACAAGCGATCAGTGTTAACATCCATTAACTCACTGCGTTTGGAGCTTGGATGGAGATAAACAGCTTTTTATTGTTTAATGTTGTTGATTTTTAGCATGCATTTTTTGCTTACCAATGTAGCAATGTTTATTTTCTGTATATATGTAATAAAGAGCACTTAGTACCAGTTCCAGTCTTTATAGGACTAATCAGATCCACCTGTATCTATGTTCAAGGCACAATTCACGTTCGTGAAAGATGTATAATGAACTAGCTTATGCCATAAATGAACACTGCACACTCAGGTCCAGAAAGTACAAATCCAGACCAAGCTTTTGTTTCAACCAATCAGTTGAGTACTCTGTGACTGTGACTCTTTATACTCACCTGGTTGGTTGAAACAAAACCTTGTACTTCCTGAACCTGAACTTTCCACCTCTGTGTACAGTGCATGGGTCTTTATATGTAATCTGTGGGTTTGTGTGTATAATCTGTTGTAAAGCTAAAATCAGCGATAAAATAGTACTAACTGCCAAGGTCACACAGCATTCAACAACTGGACAAACATTCATGTTTTACAATAAAATATAAACTAACAGTTTAGCCTGTTGGTTTTGAAGCTTTAACTGTATCAATTCGTATTTACAAGTCAGCCTGATATTTGACTGAATTAAAATTTAGCTCATGTAATTTAGCTATTTTATTGAATTACTCTGAATTTAAGATCTAAAGTATACAATCATTCCCCTGATAAAGCTCACCATCCAGAAGACATGAAATGTTAGCATGCTGATCTGGTCACATCCCAGTAGGTGGCGCACATCGTGAACTGGCATGCCTTTCACACGGCCTGTCTGTGTGGTTACGTGAGATTGTCCTCCGTGGTCACGTAGTTCAGAGATCGTCGGATTCGGGGATGGCCACGGGCTCCAGAGGCACGGTGGGTATGATCAGGGGAACGCCGTCGGAAATCCAGCCCTGTGCCGTCCTGTTGAAGGTTGGCCGCTTGCTTCTGGGGTCCTGGAGCTCGGGGTACTTGGGGAGACTCAGATCCATGTCGGGCAGCTTGAACGTGATCCCTCTGGGGGCTTTGTCGAAACCCCCGAATGGAGTGGCTACCCTGGATGAGGAAGAGCAGATCACCGTCGAACCCGGGACCGCGGCTCATAACGGCACATTCCCGGTAAAAATGCCCAGTGCTGCACTGCTCTTTGAACACCCACACAACAGGACAGCTTCATTTCGACATCCCTCAAAGCAAGAGGTGAGATGTGAAGCGAGTCAGTCACTGGGGTCCGTATCCTATCCTGGAAGCTACAGGCGCAAAGCATGGAGCAACCCAGGATGGGGCACTAACCCATTTGTGGGCCACACACACCATTCGCTCACACAAGCGCCCCCTACGGGCAGTTTGATAACTCCAATTAACCTCAGCATGTTCTTGGACTGAGGGGGGAATTTTAGGTCCAGCAGATAGAAATCCAGACCAATTTTTTGTTTCAACCAACCAGTTCACCATAAAGAGTTGTAGTCACAGAGTACTCACCTGGTTGGTAGAAAGAAAATCTTGGTCTGGATCTGTAGCTTCTGGACTTGAAATGTCCAACACTGGAAACCAGAATACCCAGAGGAAACCCCACATTGCTATTGGGAGAACATGCAAACTCCACACACATGACAGGAAGAATCCGGGTCCCAGAGGTGTGAGGCGACAGTGAGCCACTGTGCCTACCCGAAGTTGGTGCTACCAGAGAGTGAGACTGTGCATTCGGACCAAAACTAGTCTTGAAGCCAAACCATGGAAATTTCCATGCTGAATAAATAAGTACAACTGCATGTATCTGAAAGGAATTACATGTTTTCACTGGGAGAAAAATTGTTGTTAGTGGTTCTTGCTGTAGCTCAGTGTTTCCCAACTTTCCTTGCATCCTTGGGGACCCACAGATGGTGCATGTCAACCCAGGGAGGGAGCAAAAACGTGGACCGTCTGTGGCTCTCCGAGGACCGGATTGGCAAACTCCGCTGTGACCCATCCCAGTGGTGGAACGGGTGTCATACCTATTAAAGCTCTTGTAGTCTGGCATCTCTGGCCGGGGCTCGGGGACCGGCATCTGGGGGTGTAACGTTTCTGCCAAAGCGGGGTCGTGGATGATAGCCTGCTCCCAGGGGGACTGGTACGACTTGGGGACAGCTGTGGTGTTAAACTTCTCGGGAGGAACATCCTTCAAGGGGCCGCCGTAACCTACGAGCCGGGCCGTTCATCCGTGACCGTCAGGCGCTCGCACTGTCGACACGCTACCACTCACGCGACACCTGTGTTTCGGCCTCGAGCTCCGTAAACATGACCTTGGCGTGACTCAAGGCGAGTCCATGCCTCCTAAGCTGAAATCCCAGGCTCTTTTTTAACTCCACTGTTGGCTTCTAAGATAAGATAAGATTAAACTTTCTTATTATGCCAAGGCATAGTCTCGCCATGCAAGATTAAGGCAAAAATCTGTTTAAAAATACCAAATATAAAATAATAATAATAATAATGCAATTTTAAAGACATATAAAAACAGTTTAAAAGATGGGGTTTGTAAGATGGTAAGTAGCTAAAGGAGGTGTGTGCTTAAGGGTGCATACAGGGCACTGTATAAATGTAGAAAAAACAGGATAACATATATATGCAAAAGACTGAAACAGATCGTTAAATAAATACTATTAAGATCAGAGTCCAAGAGTAACGGGAAAAGCAGCTATGATCTAGAGCTGGAGTCCCACCCTGTGAGATTCGTTGCTGTGTAGTGAAACGCTGCAATCTGTCCAAATCTAGGAGGATGCACTCTGTTCTCTGCCAGGTATATCAAGGGGCAAAAGGAAGGTCTTATGTAGCCCTTGAAATAAAACGGGCTGCTTGTATATTGTGTACAGTGTATTCTGGCCCGAGGAAAACATGGCCTTTTACAACAAACACGCAGCCGGTGACCTGCATCCTGCCCGCAGTCATGCGAGTCCCTATCCTGACCTTATTTCGTTATTACCTACAGAAAAACAACAGCAGAAGCACAACAGCCGAACGCCACGCCGGCCAGGACTTCCTCTCGGAAAAGGCCGCGAGGGATTTGCCAGAGAGGGCGTCTTTTCATCTAGATGCCTGTCACGGCCTGTATTTATAGCCCCCTGCAATGGGAATGAACTCTGACTTTCTGTGTCTTAAGGAAATTGAGTTCTTATGGGTGGGGGGTTGCAGGCAGCAAGACTAGCAGGCTCAGCAAATTAATAGAGAAAAGTGCTGGTAACGGACTGGTCCTAACAATAATCCGCTAAGCACTGAACCACGCTGTGAGTCATCTGCACGTTCGTCCCCCCGACTGGAATTTACCGCCGTTGATGAAAGGCCAGTGCTGGCTACTGGCTACTAGCTGTTAGTTCCGCTTCCTTTTTGAAGGTTTTTTATCCAGGAGCCTGATCCTCAGGGGCCTTTGGATACTGGGGTTAAGTAGGGATCGTACAATACAGACGACTGACCGGAGTGGTCGTGATTACCACCTCCCCTGTGGGAGTCAGGCCTGAAATAACATATCGTAAGCTTGCCTTCATCTCCTAATGTGCAAAGAAGGGGCTGGTTAAGAGGATTGTGGGGAACACACAAGTCTATCGTGTTGAACGAATCCTAGGGGTAGATCTCGGACGGGCTGCCGGTGGCGGCTGTAAGCGGCGGTGCTGGCCATAGGCTACAGAGGGCTGGAATTATTTACGTTTTCCTTTCGGAGGCCGCCCAGGAGGGGTATATGTATCGCGCAGCCGGGTTTGCTTGACAGTTCACTCTCTGCTAACCGTAAAATTCATTGCCTTGCGCTTTTCGCAGATGTCAGCGGAAATTTGAAATATAGGATTTGGACCTGTGCCCTCCGGTGACTATTTCAGGCAGAAACCCTGGGGACAGGAGTGTGGGAAGCCATCGGGTCGTATCGTACATTCGGGCTGAAGGCTCTGCCAGGGGCCGCGCAGCAGGGGGTCCCCCGCAGGGGCCGAGGCGGCGACGGCACCTACCAGGGGCGATGTTGTTGGGGTGCGGAGGGGACCTTGGATCGGGCGCGTTCGCTGGCGTCTTTGTGCCCGGCCCACTGCCGTCGCCTTTGCCCTCCTCGTTTTCCCGGCTCTGGCCCTGGACGCCATTCTGGGAAGAGGGAACGCCCATGTCGGAAAATCCCGGAACCTTCCCAGCGTGGCCAGGCCGGGAAATCGGAATTTACTGCCGATATTAGCGCCGGCTCGCACGTTAACGATTCCGTTTTATTAGCACGACTCTTATGGAAGACGTGAAGCAGCATATGTACATAAAAGATAAATAAGCCTCGTCATCAAAAGGCTCACATATAATTAGAAGGAGAGCTTTTTAAAGAGTGACTTACATCCAGACCCCCCCCCCTCCGCCCAAGGCCCCCCCCATAATTATTTGGCTTAACAGACATGACATAAGGAAATGAACTCCGGGCAATTATCCAGCTGAAACAATTACATACAGTGCTGGGGGCTGTCACCCCCGGACACATATTTCCCAAGCTGCAAAAATCTGGTTACTGGCACCGTAGTTTACATGGGGAGGGTTTAGGGCACAGAATTAATTGCTTAACAGTGACCCTCCTAACTTTGTGCGTCACAGTCAATCACGTGCAATAGCAGTAAGGAACGACGTGACAGGCTGAAGAAAGTGCCAGAATTGCCTGAAAATATGAGTTTGGAGCCTAACGGTGAGACTTCGTCATCAGGGTGAGACGGCCAGGGGCTGAGGCGTGTGGCGTTGGTGCCGTCGGACTGACGTCGTCAGATCTGCTTGCTCTATAATGTCTTCCCACCCCCCGGGAGTCTAGCTTTCCGAATGAAACTGGCGGGACACACGAACACCCACCACTGCTGACTAATTTGCGGAGCTGGTATCAAAGCTGGGAATGCCGTCTGCATGTGGGACGCTACCCTAGTTGCGCAATACCCCCCTCCCAGACACGAGGAGCCCGAGCCTGAGCCTGCCTTACGTCGAGCTGCGCGTTGGCCTCGTTCTGGATGCTCTCGAAGGTGTACTTGTCGGATCTCCTCTGCCGCATCTTGAAGAGGCGAGATCCCTTGTTGGACAGCAGTGACAGCTCCTCCAGCATGATGTCCTTGGGGGTGCTGAGCTTCTTCCCCAGGTCCATGGTGTTGCCTGGGGGCGAGGGTTGGGGGGGGGGGGGAACAGTACAGTGAGATTCCTCGCCATTCCAAAATCAGCCCCTGCCCTCGCCACTTATATGAAACATTTCAGCAGCACCCAGATCTTCAAGAGACAATGTAAAACGCAAAGGTCCCCTAAGACTCAGATAGAAAACATATCGGAAAAACAGGAGTCTAGTTTCTGTAGGCAGGGAGACTTTTCGAAACTCAGTCCTTTTTTGTTGTTTTTAGGATGAGACCGGCAATGACCTAAAGTCACGCTTCATCACTATATGTTACAGTAGCAGGAATCAAAGCTCACCCAGTCCTCATGTGATCCTACAGAAGAACTTTCGTTAAATTTTCCAAAACTCACAGAAAAAGCACCTACTTACAAACTCGACTGAAAGAGTTTTCGAAATTTGCTCTTCAGTTGAGCCTGTTTAAAGGACATTTTAAAGTCCATGCTGACTATCCATATTCTCTCCACTCTCCTGATTTCAAGAACAACAAGCTAATCTTCATTGTAACATACATGTTCAGCTATCGCCTTTCTCACTCAACAAACACTATCTGCAATCAAAGTAACTTTGACAATTATTTATTTAGACGATATATAAATATTGAAACGGTATTCCTATGGATTTCCTTGTTCTTTGTATAGGCCGTGGAGGTCTCAGCGACATCCCGAATGGTAAAGGGCATCCAAGTCTTCAGCTGTTACGGATTTGCGTGCCTTCACAGTGGGACACAAACAGTTGTCTCTCCCCTGACCAGAAATAGCTGTCTCAGAAGGACGACTACAAAAGGATCAGATGCCATAGGTCACGGTATTAGGGTATTTATGGCACACGGCGGGGACGGCCTGTAGTGCCCTGAGCCCAAGGTGTGTGGGGGTTCGAGGGCTGTGTCATACCGTCGTAAGCGCGGACCTCTTGGCAAATAGCCGCAGCCTGCATCTTCCTCTCCCTGGTTGTCATCATGGTGACTCGTGACATGACAGCGTCAGACGGCAGGCACGTGTACCCCGGGACTGGAACACACAAAGGACGTTGGATGGACGGCTTGCTCCGCCCACCCGGGCGTGCTTGACATCAGGCCTTCTTTCTCCCCTGCTGATTGGACGCTGGTCGCCGCCAAGGCAGAGAGTGTCGAGTGGGAGCGAAGTATTGGGTTGGTTTAAAGGACAGAGTTAGTAGCTTATTTTAAATGATCTCCAGGAGCTGGTGAACTGTGCGCGTTGAGGATGTCAGGTGTAGTGAAGGGTTTGCGATTCACGCTGTTAGATGCCAGTATCGCCCACTGCACTGAGAACATGCTTACGGTCACAGTTCTCTATTGTGCATTAATTCTGAGCACTCCAGTCAAAAACCGTGCTGATCTCAGGTGTTCTAGCGGACACCGGCCTCCAATAGAGTTTTTTCTCCTCTTATTCTCCCCAGTCTCTTAGATCCTGTGTGGGGATCTTGGTGTCTGTATGTCGAGCCTTCTACTGGAAAGCAGCAGCGCTATCATACGAGCCTCAGTTCCCTCATTACTGGCTCCCGTTCGCCACGGCGCCCCCTGTCCCCGACGCTTTTTAATTTAGTCTGGATGCTCCAGTGCTGTGACTCACGGCGCATCTAATGAACTGCGAGAGAGCGCTGCAGGATTCACTCGTCGTCGCAAGAAAAAAGGACACTTTGTGTCACAATGCACAGGAAGCGCAGCGACGGATTGTCCGACACGATTTCCTCGGGGTATGCCGACCCCCCCGCCCTCCCCCAGCTGAAGGAGAATAACAGAGAAACTGCCGGCCGATTGGACAGCCACGTACGCACTTCAGGAAACTTCTGAGAATAACACCCCAGGGTGCCGTGCACTCATGTAAGATATTAAGAGATGGGACACGCACTAGGGGCCCTCAGCGTCCATCACGACGGCCTCGTCGCAACTCGCAGACCTCAATGCGCCCTTCTGTCTGTCCTTTACTGCACGTGTTCAGACTCCCGTTTACTTAGTTCAGAATGACCATTGACTCCTTAACACCTACTCTCAGTTCCATTCAAGTGTTAACCTGTACAGTTAAAAGCAAAGCGTGGCTATTTAACGGACAGAACTTCACAGCATGCACCCAGACCACAATGAAAATGCACTTTTTGCATTTTTTTGCGCCAGTCATCAAAGCAATGTATAAATAACAAAAATAACTTTTTCTATCCAGAATTAGGAACCTGAACCCTTTGTGTTTTTATTGTCCTCGTTAATAAAAAAAAAAATGTATCACACATTTGCATTCTGTAATTTAAAAAACCATTCTAATGAACAGAATTTAGCTGCTCCAGGTCACCTGAGGCACTGTGAAGGACACGGTAATGCTGTGCACGCCGTCCAACTCTGTGAGAGTCACAATGCTTGCTTGTGGCGGTAAGTTACGTGAGGATTTCCATGCAGAAGCAGAATCAGCGTCGCCGCGGAGGGAATAAAGTCCTACCTGTGTTGGCAATGCGTTCCTCTCGCTCGCCGTGTATCCTTGAAAGCAGAGAGCTCGAGGGGGGGGGGTCAACCCAGGTAGTCGTTCTGCGTGGATCCTCACGCTCCCCAGGACTAAAGCAAACTGGGGGGGAAGGGGGGGGGGGGGGTAGGACGTTCGAGTGTCTGTTGTTGCTGGTATGTGGCTCACATCAGCTGCCTAAATATAGAGCCCCCCCAAACTCTCTGAGCAGCCACACAAGCTTAGCGGATGTGTGTGGATGTTAGTGTAGTCGCATGCGTGAGAGCAGGTCAGCGGTCAAGGTTTATCATGGCTGCTATATCTGTAAGCGTGTGTGTCTAGGTCCCTGGACTTACCTATATAGAAACAGGTGCATCCAGATCATGGATTCCACCACAGCCTGCTATGGGGATCTATACATTGGTGGGTTCTTGGGTGGTGGGACCAAACATTCCGAGGCCCGATTCTCAACCCAGTTAATTGTTGGTGCCAGGGGCAGATGGGGACAAAGCTGAAGAGGCGGGGCTTATTCAGGGTGACATTGGCTGAGCCTTATCCCAGCTTGATGTGGAATGACACAGTGGACCAAGGTCAACCCCCCAACAAACACGGGCCACTCTTACATAACCCTCCTCACCGAAGACCGTCGCTATTTATCTGACAGTTACCACTTCATCACTCCTTCTTTTTTGGGAAGTAGGATCCGGAAACCGTGACCCCGGGCATGCAGCAGGCCATTTCCATAGCAGCAGACCCATGCCGAATGTTTGCATGTAGCGAGATTCCCCATCCTGCCCGGAGATATGAGGGGAATGTACATTGGAGACAAAGAGCAGGGTTCCTGACTTGGTTACAGTGCTGCTGTTCTCTGACTTGGTTACCATGCTGATGTTGCCTGACTTGGTTACAATGCCGCTCTTAGCAATCCGTCATGTCACGATGAAATAAACGCCACTATTTATAATTTAAGTGCATCCAATTTTTGGATCTTTTCAACAATTTGTTCTGTCACCACGGCAGCGTTTACAGCTATTGAATTGACTTTATTTATTTAGCTTATTGACAGATATAAGGATTTATAGTGTAATTTCAGTGTAATATAATAATGCATGAAGTGCGTTACATTCCGCTAGCTGGCTGAAGTGTATATAATTACTGTCGCTAAACTGTCCCGATGCTATTTTAGTGCAGCACTCTAATACGTGCCTCACGTTACACTGTAACAAACTCCGGACTGAAACGTAGGACAATGGCCTGAGGCTCGAACCTGAAAGAGCAGCATAAACCATAAGACACATTAAGCTAACCGATTGAAAAGACCAGTATAAAAAATATTACATCATTCTAGGCATGCATTTTATATTAGTATCTAAAGAGCAAACAAATCTGTGCAGGCACATTTTAAGATTAAACTGCAATATGGTGTCTTCTTCTGAAGTATGACCATTATGGAAATCATATTTAAATAAAATGCACATGTTTATATAACAGGAGTGGGAGTGTTTGGACGAGTGAATTTTAAGTCCAGTCGAGGATAGTTCAGCGTTACAGTGCCTATTCTGAAATTTATTAGAAAAGTGCATACTGAAATGATTTAGGTTTAGTTTCATAAAGATGAACTGCCTATCAGCTTAAAGTGAAATGTGCAGTGGAGATTTTCATAAATGACTATACGGGCACTGTTATGTGTTTGGAATAGCAATGGGGGAAAGCGTTTAGCTTTGCGGGAGTGTTTAGAGTCGTTGGCATGGAAATTTTTATGCAAACACTAGCTAGTACATTTTGTAACTTGAATTCGGCAGCAGGGAATTGCCCCCAGCTGTCAGGGTGGGGAGTGTACATCCCAAAACAGGACATCTTAAATTGTGAAGTAGAGGTAGGGATGGACCGTAGCGCTCAGCAGGTTCGGACACCGCGCCTGTGATCAGAAGGTCGCCGGTTCAAATCTTGTAGTTGGCTGAGTGATTTCACCACTGGGCCCCTGAGTAAGGCACTTAACCCCAGTTGCTCCGGGGACTATTTGACCCCACTTTCTCAAAAATGTATGCTGCTTGGGATAAAGAACTGTAAAAGAGGGGGGTGGGAATGGATTCAGAGCATAACACCGTAAGCAGCTGATGTCAAACCTGAAATCCTTTCCCACAAGTTTTGATTTGTGGATAATGAAGGTCCAAAAAATTCATTAGAATTCCACATAACACGCTCACAGTAGCTCATAACCCGCTTATACATTTCTGCCGCGATATTAGCATGCGATGGTTAGCATCTGTAGAAGTTTGCACTCATGGCTGCCCCTGGCACTTTTATTAATCTCCTTGGTAACCATGCAGTTTAGATTATGTTTCTGCTTGCACTGTCATTAAAACTGTCACTTAACTTATGAGGTCTCGCCGTCGAACAGGGATTATATCTCGCAGACGGGATATTTTGGTTAGTTTAATGCAGCAGATGCTTTCTCGTGAGCCAAAAATAACACACCGGTCACCCTTAACCTCAAAGAAGTTAACGGCATATCTTATTT
>JAODLC010000054.1:2653257-2663507 GCA_026781145.1 Hippopotamyrus pictus | reverse complement strand
GTGCACTGAATGTTCTATGAATGCATTATGAAGGTGCACTGAATGTTCTATGAATGCATTATGAAGGTGCACTGAATATTCTATGACTGCATAATGAATGGATTATGAAGGGGCACTTAATGTAAAGTGTTACCCGTCATTCTTTAATCTTCCCCATCAGAAATTATATATTTTTTTTCTGTAAGCCTCAAACTCCCAGAATTTCAGTCACAATCCTGAAGTGGTGCAGTCGACACAACTCTTAGGTGGGTGACATGTACTGCACACTATTACTCTAACCTTTATCTCTCTGCTCAGTTCTTGTACATGTCTGACTGTCGTTCTATCCCTCTCTATCCCTGTGTAACTAAATACTTTGTCACAAATTATTTTTTAATCTCTTTAAACTTTCTTCGCGTGTCTATTTCTGCTATTAACTTCCTCAGAGTCTCCTCCTCAGTTCATCTTCAACCCAATCCATCTTTCAAGCACTCTTATGAGCATCAGTACACTTTGTCCTTGGAGTGAAATGGTTCATTTGTATAACTTCCTGTCATACAAGGGTCACAAAATGATGTTTTCTTCAGCTGAATGAAAAATGCTAATGACATGGGTGCATTGATCTTACGAGCCAAGCGGTGCATCACCAAGAGGAGTTCTTGGGGATTTTAGAATGCAGATGGTGTCCAAGGAAACGCCACATCAGGCTACCGTTAGAACATACAGCCACCCAGAATACTAATAAACCTTTACATGCACAGGATGTGAAAAGATGCTCATTATATCACGTGGCTGTAAGGAGTAGCTAACTTGACCTGATCTTATCTTCGGTGGCATCCCTCTGTCTTGAAGCCCACGTGACGTGACGCTGTGCGATGTGACAGCACTGAGCCCGTCGCTACGCCTATCACAGCATGTAGGCTGGAAAATCGTTCGCCTCACTTCTCCTATGCTTGCCTCAGAACATCAATTTTGATTTCATTCCTGGCAAGAAAATATCACGGTGTATCCGTCCTTCCTTGATGTGAAATGTCAATGTTTCTATAAATAGGGAATAGGGAAGGGATGATCGCCTAAATATGTATCTGGTGTCTCAGAAGACTGAGACTATGGTTTCCATCTTGTATATTGTATTTGAGGGGTTGATTGCTCTTAATTTTGTGCTGCCTTACTGTCTCCAGGCCGGGCCGCTTAATGGTCTGTAGACCGGCTGATAGACAGGCTTTCTGAGCCCAGAGCTCGACCCGCTGTACCTGGTGCTGTCCTCCGGCATAGACCGCTGGGACTGATACTGCCCAAAGGACGGCCCGTACTGGGCTGATGAGGCTGGAGGGGACAGCGGGCTCTTAGCTGGGGCTACAAAGGCTGGAGGTGCTGGGTAGAAGCCCTCACTTCTTCTTCGTTGCTCGGACGGCTGGCTCAGGGAGCTTCTGCTGGTAGTCTCCCAAGGCCCAGCCGGCCTGGAGGTCGTCTCCTGCCACGAGGTCTGCCGTTCCAGGGGATCCCATGAGGGCTCGAACACTGGAGTGGTGGAGCTGGATTCAAAGCCCAACCTGGAGGACATGGATGGCAGCCTTCTGGGGAGGCTCAGAGAGTAAGTCCTGCAGGAACCCTAGAAGAAACATTTTCCACATTGTTCTACGTGTTACACTGCTCACCTACGGCCCCGCCTGGTTTTCACCCAACCATATGCAGACTCTCCCCAGGTTACAGTGATCCATGTTTCGATATTTCAACTTTACGATGGCAAAATGGTTTTCACCTTCAGTACATTATTCAATAAATTACATGAAATATTCAACATCTTATTATAAAATATGCTTTGCGTTAATGATTTTGCCCAACTGTAGGATAATGTCCATGTTCCAAGCCTGCTTAAGTAGGCTAGCCTAGGCTATGATGTTTGCTAGCTTATGTGTACTGTATTAAAATTAAAAGCATTTTCGCCTTACAATATTTCTGACTTATGATAAAGAGTTTATAGAACATTTGCATAGCTATTTGCAGCTTCATTATGTTTTAGATGTGTTGTTTATAACCTATTATGGTTTCTGAATCAGATAAGTGTACAAACAAAATATTGATTTCTAATGTGGTAACACCTTAAATCTGAAGCATGCAAAGCAAACTGGGTGACTAATCTCCGTTTTGTTTGTCGAAAAAAAAATCCCTTTCGGAAACACAGGAGATCGGACACATTAATGCTAACGGAGCAGCGAGAGGTAAAGATTCCAGAATCGGTGTCACGTGATGTTGCTGGATAAGGTGCTGAATGTACATAATGTCAAGCCGCAATAGATTGCAGTGTTTTATGTTTGCGGCAGGCAGCTGGAATAGGGCGTCTGCTGCCACCATCTGGCGGACTAGTGTAAGGACTGCAACATTACTGTAGATTTTTCAGCCTGCTGCTTAAAAACCACAGCCAACGCAGCAGGGATCGTTGTATCTGCCACGTCTCGGTGAAGTGTACCATCTTCTCACTTTCAGATCTCAAGTGGTTTATTTTGGTCCACTTCTGTTTAGTGGTTTCCATACAGTCATGCCATTGTTAGCCAAAAAAAAAACATATGTGCTATTAACACAATATAATTTAAATTATTTAAAGCCAGATAGAGTTAAATTCTTTGCTTAAAGAACTTCACTTTGGACTTTGTCCCTTTGATTTTATAAATTATTTAATATGATTACGCACATGCACTCATCTTCATCTGATCCCACTATGCGTCTGAAGATTAAAAGCTGTCTAAATATAGTCACTGGTTCTAGCTTCTACTGAGCTCCCGCTGATATTAAATTCGAGCATCACGTCTTTAAAATAAGCTTCGGACTGCATGACGCAACAATGACATATATGCAATGAGACGAGTGCTAATGCTCAAAAACATGACTCCTTAACTTCGAAGGAACCGTTTATCCAGAATTATAGCTCGTCACCACTGACTCACTGATTTAATCGAAATAAACATGTAACTGGAGCGGGAGAGAAATGGTTTTCCATTTGTCTTTGCTCCGAGATCCTCTGGCAGAAATTCGTCGTATCAGATCCTGTCAGGCAGTGGCAGACTTTTAAATAAGGACAGCGTGGTTTCAAGATGTTGAGCATTTGGCTATTAATAGACGTTGGTTAGCTTCCTATCGCTATGTTTATTCACTACCCTAGTAAACTAAAGGGGTCGAAATATAACTTTGACTGTCTGATAGCATGTTAATGCTAGCGGTGTCTGCTATGCGGTGCACGGAAGTAGATTTTGGGGCCTGACTGATATGGCCAATAGCATGTCATATCAGCAAGCAGGTGAAAATATTTCAGTAAGTTAAAAAATGACAAATATCAAGGAACTGTTCATTTTCTAATCCGGGACTATTGAAATCACCGTCCTCCAGGACGGAGCCCTGTTGATTTTCCAGCCTTCCTTTACCCATGAGCCAGGTGTGAAGCCTCTGGCCAATCAGAATCACTAATTATTAAACTAACTCCATGGGAGAACGAAAACATGGCCTGGATTTGGAATCGAGGTCCAGATTTGAAGAGCCATGTTGTAATCCATCAATAAGTGATCAAGATAAATGTATCTGTCTTATACAACTTGTATGACTCCTGCCGGACTTATGATATTTAAATATGCAAATACAATAATTTGAATCTTGTATTAATCATATTTTAAAGGCACTCAGTGCAACAAAGTGAAAATGTGCAGTCAGTACATTGCGGGACGTGATCCACAGATAAAGGAACCAAATTAAAATCAGACTGCTCCGTGTCAGGGTGAAAAAAAAAAAGCACAGCTCGGAGTGAGATTCAAAGCAATCAGAGGGAAGTGGTGTACTGGTGGTGGAGATGTGAAAGCCTGGGAAGTCATGCAGGCCACCACGCTGTGAATTGCACGCCAAACAGGAAAGTCGGAAATAAAGAGAGAGACGAGTGAAGAAGGTCTTTAATGGCACAGATTTGAAGCACGGTGAAAGGTAAACGGTGAGAGGCACTTCGAAATAACAGAAAAAAACAAGACAATGACAGGCGACAAGAGTTTGCTACAGCTCCTCAGTACGCAGGGGGATTAGTGCCCCTGGGGCAGCTGTGCTTTGGTATCGGGGCTTAGCGCGTGTCGTGAAAACGCCGTGGAATGAACACTAGCAGAGTAGTATGTAGGCTGACAGACTGGTGTGGACGTGATGTGGCAGCGATGGAATCCAGTGAGAAGAGAGGGCGACCGCGGCCAGAAATACGGGGGCAGAGTGCACCTCAGGTTGGGACGCCGTGACTCTGGCGGAAGGTCGCTAGTTCAAACCCCAGAGTCAGCAGAGTGATGTCATCATCACATCCCTGAGTAAGGCCCTTAATCCCCTATTGCCCTAAGGACTGTCTGACCATGCTTTCTCGATTCTGTGCTGCTTTCGATAAAAGCGCCTGCAAAATAAGTCTATGGTAAAAAAAAAAATCATACTATAAGACTGACTGCAAAGATCAAAACGTTTGATTTTGATTCTGAGAAAGAGAATTTAAATATGGTTGAAATGTCAGTGGATTCACAAGAGGGTCTATTACTTCTCATGTAGCACAGATTTTAAACAGGGACATATTTTGAATAAATGGTACTGGTTAAGAGCTAAATGATGCTAAATATCTCACATAACTAACATACCAAAAGACTGTTGGAAGCACTTGAAATTTCACTTCTGTTCTCCGTATGGGGTACAGTGAAGTTCATACATTTTTATGCATCAAGGGAACACAACCCTTTGAGGTCCATAACTTCACTGTCTCATCCACTAATGCCCCCTTCAGTACATAACCACAGCTACATCCCTATCACTAAGTCTCAGCTCCAAGCATCTTCTAAACACCACCAATTATAATGTGAGCTTCTATACATACATGCTGTTCTGTAGCAATAAGAATGTCCTTGCTTCCAGTTCACTGCGCGTAATGTGCAGTGTGAGGAAAAACAGCATTTGTAGTATAGGCAGTAATCCCATCTTTTGTAATTACATTCTTATTTATTGTCACCCTTAGTAAAATTCAATAAACAATATCCCTACCTCTTTCGTTTTTTTTAAATTAATCAACATTTACTTTCCCTTTATAAATCCTAACTCCCCTCAGACATTCCTACACTCACTCTCGCTGCAAAGTCATAAAAATCACAGTGGAGATCAATGCTTACAAATTACTCCTGATAAACCCATCAAACAGTTATTGGCCTGACGCAAATAAATAACCACAAATAAATTACTTGTGCCTTTTTCTCATTTGCATCTTCCCCATTTCTGCATAAAATATGAACTCCCTGCATTTCAGGCTCTAAGGATCAGTTACCTTACATTTTATCATTTTATTTTGTAACCATTCGCAGCTGATAGTATTACACAGCTGCTATGTTGACTAAGCTGAATTCTGCAGTAATGCTGAAATAATACTTGATTAATACTACCCAGCTATCCAGCTGAAGGATGGACTTAAATCTATGCAATAATAAAATAATAATATTGAGGTATCCTCAGAGCAATTTTTTTCCATCCTTCTGTAAAGCTTGCTGCATATACCTAATACACAGGGTAGATACAAAAAATCAATTGTTGTTTATATATTGCACTAAAAACATTATTACATTCTTTTGCCAGGATAAAGGTGACTCTGAACGTTGGGTTTGAGGTTCTTAGTAGCTTAATGAGGTTTACAAACATTGAAGTGCGTGTCACCTTGATTACAGCATTAGCTACAATCTGACATGCCCTATTGCCTCATCACTACTGGCTTCCACAACTTGGTCGCCGTAGCTGGCTGTTTTGCAGAGAACTTGGGTCGTGGAGCCCCAAACTTGGCAGTTCCAGAGGCCGGCTGAGGTTTAGAGGGTTTCGAGAAGCTCAGGACCGCGGAGATGCCGGAAGCAGGCAGGTGCGAAGTGGCCGGAGTGTAGCTGTGAGGACCGTCATGCATGGTGGGTGATGGAAGAAGCACTCCACTTTTCTGGTGGGGTTTTGGGGGAGGTTTTGGGGGGGTTTGGGGTTGCTTCAGTGCCTGGCAGGCAGAACGGGAAGGAACACTCACCGGTGCAGTGGGCTTTGATGCTTGGCCTGTAGGGGAAGGGACTTGAGTAGCAGAAGGGGTAGCTTTTTCTTCAACAGACGGACTATATGTGAAGAGGGAGGCATTCAGCTGGTATGGCTGATGTTTCATGACGTCCAAGGAATTAAGATGCTTGGGCGCTGGTTTCCCCTTCTCGGTGCTCTTAGGTTTAGGTGGTGCGCTGGAAGGTGGGGGTGACTTTACTGCTGCAGGGGGGTAAGAGGGGGTCAGTAGGGGATTGTACGATGAAGGGGGAGGTGCTCGAACAATGGACGAATACTTCCAGGCACTTGGGAGTGAAGGGGAGGGTGACTGGGCCCGGGCCTTGTTCGCTTGCACCGTCTCCGAGTCCACCACAAACTTCTCCATGCGCGACTGTCTTTTGGCAAAGAGTTCAGCTCCTCTACCCCTCATGGTGGGCATGTCTGAGGCTGGACTCATAGCCCTAGCTGAGGAGGCACCGCCAACTGAGGGAAACCTCGAGCCGTAGGTGCTGGCGGAGAGGTGAGAAGCAACAGATTTTGCGGAGATGTAAGGCTGATTCCATGAATTCCTGAGTTGGTTTTGAGTCGGAGGCACAGTAGTCACTGGAGTACGTTGCTCAGCCCAAGGTGGCTGGGCTGGTGCTTGAGGCTGAGACATACCCCAGGGAGCAGCACATGGAGGTGGTTGTACTTTGGGTTTGGGTGCAGCCCAGGCACTCACAGGTTGCTGGAGTGGTGGATGGAGCTCAGGGGGATTCCATGTGCTTGTGGTGGTGTGTTGTTGCGGTGAGCCAACCAGTGCGCGACTTGCAGTAGGTGCAATGCCTGGTGCTGGAATAACACTATCCAAAGGTAGCTGGGTATTTTCTGTTAACCAAGGTGGTGAAGCAAGGTTAATGCTAGGCTTTGGGGCGACTGGTGGTGGAGTCTTATGCTTGACGGCCGGAGCTTGCAGGAAGTTGCAGGCCTCGGCGCCTAGACTAAGGAAGTCTTCTTCTACGCTCAAGTCAGTGCCAGCCCTCTTATCACCTTTCAGGAGGTTCAAAGACGACATTGTGGAGGACTCTTTAGAACCAAAGGCCGTCTTGGCTGCACTTTTCTTTTTCGTATCATGCAACATCCCGGTCCTAATAGCCGGCACTGAGATGCGCTCGTCACGTGAAACTATCTGTTCCCTGTCAGTGGGTGACAGGACCTGAGGGCGTGTGGTCACAGGAACTGGAGGAGGAATTACTCTGAGTTTGCTGTCTGAATAGCCTGGTTGATCTAACACTGGGCTAGGGATGCCCACTGAAGGTGAAAAGGGGACAGGCACTCTGTTTGGGACTCCTGAGAAGGGCTGGGCTGTCCTGTTAGGAACTTGGAACCTTTGTAAGTCGCTGGGCTGATAGTGAGTCGTACCATTCATAGTGGGAGGGTACTGCGGAGCCTGGTGCTGCTGCATGGCCACTTCCACATTGACCTCATGGGATTGGCTGTCAGGAGACTGCTTATAGGAGTATTCCGCGGCCTGGTAGGACGGCATGTTTTCTGGCCCCGGCGGACCCTCCACCGGAATCCCCTTCTGCCTCATCTCCTCGTGTGCGGCGGTGATCTCGTCGACCCTCTGCCTACGCCTGGCGAACATCAGGGCCCCTTTGCCCTTCGTCTCCGGCAGGTATTCCATCCCTACCTGATGGTCCAGCTTCTTGTCTAAGTCGGGCGGTGCGCTATCCTTGTCAAACTTTACGCCAATCTTGCAGCCTGAGGCATTAGCGAAGGTCTCCCCGTCAAGTTGCAGCTCTCCGTTAGCTAGGAAGGTCACCTCGATTCTGTGGTAGTCTTCCTCGTCCTCGGACTCAGGCTCCTCCTTCCCAGTCCCGTAGCTGACCAGTGTGTACTTCTTGGCCCTCTCTCTGTGCTTCTCAAACATCAACACCCCCTTGCTTTTGGGGTTGGGTGCGGCAGTAAGCAGTAGAGCAATCCGCTTACATTTAGACTTGGCCACCTTAGCCTGCTTCTCCAGCTGGCTCTCACTGCGCCTGAATCCTGGGATAGGGGGTGGGGGGTGGGAGGTGGGGGGAAGGGAAGACAAATCAGCTCAACATATAAATAATCATAACTTCATACTGTATGCAATTATAACACCAACATAATCTGAAGTGCATTCCAAAGATGGAGCTGACTCAGAAATTGTATGATAATATGCATTACCCTCCCCAGATATAAAATCCTTTTTTTTAATCAAATTTTTTTATATAAAGCAAATTCCATTTTCTTTACACCGCTAAGAGCTTAAGGTTATGTAAAAGTACCGGAAAGGTCAATTCATATAGCATACATACACTTCCGCAGAAGTAGGAACCAACCAACAAATAGTATTTTTGTTTAATTTACTTAAGTGAATTTGTTATATATTTTTTATTTTGTGGATTTATTTTCATCCTAATCTATGGATGAATTTGTTATTTCTCCTATTGCCTTGTGAACCGGCATGCATCTGACAAGAGAGACTCTTTTGTTGTATGAATAAAAGAGGCTATGAAATTGTATTATGTTCATTTGCTAAAAGAATTTTACATTGTGTCATGTTGTTTCTCCAGGGAGACCATGTACTATGCATGAAAAGTGCATACAGACTTAAACACACACTAAAAAAAAAAAACGTTAAAGCATAATCATTAACTAATCATAGTCCTAAGGTATACAAAAAGAGTGCCCGCTTCAGGTTCTCGACCTCTAACCACATCTACAGAGAATCAATAAAGGCAGAATCTGTGAAGTGACATGCGGGTAAAAATAGCTCGGAGATTAGTAGCACTGCACCAACACAAGCCCTTATCTGTAAGTCCCCTTCGCTTCTAATTCCCTAACCCTTGGAGGAAGAGAAGAAGCAGGTCATGTTCCCTGCATGCTAAATTAAACACACACACACACACAGCAACTCAAACAGCAATGAAGCTAATCGATATGTCTACATTTTATCAATAATAAATATAAAATATACAAACAAAATACAGCCCCCCCAAACAGACCTCAGGGTCCAGAAGACTGCAGAAGTGGGGAGTTCACGTTTCACTGCGGTCAAGACGTGCGTTTTTTTAAGGGATCGGGTAACGGGCCAGAACCACACATGTCGGTGTCTGTCACACAGGGTTCTGCAGGCATCATCACCAGTGCACCCCACCGGTACTTCAGTCCTGAAGGGAGGGTGGCCATCCCTCACAGAGCCATCCCCCCCAAGATAAGACCCACACCCATACAGAGGATTACAAAAAAAAACAGGGACAATGACCGTCAAAGGGCCTCATTCTCTGCCTTAGCCTCAACTCCAGGTAAATGCGCGCTCAAAGTTCATGATGTCAGCCGCGATACGAAATTCTTCATCGCAAATTCCTCATCAATTAGGTAAAAGGAAATAAATGTTTTCGTTTCACCTATGCGCTCTGGCCACGGCAGAAAATGGAGGTGCTATTTTAAGTTCAGACCACAGAACACCCTGAGGAACCGAGGCCCCGGCAACTGTCGCCTTCTTACCCATAGTACCGAAACTGCAATAAACTGACTGGAAAAGCACCAGAAGCAGACAGGTGCATGCATGAGCGAGGGGGGATGGGGGTACTCACTGGCGAGCCTCGCCCGGTGCTTGTTGGGCTGCCTGAGGTCCCTCTCCGACTCTGAGTCCCACCGCTCTGCTGGCCCCGCACCTACTGCCGAGATTCCAAAGGAGACCGAGACGGGAGGCGCCTCTCTGTTCCCTCCTTCCTCTGGAGGATCGACCCACCCACTGGCCTTGGCCTCTCTCCTGGCCCCCACCTCCTCCCCATGCCAGCCCCCCCGAGGGAGCTGCAGGGTCACCCCCGCCTGGCCTAGGGAGCAGGAGGTGGAGTCCTGGAGTTGCCCCCAACCCCGGTACTCTTGCTCTGAGTGGTAGATGTACAGGGACTGGATGCTGCTAAGGGCGCCCAGGTGGACGCCCCCCAACCCTAGGCTGCCGTTAGCCTCCCTCTGTGGCGGCTCCTCTGGTTGGTGGTCAGAGATGTAGAGCTCCACCATGGCTTTGGAGGAGACGCTGCCCTTGTGAGGAGCCTCAGGACCAGGGTACTTTCCATCGGTGGTCCAGGTCGTTTGGCCGTCCTCCAGAAACTTGACGTCACTCTCCTTCCTGCCATAGCGTGGTCCGTCCCGAGACTCGGAGATGCACGGTTTCCCGGGAGGGTGCAACCTGTGGTGGGGGGTGG
>JAODLC010000054.1:2605118-2615226 GCA_026781145.1 Hippopotamyrus pictus | reverse complement strand
AGAGTGGAGGATCTGTCACCATCCCATGTTTATATGAAGACAGATATAAAAACCATGTGAAATACTGGTGCAGAGGGTATAATGTGAGTTCATGTACTACCATAGTACGGACTGACTCTCCACAGAAGAAGGGTGATGTGTCAATCAGAGATGACCCTGACCAGCGAGTCTTCATTGTGACCATGAACAACCTGACAACTGAGGATGCTGATAATTTCTGGTGTCGTGTGGAGATCAGTGGACATTCAGATGTTGGAGAATGGCTTACACTGTCAGTGACTGATGGTAAGATGTCTGTACTGCAGACTGTAGCCGATGAGACACACAGTATGTAAAGTCATTCAGTCAGAAAGGAATGACATTAACAAATACCAACGGAAAAAATATTACTGAAAATATTATATTTTAAAATATTATTTATGAAAAACAGGTTCCAAATTTAACTTTAAAAAAAATATGATACATTTTAACTGGGAGAAGTAACAGTGACAGTTTACATGGGCCAGTAGAGGGCATTAAATATGATCAACAGAAATGTCCTTATGATGGAAAAACAATAATATAAACACACTGTAATTGGCTCAGTTACGTGAATATTTTATTGCTGTGTATATATAACAACATTTTCGTTGTTCCTAATCTGTGTGTTCAGGTTCCCCAGAGTTGTCAGTGGACAAACAGGAGGTGACTGGTGTGAAGGGAGACAGTGTCAGTGTTCAGTGTCGCTATGGAGACCGTAGCAGTGAGATGAAATGGTGTAAGATCGGGGGCTCCTGTGTATCAGGGAATTCTGGGAGTTTGGATGGGAGGCCTGTGGAGATCAGGAATGACAGAGTAAATAAAGTCTTCAGTGTGACAATGAGGGGACTGGAGAGGAAGGACACAGGCTGGTATTGGTGTGATGATGGATACCAGCAGATCCCAGTTCATATTACTGTCAATGTGACAACCACAGCCATCACTGAAGGTAAGTAATTAATTTAAATTACATTGTAAGTTATTTCAGTTTCAATACAAATAGATAAATGCCAAACTTCCCCAACAGAATGGGGTTATTTTCCTTGATTATGATTTCTAGGTGGGTGGTACTGTGGACCACTAGGTGGCGCTGTAGCTTCACACCTCCACCTTCAGAGGCCTGAATGTCGCTTCTGCTGTGTGTGTGTGTGTAGTTTGCATGTTCGTCGTGTGTCGTGTGGATTAGCATCCTTAGGTCCAATCACCCAGTGCTATGGCCCCGAGCATTTTTGTACTGACAAAGGGAGTAGGACTGTTCTGCGGATGGATAAAGGAAGTGTTAGAGCAAATCAACACAGAGACGGAGTAATCAAGCGCTACACAGTGCACAAAAAATGCTCCGGTTTTCAAAAACCTATTTAGTTTTCTTGACTATTTTAAGAAAAAAACTCAAGGCACGTCATGGTGGGTATTCAGTTCAGTTCAAATAGGTGTGCTGTATTAAGCATTTAGACATCGAAGTATTACAACCGGATTCCTGGTTACAAATGCCTAGGCCGTCTCGACCTGGGGCTTTAGTTACTCTTGGCCACTTTCCTGTGCTACTTTCACACCGTACAACAGAACTGGGACTGTTACGCTAAATAGTCAAAGGGGACACATCACAGCGCATAGAAAATAAATATCACTTGTACACATTAATTGAGATATGAAACAAATAAAAAAACTTACAGGCATTACTTTCGAAGACGTAAGAAAAGTATCAGACAGGAAAAATTGAATTTTGCGCACGTCCGTGGTTTACGCGCTAACTAAAGAACTAAGGAAACTAAAGTATCGAAATAAAAGGCGATCGCAAGTTCAGTGTAAACTCACAAGGTATATCAAAATAAATGTTGATTACTGCACACAATATACAACCTTACTTCGCCGACCCAAATTAATCAGACAACAGAACAAACAGAATGGAAACACCGCGTGGCCGTTTCTATGACCAAACTTATCGTTCACCGTACAGTCCGACTGGGCGGGGAGCTGGTCGTATAGTCTGAGGAAATAAAGTCAGACTGAGTTCCTGCCATGTAAATGTGATAAAAGTTCCTGGTTTTGGTAAAAGGTTCTGGTTCCTGAAATTAGTTCCTGTGGTGTGAAAATGCCCATTGACATGACCATAAGAAGCAATATTGCTAAAGCACTTGGGGAACAAAACACATACACATCTGCTATACAGGGATAAGAAGGAAAAAAAGTTTTCTCTTTTGTCACGAATGTAATTTTAATATCTACATAAATTGTGTTGTCCAGAGAACACTAAATCACCTCAGCCTGTGCAGGTAGTGATGGTTATGATATGCGGTGGAAAAACAGTCAAAGACAGGGTATGAGGCAGCAAAATTTTTTATTAGCTTATTTGATGAATCAAATTAGCCAGGACGCCGTGCCCGCAAACAAGTGCCCACAATTATTTTCTTGTACAGCTCCTTTAAACTTCTGCTTCATGTTTATCATTCTATGTGATAAGTACTCTGTGCCCTGTGACAGACTGGAGTCCCGTCCAGGATGTACTCCATCCTCACGCCCTGTCCTGCCAGGGATAGACTCCAGGCCCAGCCTCCCTGGCCAGGATGTACTCCATCCTCACGCCCTGTCCTGCCTGGGATTGACTCCAGGCCCCGCCTCCCTGGCCAGGATGTATTCCATCCTCACGCCTTGTCCTGCCTGGGATAGACTCCAGGCCCCGCCTCCCTGACCAGGATAGATGGGTGGATGGCTGTAGTTTTATGTGTCTGTATGAATTTACTGTAAGGTTAAATTACTTATCAGCATTATCTGTAAAGGAGACATCCCATAATATAGCTCTGATGATGTCATCTGTTACAGGTCCTGCTCTTTCTCATATACATGAGTGTCTGATCATCCTGTTACTCCTGGTAGCTCTATAGAGCCTCAGGATTCACCTTCTTCTACTTTGTCATGTATCTGTGTTACTGTTGTAGTTGGTAATTACTGATCTAGT
The DNA here is from genome assembly GCA_026781145.1 of Hippopotamyrus pictus. Lineage (NCBI taxonomy): Eukaryota > Metazoa > Chordata > Actinopteri > Osteoglossiformes > Mormyridae > Hippopotamyrus > Hippopotamyrus pictus. Next base: position 2,612,252 of record JAODLC010000054.1, on the reverse strand, counting down.
TCTGCCATGAATACATTGACACATGACATATTAATAAAATGTTTAGTAGCATTCAGTGCCCTGCGATATGAATACTTTCATCATAACCCTGATTTAATATTATGTTTTCGAACAGCTACTCTTTTGGGTATCTTTCATTATATTTATTTCAGTTTTAGAACTGACGTTTGCTTAAGAGTCTTAACTGAGAGTCAGAACAGGGTTTCTTTAAATCATAATCATAAACCACAATCCTTATTTCCACTGCATTCCTTTTCTCAGAAACTATCAAGGCTTCTGCCGCTGGATTTACCACCAAAATGCTCCTACAGACAGTCTCAGCACATGATGGAGAAGCAGGGAATAGTAAAATAGCACGGTAAGCATTCAGCCTCATCTATAGTAGTGAGGTGGTCCAGCTAGCAGCATTAATGGAAAACGGTCATCATATTTATCAGAATAATTGTTGTTTCTCATGTTTTTCTAAATTATACTATACTTGAGATGGCATCACATCCAGGGTGAACCTCTACCTTTTGTCCTATGTTGCTATGGATAATCTGCAGGTCTGTTTAGAACATAAATGGATAGATTTTACAAAACAGGGTGACATGCAACAATCATAAAACTGGCAGTTTAAAATGTCTGGCTCTTCATTATTGTCTTCTGTTCTATGTAGCCTGTGTAACAGCACAGAGCTGGCTATACCATGTTATAAAGCATGTAAGACTTTAATGTTCAAACCCACCATCTTATTCAGCCCTTTGGTCCAGCTGGCTCTGTATGTTGTACTGGGCTTATTGGTGCCGCTGTTGATCTTCATATTCATCATCATCACATGGAAAGTGCTGGACAAACACAGTGAGTATCTGCTGATGCAGACGGTGTACAAGTGACCTGACTGTCTGACCAGTGCTGTGTGTCCCTCTGCACTCCTGTAAGCAGCAGCTAAACCTTCATGCTTTTATCCTTTTCCAAAAAAGGCTGGAATAGGGGCTCAGGCAGCAGGAACTAACCACGACAAAGGAACTAAGAAATCATTGGGAACAAGGCTATAAAATAAGCAAAGCAGTAACAGCAAGCAGTGGCATGTGCAAAGAACAGAGCAGAAGTAGGTCCTAAATACACGCAGACAATCAGGCTAACAAGGGGGCAGGTATGGAACATAAGACAACCAGACTGCAATAGCACAGGGAAACAGGCAACAGGTGGAGTAACTTACAGTAACGAGGGAAATCTAACACAAACACAAACTAGGAAACACTAACCACACACTGGGAATTACTACACTAGGATAATTAACTTGAAACAAAAATGCAAACAGGCAAACCGACGACAGGAAAACAGAAAACAACAAACACTGCGGAAAGAGAAAAAGCCATAGATACAAATAAGTGAATGAGGGGGCTAGCCTTGAACCCACGACCAGAGTTACAGTCTCTAAACCACACATTCAACCTATAGAGCTATGGAGTGGTCTGGGGAGTGGAAGAAACACATTAGGCTGAAGGGCTAAGAGACAGAAATGGAGGGGAAAGCAGGATAACCAGCGAGACCTGCTGGTGAAATGAGGTAGGGACACAAAGGACAGGGTCAGACAGACACGGATCCTGACAAAATTGGATCTTTTCAGATATACAGTGCTCATAGAATGTCTCATGATTTATTACTATATAACAAAATTCATTACTTTATTAATGTGTTTACAAAAATACATATCATATTAGAAATAACCAGTAGGTTTAAGTAGAACATTCAAGTAGTCATAAAGTGAATTCGAAATTATAATTCTAAAAGCGCTGTTCTGAGTTAAAACAGTTCAGCGACAAGCTGTCTCATTGGGTGCTTACTAATTACTAACATTTTGCAATAATCTAAAACACCAAATATTTGTGCCTACTGTACCCGACTCAGAATTTTGCCAGTCAAATTAGATTTGGCTGTTCAATAGTACTATTAGACTAATCGCTTTTTAATTCCCCCCCAAAGACTGTCAATTAGAAAATACATTGGCATGAGTTTCAGTGATGATACTGTCTATCTCAGTGCAGCTGGAGTACGCTTCCGCTTCCTCCTTTCCGTTTACGTTACGTACTTGTCGGAATAATGCACCTGCGGCACGTTAAACACACACCTTCGTTTAAATAAAACCGCAGCGATATCCTACCGGATTCTATGGCTGTGAATATCTTGCTGGCCTGGTGTTGAAGAAGAGGTACACAATATAATAAACAGATTTCTGTTAACAGCGACCCATTATAATGGCTGAACATGATGTCCTAAATTAAGATTTAATTCATAGGCTATTGGATTTTTATAGATGCTTTTAAGCACTAGGACGCTCCATGAAGATGGCTTAGTGCCAAAATGCGTCCGTCATTCAATATGCTTCCAATAATTCAATGAGTCTTTGCTTGAGAGTGCATTTTTCTTTATTATTTAAGTCTTTATTTAACTCACACTAAAAGATATAGTTCAACTGAAGTTGCCTGGTCGCAGATAGATGGACTAGTGATCACATCCATACCTACTGTATGCAGTTCATCGACCCTATAACACAGCCGGTTTAACGCAACGTTTCTGTAAGTAATTCAGAACTTCCTGAATGCTGCTTTGTCACCCGAACAGCCTACAACCGTAACATTTTCTGGTCAGCTGATCCAAGCTACGGGTCGAGCCGCTTGTCACACTGCTCGGATAATCGTTAACGTGGATTTCTTTGACAAGCGCCCTCGTAGAATATAAAGATATGTATTTATGATTCCCCTTATGTATAATTCCTCGTTGAAATGTCATAGATTATAAAGCATCTATCTGTTTAATCCCGTTATTACAATATACACTGACTGACAAAAAATAGACAAAACGACTATTCAGTCACAGTCGACTCGCAGGTTTCCGACTGAATATTCCAATCGTCAGCTTTCAGGGGGCAGCCCTATAGTTCAGTATCATGCGATACTGAGAGCCAATGACTATCATTTCAATTAACAGCAAATGGAAAGAACAGAACTGGATGAGCCAGTCAAAAAAATCACAACACAATAAAAAAATTTCCTGTGTGAAAGATATGCGTAGATACGTTATAAATTGCTTGACTTTTATTATGAAACAAACGTGCAACATTTTGACTGAATTAAGCAAGTCCCAAGACTTCCTGTGAGCACTGTATGTACATGCTGATTGGGAAGGAATGACCATGTGTTTGTTACACAAAAATCATATCAGTTGAGATCAGATACACTCATGGGAGCAAAATCATTTTCTTAGTATTTTTTTCTTGGTTCTTTCATTGTAGAGAAAAAAATGGCCAGGAACTGTAATCCAGGATGGGCAGAATTCACAGTAAGTTCACATCTAATAAGGGACAAAACTGTAAAAGATTCAGCAGGATTTCATCTTTTATAAGGAAGTAAAACAGAACCAAGGCCGGACTACTCCAGACCCCCCAACTATATTGAGAGAGAGAAAGAGAGAGACCATGAGCTCTTGTAATATGCAACTTTTATATTTCGCAGTTTTATGTATTCAGTCTCATTATGGTGGGAGTCATAACTGAAAAAAATATTTGGTACAATATTCAAAACAATTTTGAAATGTAATTATAGTTTATAATGTTTTGTAGTCAGTCTGTGTTGTCGAGGCGTGTATTTAACGATAAAGCCTGGTTCTGGAATTTGCTAACTACTGCAGTTCATGATGGGTATGATATTTGGAAGCTACTTAAATTTCATCACCTGCAACTGCTGCAACTGGCACTAGGTGTGAATTTTGAAAAGGAGGGGGGGGGGGGGTATTTAAGTAAGTCTCCATTAAGTTAAATAAGTTTAAGTAAGAAGTTTATGTATTTGTGCCTACAGAAAGACAATGTAAAAGTGATTTGGGATATGATTGTTTTGAATGTTGAAGCATGACGTTTTTCTAGTTAAACCCAGTACAGGAATGTAAAAACAATTAATATTATTATTATGTAAAGAAACTGTATTTTGTATAGTACATTCTATGATGCGGTTAAATGTTTTCTACATGCAAATAAAAAAGAATATTGGGTAATATTTACAAATATACAAATCATTAACTGTCACATCAGAGTCACCAACAGTGATGTTTAAGTGTTGTCAGTTAAAGAACAGACAGGTGGTTCTGAGGAGATACACGGTCATAATGTGTCTCTCAGTCCTCTTTAGATCCTGATGTTGATGTGATCTACGACTCAGTCGACCCACCAACTCCAGAGGTAAGATGATGTCATGTAAATCAGTGTTCAGTACAGGTGCAGGATGAATACCACAGTGAGAGTTTATGACCAGACAATGCTCTCCCTGGGCAGGTGGGCCTACAGCTCTGCTGAACTTCTGGAATTTCCCCCTGGGATCAATAAATTAATCTTTGGAATCAATAAATCATAAATATAACTGTCCAGTCCCCTGTGTATCATATTCGATGTTAGACTGACCAAAATAGCCATGATATGTCACAATGATTCAGTTATTTCTCCATTTGTTTTCACTTACTGAGTTTTAAAAGAGTTTTTACTCTCAGCAGATGTTGTTCTGCTGCAACGCCAGCCAACAATGAGGTCTACAGCTCAGCTCAAAGCACAGGTGAGTTTCCTTTGACACTGTATCTGTGTGGCCGGTTTCCTGTTCCTGTAGCAGTAACATTAACTCACCACACGCCCTAAAATGCTATGAGAGGCATCGCGCCTCAGATGCCAAACTGAACTGACGAATCAGGTACCCGGTGTTAATGCTTATATATTCTTTCCCAGTAGGGGGCAGCACCGCGGAGATGCTCCTCTACATGTGGTGACCTACTGCTCAGGATGAGATCTGTGAGGGACAGTCAGATACTCCAGTGATGGGGAGGGATAATCACCAGAGAGGAGCATCTTACAGTGATGTACACTGTATTTAAATGGCATGAGCCACTCTCACACTGTATACAATATGAACATAATATACAATATTCTGAGATAGTATTTGCCAGTGTCTGTTTTTCTCTTGTGTATTGCTAAGGGTTATGTGGGGTCTAAAAACTATGGCTTAAATTTTATGCTCTACTTATGCTCTTCACTGCCCTCTGCTGGAACAACTTCACTGTTTCGCTGCCTCCCTGCTCTCATCTGACTGCCTTAATGCTGCCCGGCTGCAATTATGCTTAGTTTCAGTATAAAAGCTTTTTTTTATATATATATATATATATATATATATATATATATATATAAAGCTTTACACTTTTTGTTTTTGCACAGTATTTTTTTCTCACAAAATATTAGGTTTTTGTTTATTGCTAACACTGGTCAATATAGACTCACAGCACAACTAAGGGGTGTGTTTTACATACTTTTATGCTGATTTCAGAAATGCACTCAGAATTTTGTTTCTGAGTGGCGTAATTTGTAAGCTATCGATTGGATATAATTCCTTTTTAAAAATGTTTGGGTATATTAAAGTTTATTTTAGGGAAAGTGATTTTATTTGTGGACATTTTTAAGACTTTTTCAGAAGGGTGCAAAGTAGTGTAAGTCTGTTTTGGCCGAGGTTACAGGCTGTGACACATTTGGAGATGTTGAGACAGGATCCTCTATCTGATATGGAAAAACGATATTGAGGTGGGAGTAGAGTAGAGTAGAGTCCCAGTATGCTGGCTGACTTCTGCTGGACCATTATTATTATTACATTGTATTGTATCGCTGTATTGTTTAATTGTCCATTGTTGTTACGTGCAGTGGCGCGTCGGATTTTGTTTTCCTCTCCTATCCCGCTCCTTGTAGGACCCAGACGGATCGTGCTAGCTGATGGGCCAGCAGTCGGACATCCCGCCTCCAGCTTGTCCACACAGCTGCCTGTCCCGCCTACCTGCTGGCATGAATGGTTGAAAGTCCCGGCGTGCTCGGCGATTGGAGACGCCGATCCCAGAGTTCCGGTCAACTCAGGCTTTAAAAGTCCCGCCTGCAGTGTCTTTTGGGAGATTATCTTTGGGTCCTATGTTGTTTGCTGTTCCGACCATAGTGCTGCTTTTCCTTATACTGGTTGTCTGGTTGTCACTCCTCTTATGTATATTGTACAGCTCTGGGTTGGGTCTTAGTCGTACTACTTCATACGAAGTTTTGGTTTTGTTGCTGTTTGGTTTGTTCATACGCAATCTGTGTGCAGGACCTGATCATGTTAGAGACAGTAGCTTAGGGGCGGACACCAAATACTGTAGTTATATTAACTGGTAGGGTTGTTTTGTTTTATTCTGTTCTTTTCTTTGGTGCCGCCCCGTGCCCAACTTGTACTATTCCCGTTTCCCTCATTGTGTATCTTTTCCGAATACCTAATTGAGATTTAAAAAAAAAAAAAAAAAACGGTAAAACCACGTTTAGGCTATTTTGCCGTTATTCCCGGTGCTAATCAACACCTAGACGTAACAATTGTTGAATGTATAATTATCCATGTGGAGTGTCTGCTGCGGCTTATTTACTCATTGTATGCAGAGTAATATAATATACTGGACTGGAAACAAATTCCATCAGCCTTGGCCATGTGGCAAATAATCAACAGTAACTGTGTATGTGTATAAGGAACTTTTATGACATTCCTTTGTAAATCCATAGGCATCAGTATGGAGTAGGGACCAAATGTCCCCACAATGTGATAAAAATCCTGTTATTTTGACATCGTGGGGACCATTTTTTTAGTCCACACATGAGGAAACTCAATTTTGTACAAATCTGTGAATGCAATAGAAAAAGTAGAAATGCCAAAAGTCCTGTATTTTGTTTGGTTACTTAAGGTTATGGCTGGGTAGGGGTTAAGGGTGTTGTGATTGGGATTAGGGTTTTTCCCATAGAAATGAATGGAAGATCTCCATTTAGATAGGAAGGCCAATGTGTGTGTGGGTGTGTGCGCTTATGTGTGTGTATATACAATGTACCTGTGATTGATGGAAACAAAAATGTAATCTTGCTTAAAATGTGACTAACATACACCCTCTGTTAGTGTAAATAAATGGACACACCCGTTATATTGTACTCTTTAAAGTTTTAATTCATTGGCAATGCATGAATACATTACGATATGCAATACGACTTATAATGAATAATATATTGAGTATGCCCTTTTTTCCTTCAGACAGTACATGCATATTGATGGGGAGCACTGGTATGTC
>JAODLC010000054.1:2586386-2596923 GCA_026781145.1 Hippopotamyrus pictus | reverse complement strand
TCTTTCTCTTCTCCTTGTCCATAACGCTCTCTGCCTTTTTTGACAATTGGAATTTCCATGTATTTTAGTTTGATAGTCTGTGTTTATTGTATTGTGTTCTTTGGTGTGTTTGTATGTCTTTAGCTGTTAATATTACATGTTCTATGTGTAAGTTGTTTGTATATGTTGGAATGTATTTACTGCCACCTTGGCCAGGACTCCCTGGAAGAAGAGATAATGTATATCAATGGGAGATTCCTGGTAAAATAAAGGATAAATAAAATAAAATAAAAATCATACATGAAGCTCATTGGGCTTCAAGTTTTAAGACAGATGAAAATGAACAGAGATTTCCCAGATTAATCTACTGGTCTGGTTTATTTCCTGTTCCTGTAGCAGTAACATTAACACACCACATTCCCTGAGACGCTAAGAGAGGCGTCGAGCCTCAGATGCTGAACTGAACTGACGAATCAGGTAGCCGATGTTAATGCTTATATGCTCTTTTCCAGTAGGGGGCAGCAATGCGGAGATGCTCCTCTCCATGTGGGGACCTACTGCTCAGGATGAGATCTGTGAGGGACAGTCAGATACTCCAGTGATGGGGAGGGATAATCACCAGAGAGGAGCATCTTACAGTGATGTTCGCTGTATTTAAATGGCATGAGCCACTCTCACACTGTATACAATATATATATACATAATATACAATATTCTGAGATGGTATTTGCCAGTGTCTGTTTATAAGTGTATATTAGGGCTGGGAGATATTTTGGGTACCACAATTTTTTCTCATAATAGTCAATATAGATAATTTTGATTATATAATTCAAGTTATAATTTGAATTCAATTCAAGGCTCCATTTTTACCTAAAATGGCACTAGGATTCTGCATATACAAGTTCAGAATGTGAAAAAAGAGAACAAATTGAATTGACTGCAAATTGAAATATATATTTTTAATAAATCATACATAGGTCATATAACTAGGAAATGCTGACAGTCGCTTACTTCCTCGATGCTCATTGCAGAGCCCCATTGTTCAGAAGTAATTCGATTGGATTTCAGGTATGAGATTAGACAGACAAACAGACAGACAGACACTTTATTGATTCCAAAGGAAATTTAGGAATTGGATCAAATCTTAAAATGTACTGTGGTTACTTTTTGTTCATGTCTCAGACACTGTGAACTTAATGTCTTTGTCCCACATTAGAATGAATCTCCAAACAACAGGCATGTTTCCCATAAGTGATTTACCTTACATGTCATGTGACATAGTTGGAGAGGAAAGGTGAGGGGTGGGAGGCACAACTGTGGATGGAAACTGGGAGTTGAGGTGAGCGAATGACCAAAATGTCATATAACAATGCATCTGGTTATAATCACCATCCATGGTATAAGTCACGATTTTTTTTAGAATGTATGTAGTAATGTTAATTAACCACTTAACCAGCAAGTCTGTCCTTACAAGAAACACTGTTTGTAACATTATAATCCATTCATCCATCCATCCATCCATCTTCTGAAACCACTTGTTCTATTCTGGGTCGTGGGTGATTACTTGATCGGCTCATATAATCATCCATATTTACACTGATTGGCTGATTGCAGGTCAGCTCCAATCAGGGCGAAAAGCATCCCTTTCTGGTCACTAGCTGATTGATCGGTGCATCCTTACATTGTACACATATATTACTTTATATTTTGCACTCGATTTGTTTAAACATATCAGTGATTAAGTACATAAATCAGACATTAGACTACCTATTAAGCTTTTCAGTACAATAAAGAAAAAAACTATTTTGTCCAGAATGATCCCCCAGAGAGCCGTCAATATCAAACCAAAACAACAGACCTGTATTTCATTTTAACTGTCATTCATCACTGTATGTTAATTAAAAATGACACAATAATCAGAGATGAAAAGGAGTTTCTAACAATTACATCCAGAGCTGCAAAAAGCCGGTCTTCTCAAAAATGAAGAACTCTGAAAGTTAACATAAACAGAAAATCTTTATTTTGCGAACTACTGGACATTTAGCATTTTGTGATTTATTTAGCTTTTCTGTGATTCAAAATGTATGTTCAAAATATCCACAATGTATTTGTGAAAAAAATGTATATTTGTTTATTATATATTTTGTATTTGTTGTGTATAACATGAAGGTAACATTAGAAGTGAAAAGACGGCACATTTTAAATGAGCCTTTTTCTCACAGCAAATCTAATGTCAGATGTCAGAAAAAGTCACCCCTTTGCCAACACTGACCTGTACATCCCAGTAATGAATTCTTTCCAGGATTATAATTTCTGTTTATGTTAAATCGCCGGAAGTCTTTTCGATTGCCGTATTACTGCTTCTTCCTGGAATTTCATGAGGTCACAAAATCTGAAATCAGGAAGTGTGACTTTCCTGCTGAAGCTGATTGGTACACCCCAGTTATGAAATCCTTACAGAATTACAAAATCTTATTTACAATGTCACCTGGTGACACGGTGGTGCAAAGGTTAGCAATGTCGCCTTGCAGCAAGAAGGTCCTGGGTTTGGTCTCCGATATTGTTAAGACAGCTTAACAGTTATCCTAAATTTAGGAGAGCTTATTTAAGATTTTAGTAAGGTGTGGTTGTTTTAAATAAAAAATGAAAATGACAATAACTGCCTTTTGCTCAATTCAGCTGTACTTCTATAATTGTTGTAGCATATATTTCACAAGCTTTTTATTCTACAGGATCTACAAGCAAGTCAATGCACTTAGTTGGTAGTTTCTGTTACAGTGGAGTATGCTGGAAAGACAGACAATCCACGGTGTGGCTAGCAAAAACAGGGTTTTTTTTAGGAGACCGAACAAAACAAGAAAACAGGATGGGTCTGAACACAGGCAGGTAGAATACAAGAACTAAAGCAAGGAGCAACACAGGATGTAACACAGCAGCACAGCAACTAACACGGCACATACGTCTAATCAGGTGCAAACACAAGAACAACCATAAAATCCTGAAACATGAGAAATTGAATGGCCAGTGCCATCTACTGGCCAAACATGGAAATGACAGGACAGGGCAAGGACTGATCCTGACAGTTTCAGAGTCCTTAGGTTCTGTAAATGCAATGTGGCAACAATACAGCAATTCGATAATATTGAAAAGAAAATGTACTTTTGAAAAAGTACTTTTAAAATCAAGTACTCCAGTACTTTAACTCAAGTATAAATCTGACAGAATAACTTTCATTTGTAGTAGAGTAATATTTGACCAGGAGTATCTATACCTCGACTAAAGTAATGCAGTTGTGTACTTTGTCCACTTCTGGTTCCTCATCAACTGTTTATCAAAATTTCACATTTTCTTATTGTTTTAATCTTTAATGACAATATCTTGGTAGGCCTATCTCATTAATATTGCCCAGTGCGGGTTGAGTGAAGCCTGCAGGTTCTGGTTTTAATTTTATGCTGTGCTCATGCTCTTCACTGCCCCCTGCTGGAGCAACTGTGGAGTTAGAAGCTGCCCAGTTACAATTTAGCTTTGTTTCAATATAAGAGCTTTACATTTAGATTTTTTTCACAGTATTTTTTTTTCTCACAGAATGTTAGGCTTTTGCTTATTGATAAGTGGCATATTATTTAAAACACAGAGCCCAGACTATGGGACTCCTCATACATAATGTTAATAAAGATGCTTTACATTAATCCTGCAGGCTGCAGTGCTGTCTCAGTGTGTAACAGGGATGCCTTATACTGTCAGGGCTTTGGGTCTGAATCCAAGTCCTGTCAGCAGCCACACCACCTGTAGTTCAGCCCGGGTAATCCATCTGAAAATAAGTAGGTTTGGACCTCCGTGCAGAGTGTTCCCTGATTTGTGGGCCATGGGGTGTCTATATCTCAACTTCGAATCTGACGGTCCTACCTGAGACACCAGAAACGGTTGAAGCCCAATGGTACGACCCCCCTCACCCGCGATCTCCAGCCACAAGGTGATTCATAGGTCTGCTGCTAGTAAAGTAGTATTTATGGAACTTCTGCTTGCTACTCACGTTATAATGCAGATGCGTCGTATGGAGTCCTGCAGCCGGTCGGGAAATGTCGCTGACGATCTTTTAGTCTGTTTCATTTCTTTTTTATTTAATATAACACAACGACACACAGGGAGATTATTGTTCCATGTATACCTCTACTAAGCAATTTAATCGCGAGCCTTTTAATTAGAATAACCTAACCTTCATTTTGTTTGTAAACAAAAAAGCATTTATTAAAACATCGAATAATTAAACACAGTGATTTAAGTTTGTAATATATGCAACCCACTCTTTCACCCTCATAGCATATTTACACAATATCATAAGATAATCTAATCATGAACGTACATGTTTCGGTTGTCCTGATGGATTTAAAAATGTATTAACCATCAAGTAGAGTAAGTATATTAACTGAATTCCTATTTCAGCCCCACAGTGCATTCATAGCTGTTATTCATAAACAGACGTACTGAATAAAGTGTTAGGCTGGGCACTCGACCCGGCGCTGACGTGTTCGGAATTCCCTTCTGTGGCAGTGCGCATGCGCAGTCCGAGCCGGGCTTTGCACTGTGGACATAGGCACCGGTCCGCTGTTGGAGTTTGACGTGGCATTCAGCTCGCATTTACAGTGCGCACCGTGCTGAACCTTAACCAGCTTAACCAGCTGATCCTTCCAATCAGGTAAATAACATCTGTCTATTCGCCGGCACCTTCTAAATTATATCACAATAAAACTTCAGGGCACTGAACTTTTTTTTAAAATATACTTTTAGTTGCTACTATTAGGTACGTGTAACTTTGTTGGAATGGATTGTTTCATTTGTGTTGGAATACTGTCTGCCAGTCACAGATTATTATTTTTATGTCATTAATTACACAGTGCTTATCTGTGGAATTAAACAATGTAATGTTAGTTTCGATTTACCCACCTTATGTTATAATTATCTTTGACGTGGCATCAAACCGGGAAGTTTTGGGGGAAACTTTAACAAGAATCATTTGCGCTTTCGCGTCGTAGCACACCGGATATGCAAGGTGACAGTAAAACGTTTTAAATAATAGTCTGTGCCGGGTCATTTATGTCTGTTTTATAATGTTATATAATTTATTAGACACGTGTCTTGCTCAGTTCCATCACTCAGGGCAGAATCTGCAGCTTTCCTGCCTACGGCTCCTACTGCAAAGTTCTTCTCAAGAAACCAGTTATACTGCAAAAAAGTGAATAATTGTGTTGCTCTAATCATCAAAAGTAATATTGCGGCTGATTCAGATAGCTTCCGCAAGAAACTTTGTAAAACCGTTTCTTGAAATAAAAGCCCGTTTGGCCGTTCTTAGCGGAGTTGTTCTGATCTAACGTGCAAACGTACGATCTGCACGTCATTAATGCCAATGTCCGTTTGCTCTGTGACACCGCGTACAGCTTGCTGAAGGAGGCGCGTTGTTTGTAGTCATTACCGTAATAAACTTATTCCTTTCTTTCATACTGCCTTGACTCTATACGGGAACCTCCTTATGGCTTCTGAACTGGTACAGTCAAGATGCGTCATGGCGATAGTTGTGTTTACAATGAGTGAAATTAATTGATGCTTTTTGTGCTTTTTAAAAAAACTCAGATCACTAAGGTGTCATATATTATATGTAATTATATATACATATTACATATAATATGTATATATGCACTGGTGAGTATTTTTCTCTAGAATTGGACAAACATATGTTTACCTCTACACTGCACTGCAGCCTACTGCTTGTTTTCCACGTGAGTTTGTTATGGAAACGAATTCTGGATAATAACAGATAATGCCGACAGATGTAACCCCCTAATTATCATCTCCAAATGTGGGCTTTCTGACTCTGTGTGATATTTTGAAATGATTCCCCTTTAAGCCGCTTAGGAAGGTTAAGGTGGGGAAATGTTTTGTTTCCAGTTCTTCGTCTGGGATGAGAAGAGCCTGAACGGGACCGGTCGCGATGAGTCAGCAGGGCTATGTGGCTGGTTTCTCTCAAGCCCCGCCAGGTGTAGCTGGCTATTCTAATGCCTACGGAGCCTCGCACCCCCAGACTCACTACGGGCACTTCGGGGTCCCGCCACAAGGGGCTGCTCCAACGCCAGGTAAGGAGCTGTCCTGGCTCTTCAGACCCTGATCCTGATTTATTTTGGTTTATTGTGCTTTAAATGCGTTGCAGATCTGTTTCCTCATATCTGTGCCATATATTACATTCTCATTTTTGGATGCTTATTCAAGACTACAGAGAAAAGACACTTAAATCCCTTACTCATTTTCTGATGTGGGGAGTATTTATTTATTTATTTATTTATTTTACAGCCACGTTCAAGACGCCTGCATCTCCTGGATCCAGCATGCCCCTACCTCCAGGGACTGGCCAGTTCATGACCAATGGTCTGCACAATGGAACGAGTGACCAAAGGTATGGCCACCTTGATGAGGAGGGTTAAGGCTTGCAGTGCGTACGCCTTATCTGATTTGTCCCACATGGATTTTACTCCTCAAGGTTCCCCCCTCCTACCTCAGTCCCTTCTCCGTCTGCCTACCCTCTCCCCACTGGTCCCAGACTGGCTGCTGCACCAGGTTCCACACAGCAGCTGACCAATCGGATGGGTGGCATGCAAATCAGTGGATATGGTAGGTTCTTTTGCAGTGGTAATCTCCAAAACCCAGTGGCCTGACTTAACTCAGCACTGTTATTTACTTTTGATCTGGCAGTGCACGTCATTCTGAAAGCCTTAGTTTGAAAGTTCTGAAAGGAGGTCCACTATTACGCTAAACAAAGGGTTACATTCCAAAGGCTTAGCTTTCCTTTAGGTTTTTCGAGTTTCGATTTTTAGGTACTTACCTTGTTGACTTTAAGAGTAAATCCATAAATTGTTCAAATTAGATATTAGATTAGTTTAGATTACATATTAGATTAGTTTAGATTAGCCCTATTGAAATGCTTCCATAAAGCTCTAACAAAGAGCACGCAGTCATCGTGATCTGCTTGATTCGTTTTCTATAGGCCAAGGCTCACTGCAAGCTCCTCAGCCACCTATGAGTTCTGTGGCACTGCAGACAATGTCTTCACCACCCTTGGGACAAGTCCAGCCATTACAGGCCCCTCCCACATGTCCTCCTCCAATGGGTATGGGCCCAGCCATGGGCACCATGGGCGCAGTCCCACCAATGGGCATGCCCGGATCATTCCCAGGCCCGCCCCCTCCCAGCAGTGGTACACTCCAGCAACTTCCAGGATTATGTGGGCCGCAGGAGTTACTGCATCAGCAAGGTGCGGAGTGCGGAGTTCTGCTCACATGCAGCCTTCCTGTAGAACATTATTCTCATGAGAATAAAAAGTACTTCTTAGACAGAGCTACAAATAACAATTTTAATTGCATTCAGCTCAAATTCTGTGGATTCTGTAGCACTCTTCCTTCAACAGGGGCTTTGTGGGATAGGTTGACAGCGTCTCTGCAGATTATGACCTTTATCACCAGTAGGGGGAGCTACAGAACACCGTTGAAGATGTAAAAAGAGGACATAAGGGTCTTATGTTAGTTCTAGTTTGCTGTGTGCTGATTGGCTTGGCTTGACTGCACGACCTGGAGCTATGGAAGTAAGAGTGACCAGGACCTTTTTCACTGGCAGGGGGATACGGGGGCCAACCAGCGGGCTCCCCGCCCGGCTTCCCTGGGGCCTTTCCCCCTGGGGCAGCACAGATGGCGGGGCCCCCGCAGAAGAAGTTGGACCCCGACTCCATCCCCAGCACGGTTGGTACACGCCTCGACTCCTGGAGACCCAGCTGCTGGGTACTCAGTATCTGGGATATGCACAGCCGCAAAAATTCAATGCGGGGAAGAAATTAAACGATAAATTCTACTTATTTAGCGGATGATTTTATGCAAAAGTGACACACAATAGAGAAAGCAGGGTCAGATGGTCCCTGGAGCGATTGGGGGTTAAGGGTCTAGCTTAGGGGCTTAACGATAACATCACTCTGCCCACTGTGGGATTTGAACCAGCAGCCTTCTGATCATAGGTGGAGTGTTCTAATGTGCTGAGCCACACAGTGCGTAATTAGTAGAGTTTTAAATAGTTAATTAATATAATCCTTTAAAAAAAAAAAAACCCTACTCTACCAGCCCTCTCTGTAACGCTATACACACATACATCTAGTGCACCCACATCAGGGCAGTGTCTGTGTGCTCTCAGTCTCCACCCTCCAATCACCATCCAAAAATACCAGCGTGCCTCATCCCCACAGCGGAAGGCGGGTCTCTCTTCTCCATAGCTACCGTTCCTGAGCTCTCCTTCTTCATATCTAGACACAAGTGATCGAGGACGACCAGGCCAAGCGTGGAGGGCAGATCTACACCACCAACCTCAGGGGCCAGGTCCCCCCACTGGTCACTACGGACTTCGTGGTTCAGGACCAAGGTAATCGACGGGTCTATGACTCATTATAGTGTATAAAAGAATAATATATAAGTAGTTATAGAAGGTAGGGTTATTACAAGAAAAATAAAAGGTTAGCATCAAGGGCATAACTTTGGGTTGATCATCGGGGTGTTGTATTGGCTGGTTTAGATTGTTACAACCCCCCACCCTCCCGTAACTTACACCCATGCTTAGCATGCATAAACGAGAGTGTCTGTATATGTAAAATATGAATTATGATCTGTATAATATACATTGTGTGTGTGTAGTCCTTAAGACTGGATACCTCCATCCTCAGTATAATGTGTGAGGTGACATCACCCCTCGGCCTGTCTCTAGGCAACGCCAGCCCGCGAGTCATGCGCTCCACGGTCTACTCCTTCCCCTGCACCGCCGACCTCGCCAAGCAGTGCCAGGTGCCCCTGGCGGTCACCATCAAGCCCCTCGCTCTCGTCCCCAACAACGAGGTAGGACTGCCATCGAGGGTCTCGGTCCCCAACGCGGACACCCTGTCCTTAATAGAGTGGGGGGGGTCCGGGATGTCCCCTGGGGATTTCCATGTGGTCTCTGTCACCAAGATTGAAAGGAGCACAGTCGCATTCGGGACTGGAGGGGGTCAGGTTCCCAGGACAAAGGGAGAAAAAACACGGCGTTTTTGATTGGATGGGAGTTGGAATTTGAACTAGTTCAAACTCCAGATTTTGATATCAGGAATTCAATTGTAACTAACTATAATGAAAACTCAGTTATGACTAGTTACAGCTGAATTCCCGATAAAAGAAAATTAGATTGTCACCAAGTTAAAATGTTATTTTTGATATCAACAGTTGGCATTTCGACTAGAAACAGCTGAATTCCTGATACTAGAAATTGCTATCTTAACTAGTTAAACCAGAATTATAACTAGTTACAATTGAATTTCTGATATGAAGAATTTGCATTCTGATTAGACAGAACTGAAACGGTGACATCTTCTAGAAATGATGTAAAACTGACAGCTTTCCATACTGCCACAGACCTACAACCTACTGCTCGTGTGCTAGAACACCACCTTTCAATAATGGGGGAGGGGGGGCTGTCACACAATGTAAAAGAAAAACAGACAGACAGTCAATTTGATGTGTTTTTCTGTCACATGCCCAGAGTCAAAGTAGAAGTAACGCCCTCATCCACTGCTGCCCCCCCATCCCCCAGCCGGAAGACCTAAATGCATTATAAATGAAGGGATGAGATGCACTGATGTCCTCACAGCAGAGATGTGCCTCAGCACATGTAATTTATGACGTGCTTGTAAACAGGCTGACGATAAGAGACCCATGCTAATCTCCACAGCATGTCTCAGTCCACTTTTATAAATGTCTATACATGGGTTAATGATAATTTTATACAAACTGTATTGACACATAGGTATTCAAACGGCAAATAATGTTCGTTTTCGATAGGACAGTCAGACAGAGCTAAAAGGAACAATTTGAACAGTTTGAGCTTCAGCTGCTTAAAATAAAACATTGTCTGCTGCAAATGATAAAGACATTAAAACCAGCACAGTGTAACTAATGTCCAGTAAAGAGTCCATTATTCATGCTTGACAGTTGCGTAATAGGATGGAAAAATCAATCAGTTCTACTTCCAGAGGGCAAAGGTCCACGGGGTGTCGGCCCTTAACTGCTTCAGGGACAGGCTGATCTTGTTTTTATTATTATTATTTTTTTTTTATGTATGTTGCTCTGGATTAAACAGTCTACAAAAAAAAAATAAATATAAATGTGGTAAGTCGGGACTGAGTTCAAATGACAAATATAAGAATAAATAATCCTTAAAAAGCCGATTTCAGTGTCGATAGCTAATCTGGAGGATCGCATGCCTTCTCCAAATGATGGCAGGCTTCTCCTTGCTGGTGTTCCTGCCAGAGTAAGTTAAGCCCCTCCCCCTCTCTCCCTCCCTGTCTGCAGACCCCCCTGTACACTGTGGACCACGGTGAGGCCGGACCCATCCGCTGCAACCGCTGCAAGGCCTACATGTGCCCCTACATGCATTTTATAGACGGGGGACGGCGCTATCAATGTGGCTTCTGCAGTTGTGTCAATGAAGGTCAGTCTGCGCCCCCCCC
>JAODLC010000054.1:2558469-2581119 GCA_026781145.1 Hippopotamyrus pictus | reverse complement strand
TAGGTGCTACACTGCTACAGTGTGTCATTAGGTGCTACACTGCTACAGTGTGTCATTAGGTGCTACACTGCTACAGTCTGTCGTTAGGTGCTACTCTGCTACAGTGTGTCATTAGCTGCTACACTGCTACAATGTGCCATTAACTGCTACAATGTGTCATTAACCACTACACTCCAGTGTCTATTTCAAGCAAGACGATTCCAGAAAGGTCTCAAATTTGAGTCTCTGCTGTAGGTGGACGTTGATGGGGAGCATTTCCTCAGGGATCTCAGAAGAGATGTGGAGAAGCCAGTCGGGTTCGACGCCGTCATGCGAGTCCGTACCAGCACAGGTAATGAGCCGTTCGTGTCATGTAGTGACATTTACAGATAAGGGAGAATTAGAAGATGCTTTTACACATCTTAGATGTTTTCATTTTTATTCTGCTGAGGATGTTAATAAGACGCATCCACTTCAAGCAGAAGAAGCACTCTTTATTCAGCAGATGCTTGTAAGCGATAGTGGGGTAACGGCTCTGAAACTGAGCCTGAAACCACAATACAAATGTTCAGGATTTTGTGTTCTCCCACCCCCTCCAGATGCAGCCTGTTGAGCTCTCAGTTGCATCACTAATGATACAAAAGTCATTTTTCATTTCACTATAACATGTAAATCAGAAAATTATTATTCTTTTTAAAATTTGGGGAGACTGTATATTTCGGAAATTTTACACATTAATAACTATTTTATTGTCTTCCAAAGGTAAATAACATTTTGGTTATTCAGTAGAGTATAGTATTTAATGTAGTAATGACGCTTTACTGATCCCTCATGGGGAAGTTCTCCTCGCGTACCCCATCTTGCGCTCCATAGCACATATGTAGGTGAGAACATGCTTGTCAGTGAAGGGGGTTAAGAGTCTTGCTGTGCTGAGGCTCAAACCAGCAACCTTCCGATCATACATGGAATTGGGCATGGAATAGTCGGCCTCAGCTAACCACAATGCCACCTCTCGTCTGGGCTGACAAACTGCCTTTCTGTCATAAATACAATGCATTTTCGCCTCAATTTTTTTCTATTTAGTCCTTTTTTATGTGTTTAATTGGGGGTTAAAGGCTTTTCCCTGAGGCCCCTTGGTGACGTCAGTCTGCTGATATTGGGATTTGAACCAGCAACCTTCTGATTATATACAACAAGTCCTAACCCACTGTGCTTTCGCTTCTTCTCTTTATGTGCTGTAGGCTTCAGAGCCACAGACTTCTACGGCGCCCTCCACATGAACAACACCACCGACGTGGAGATGGCAGGTGTAGACTGCCACAAGGCCGTCACCGTGGAGTTCAAGCACGACGACAAGCTGAGCGAGGACACGGGGGCCTTGATTCAGGTGGGGGGTGTCGCTCCCCGCCGGCCCTCGCTACCGCCGGGCCTGTTCTGCACGTTTTAACTGATGGAAACGAACGACTCCTCTGTCTTGCTGTAGTGCGCGCTGCTGTACACCTCCGTCGGGGGTCAGAGGCGGCTGCGAGTCCACAACCTGGGCCTCAACTGCTCCCTCCAGCTGGCCGAGCTCTTCAAGAGCTGCGAGACGGACACCCTCATCAACTTCTTTGCCAAGTCGGGTAATCGCTGTGATGTGATTCTTGTTGATTTGTAGAGATTCTCTGCTTTTCCTCCCGCCATGTATGGGGTTGTCTGTGGCTCAGCGGGCTAGTATGCACTACCTGTGATCAGCAGGTTGCCAGTTTGAATCCTGTGGCAAGTGGATTGGTTTTATTGTTGGGTCCTTGAGTAAGGCACTTAAACTCCAATTGTATGTCACTTTGGATAAAAGCGTCTGGTACATGATGGTTTCTCGATTCTGATCCTCGGGTGTCAAACTGCGGTCCTGGGGGGCCGGAACCCTGCACATTTTTGGGTTTCCCCTCATTTAACACACCTGATTTAACTCCTTGTGCTAATTACCACACAGCTCTTGCGCTGAGTCTTTTGTGGTGGAACAGGGAAAGAACTAAGCTACACAGGGTTCCGGTTCCCCAGGAATGCAGTTTGCACCTCTGCTGTAGTGGGTCACGTAACTGTGGCAGGGAAACGTGGTTTAGTCTCGTATGGGCTGACATGACTGGAACCCAGTGGGAAAAATGAACTGAGGTGTGGTAACTGAGGCTCTCCTTGCTCTCCTAGCGTACCGCGCCATGGTGAACCAGCCGCTGAAGACGGTGCGTGAGATCCTGGTCAACCAGACGGCCCACATGCTGGCGTGCTACAGAAAACACTGCGCCAGTCCCTCTGCAGTCAGCCAGGTCAGTGTGGTTTGCATGCTGGGTGACGAGGCTGCCCCCTGCAGGTTGGGCATGGAATAGTCGGCCTCAGCTAACCACAATGCCACCTCTCGTCTGGGCTGACAAACTGCCTTTCTGTCATAAATACAATGCATTTTCGCCTCAAATTCTTTAAAGAATCAGCTTCAAAATTGATCTGTTCAAGGTACTTGCTGCTAGAAGATGCACGGAGCAGTATTTACCATTTAAATAGAGGCATGACAGGAACCAGTGTACTGCAATAGGGAAGGTGTCTGTGTCCATATAGAGTACTGAGGCCTGAGTATTCACCTCTTTGATGTCCCTTGTGGTTTAATATTGTTGATATCTTATAATCCACTAGGACTCTAACCGCTTGCTGAGACATTATTGTGTATCCCTTTATAAATTGTTTTTTGTATCTTTAATGGCTCATTATGCCGGTCCTTTAGAGAGTTTGGATTATATGATCATAAACAGAGCTGAAAGTCTAAGAAATTAGAACGCAGTTCTTCTGTCCTCAGTCTTGAGAACAGAGAGAGCTTGAAGTGGAAATCATCCGTAACGTAAAAGAAAATTTGACCACTGACATCACAGACACTTAATGACAATTATCCAAACATTCATCTTATCTGGCTCAGGGTCGTGAGAAGCCTGAAGCCTGTCCCAGCCAATGCAGGACATGAGTCCAGGGTAAATGCAGAATAATAATATAAGCTGAGTATAAACATGCATGTTAGGGGTAATTTTATAGGTGATTAAGGCTTTTTGGTCACTTGCTAAGAAATTCAAAATGGTTTGCTTGCACTTAACCAGTAAGCATGCTTTTCCCCTAACCCACAACTCGCAGGTTAAAACTCTAAAATTGTAAAGTGGCTTTCGGTTAACCACTGCTTGCTGTTAATCTCGCTGCTTTGCCCACCTTCCAGCTGATTCTCCCGGATGCCATGAAGGTGCTCCCCTTGTACATGAATAGCTTGATGAAGAGCGCCGCCCTGGTGGCCAGTCCTGAGCTTTCCACTGATGACAGGGCCCTGCACAGGATCACTGTGACGGGCATGGGCGTGGAGGAGACGCAGGCCCTTTTCTACCCCCGGCTCATACCTGTGGTGAGTCGGCGTTTCTCTGAGTTTCAGGGAGTCTTAAAGCTGCGTCGGTTTATCCGGGGGATTTGACAAGCTGGCCCCTGCAGGTGTCCTTGTGTCCGTCCCGCTCACCCCCTGCCTCCCTGTCCTCGCAGCACTGCATGGACGTGGTGAGCGACACACTGCCCCCTGCTGTCCGCTGCTCAGAGGAGCGCCTCTCTGACAGCGGGGCCTTCCTGCTAGAGGACGGCCGGCGGATGTTCCTGTGGCTGGGCCAGAGCTGCCCCCCGGAGTTCATCCAAGGCGTTTTCAACGTGCCGTCCTTCGCGCATGTCAGCCCGGACGTGGTGAGATGGTGCCCCCTAGCTGTTAGGGGAGGCTTAGCATCCTCATGCAACATCATCAGATTTAAACATACCATAAATGACATTGAGATGAGAAATTATAAATAATATTTTGTAATCTTTTTCTGTCTATTAAGATTCAAAACTTTTTCGTATTAATACATTAGGCTAGAAATTCAGCGTTAAATAAGTGAAACATAAATCGTGATAATATCGTTCTTTTGTTGTTCCTTGTGTTTCCCAGACTTCAATACCTGAGCTAGATAACCCTCTCTCTAAGAAGCTGCGGACTGTCATGGAACGCATCGGCCAGCAGAGGGCGCAGGCCATGAAGGTACAGCAGACTGACAGACACGTACGTATCTGCACCACACATGCCCTCACAGACACACACAAGTCCTGCTTTTCATTCTTCTCAGCTCCTGATAGTGAAGCACAAGGAAAAGTCGGACATGCTGTTCCGTCAGTACCTGGTGGAGGACAAGGGCCTGCATGGAGTCTCCTACATGGACTTCCTGTGCCACGTCCACCGCGAGATCCGACAACTGCTGACCTAACCGGGGGGCTCTGTGTCACCGCTGGCCCTCCAGGAGCACTATGGTATACCTTGCCGCTAACATATTGTGATCCCTTCATCTGGACTGGTACTGATATCCGTGGCATCATTACTATGAATAATCATAATATAAATATTTTAACTGGGGAAATATTTAAAACACTCAACCGGGCATGTCCACACTTTTCAAAAGCCAGCTGTCCATCCTAGCACCATTATTAAAGTATCTATATCTCTCTGGGCCGTTTAGAGCAGTGTTTCCCGATCCGGTCCTGGGGACCCACAGACAGTCCACGAATTTGCTCCCTCCTGTCTGGCAGGGAGGTCAGAGGGAGCAAAAACATGGACCGACCGTGGGTCCCCGAGGATCGGATTGGGAAACACTGGTTTAGAGTGATGCACAAACTCACAGCAGTCATAGAGAGCTGACCGATCACGTAGTGCCAAAGGCTCGTTGAGGGCTGCACCGATCGGCAGTTGTTAACAACATGTCAATCATTAATGGACCAAAGAGACTCTTTATGACAACTGCATAATGTGTAAAGTCTGTTCTGAGAATCATTAATTACCCTCATAGCATGTGACTGCACATGTCATATGACTATTATTTTGTAACAAAATGGGATATGATTTAATATTGTCTGCTATAAACAGCCTTAATCATTTTAACTCATCTGTGTATACAGTATTAAACATGTGACTATGATTACGGCATTTAGCACAGGGCATTTTTCAAAGTTTGTCAAATATCAGGTAGTCAAAGTGCTAGTTAGAAATAAATGCAATTGAATTATTTGTCCAAAAGCACCATTTTGCATTGTGTGTAAGATATGCTAATACAAATTGCTGCAGTTTTAAAAGCTTTACGAGTTAAGCTCTTCTGATCTGTATTCCGTTACAATTCTGCGATCAGATCCGATTGTCCTCCAAAATCGTCCGAATCTCTGGTTAGACTTGCTAATAAGATTTTTGCTAATGAGAACACCAGATGTTCACAATTGTTGCCATAGACTGATAAGAAATTTTGTAAAATGATTAATGTAGTTGTTTGAGTTCACTGTTAGTCACTAAGGAAGTTGTCAGATATCGGTAAAAAGGAAAAACAGCCATTTCTAATGACTATATATTTATAGGTGCATCAACTATATCTTATTGTAAAACATCCCTACTTTGGCACATTTGTATAATTCGTATGCAGTTTGAAAACACGTGTGTATGTAACACACGTAATCAGATAATATTCAAACAGAACAGTTTTCTAGACCATAAAGCAAAGATCGGTACTGTGACTGTTTTACTTTTAAGATTCAAACTTGACATGGACAGAAAATATTTGTTTGTACGTCTCAGGTACGATGTATCCTACAAAGCCTTTGTGGATGAATAAAGGGGGTGGATTGGGGATATTAAAAGAAATCCAGCCACCCATCCATCTCCCAAACAGTTTTCCTGGTCAGCCACCCCCCAGGGAGGGTGCGAATCCATCACTGGGCACTTACACACGCGTACTCATGCACTATGGGTAATTTAGAGTCGCCACTTAGCCTGACTGTGTGTTTTAGGCTTGTGGGAGGGAACCTGTGCAACACAGGGAGGGTATGCAGGCTGCACAGGGCCAGTGGGATTTGAACCCGAAACCCAGCGTGAGGCGGCACGTCCACTCAGCAGCAAGAGCGACAATTGCTGGGTGTAATTTGTTGTATGAGTGCAGCCATGAGAATTGTGCAATGTGTTTATATATTCCTACATAATATCTCCTAGTGTTTTTTTAAAATTGTACTAAAGCATCTCTTATTGTAGCTGAAGACATGTAACCCTCTAGCAATAAATGTTCTGTTCAGGAGGACTGGATGGTAATTGGATTAGTTGTTCGATTTTGGAAGAATAATGATGAGCCTCTTACCAAAATATCTAGCTTTGTGTGTGTGTGTGTGTGTGGGCGGGCATGTGCATATACATTTATGGGGACCAAATGTCCCCATAATGTGATAAAAACCTGTCATTCTGAAATTGTGGGGACGACCTTTAGTCCCCACATTGGGAAACCCAATTATATAAAAATTCGTGAAAATTAAAAATGCCAAAAGTTGTGTGTTTAGTTTGGTTCCTTATGTTTGAGGTTAGGGCTGGGTAGGGGTTAAGGTCGTCATTGTTGGGTTAAGGGTTTTTCCCATAGAAATGAATACAAATGTATGTGTGTGTGTGTGTGTGTGTGTGTGTAAAATGTAATACACAGCAGAGCAATAAGACATTCTGTACATGCCCTTGTTGCCTAAACATTATATATAATAGCGATGACAAAACGTCTACCAGAAGGTGGCAGTATTGCCTTTTACGATCTCTCTATGCTTGTAATCAGGGTGATCAAACTCTCTTTGTGCTACCAGAAAAACAGTCATTTGTACAATGGCAACAAGTAAGGAGCTTTCAAAGGCAGCCAAACTATATATAAACCAATATGAGGGTTAAAATAGCTCTTTTAAACATGGCACGTTTGTTGGTAGGTTTCCTACTACATTAGCAAACGGGGCATGAATAATAGAACACACACACTTATTGTCTAGTATTTTATTGTGCATAGAAAAAAAACAAACGACATTTACAGTAGTAATAAAAATAAAATATACAGATGAATTCAAGAGACACATTTATGCAAATTAGAAAGCACAGTACTGCACAGAATGATATTTTCCTATACCTTCATATTTCTATAAACTATACCTAGTCATGTGCTTCAGTATTAATGAACACATTTTATTCTCTAACTTTACATGGTAACAATGATTTTTCAAGCTGATAACTACCACTTAACATGGCGACCTTTTTCCAAGTCACAGATCCCGTAATGCCTTTTTGTTTTAGTGTTAGTCTTACAGTATTGTGTGCTTCTCAATACTCTTAACAGTTTTCAACAAGGGCACGGCCCATAAATTTACTGTTCGATCTAAATCAAAGCGTGAATGTGGCCTGTTTCGCTGCTCGAACATCTCTCCATGTGCATTTAACACTGCAGAGGATGCTCTCCGACTTTATTATGTACAGAGACAAACCATTTCTGATTTTTTTAGGCCGTTCAATACCTTATCAAAACCAGCGGGGATGTGCTTGGGGACAGATCCGGACGGGCGCAGACGGGCCTCCAGTTTGGTCCCCTTTTAGGTGCGCGGCAGTTTACCCAGATTTGCCAATGAGCCAAATCACTTTGCTGCTCCGCTCGTCCCGGTAATCAACCACACTCATCTGGCTCGTTTTGCAACAGAGGAGTAAAACATCTAAATTACAGTCCCTAACGAGGCGTGACGCTACAAACAGGTCAGAGGTGAAGGAGAAGACGAACACAAACGTAAAGAAAAACGTGAGGAGATCTGTACCGTTAAGCGGCTGAACGCAACGCAGTCCGTTCACTGGCTCGTCGTCGGTCGATGACGTGTAAGCATCCTATGATCTCTCTACACAGTATCACCGCACCGTCTCGGCGGAGATGAGAATGCGGCCGAATGAGCCATGTCATGTATGCACATATACACAGAAGATACATTGAAGCGGCGTCGAGTGGACAGTCCTGTGAAGAACTAGTGGAGAACCAGCAGGTGGACGGGACTGGACCGGACCACCGTCAAATGACATTCTCGAACAGCTGCATTGACCTCATTATATTTTCATCCTGTGAAGATAAGATGGCAGAGGTCAAAAGAATTCCATAGGTATGGGTCAAAACTGTCAGATGTATGAAGGACAAGGGTCCCTGTGCAGGAGGATTCTCCACATTTCTATCCCAGCATGCATCACTCTGACATTTGTTTTTCTCATCTGCATTCTCTGTTTTCTGTCACATTCCTAAAATAAGCTCAACTACTAGTCATACTGTGCAGCAGGTGGGGGTGGGGGGGGGGTTACTTACGTTTTGGCAGCAGTCAATGAATTCATCTATGGTCACCACCCCATCTTTGTTCTTGTCCATTTTCTGTTTGGAAGAATAACATCTTTATGAGGTTAGTCAAGACACTACTTCCTGTCAAAAGAAAGTAAGACGGTCCTGCCAATAAACACCCCCACACATAATAAACACCCCCACACACTAAACTTAAGATTTGAATGATATGCTAATGATGGTATCCTGTGGAATTATAGATTGAAAAGACAAATCCACAGAAAAATACCAAAATATCTTGGTATGCAGTTGGAGTTGGTGCAGTCCGTCTGTTATTGTATTGATTGATTTTGTTCGCTTGTCTCGATGTATTATTCATTTTGCTGAACAGATTTCTGAGCCTCTTACAGTAAAATGTGAAGTGAAACAAACGTGGCGGTTCATACTTGGAAGAACATCTCCACGTGCTGTCTGGGCGCGTCATCCTTCAGCACTGGGTAGGTGCACCTGCCCATCATGCTGTAAATAGCCCTCATGATGTCCAGCATCTCCTGAGAGCCAGGGAGACGACCAAGGGAACATTACCGATTCAGTCAAAAGGATGGTGTGTGCAAAGTAGTTTTCACACTTTCATTACTTTTTGGCTTCATTTAAATTTTTACGCAAAGATACTTTCATTATTCAGTAATTGATACATATGGGTGTCAGACAGTCAATTAAATCAGATTGCTATTTATTATATAAGATTTTTACTTTTTACACCATACTTCACACACTAATTTTACAGGGAATAAAAAAAAAACAAATTGCAAATTTAGTCTTCAGGGTAGGCAGAGCCTGTGCTCTCATTACAAAATGTGATCTCATCACGAAGTGGCAATGAGCTGGTTTAGGTGATTGGTTGCTTTTCCAGGGCCAGGTCATAGGTGATTGGTTGCTTTTCCAGGGCCAGGTCGCTGAGTGGTAATGAATCCCAGCTGACTCTGATTAGGCTGTGGGCTTCGTCAGGGTATAAATAGGGTTACCTGCGGAGCCCCTGATGGATATGAGGGGAGGGGCTATGTGGAGGGGGGGGTGTTTAAGTGCAGATTTTACTGCAGTCCTGGGAATAGACTTTCTTCTTTGGTAGGTTTTATTTTGCAGATTCTAAAAGGGGCTGTGACCCTGTTTTTCCTAAAGTTATTTTCTTAGTTTAGACCAGGTTCTCTTGTGCCTTTGTACTGGCTTGTGGTAGACTACTGCACTAGAACCTGCCTGAAGAGTATTAAAAATAGCAAAGTTTTTACAAAGAAGCCAGTAAAAATGGCCGCTTACGTCTTTAGTTATGTATCCGTCCTTATTAATGTCGTATAAATTGAATGCCCAGTTTAGCTTCTCCTGCACTGAGCCCCGCAGCAGGGTGGAGAGACCCAATGCAAAGTCCTAGAGCCAAAATGGAGACAGATTGAGATGTAAGATGAGCAGCTTCATTGACATTTTAAATCCATTTTGTAAGTTACTCATCTGGCACCTTTGCAAGCGTGACAAAAACGCCGGACGATTTTAGCACGTACAATCTTGAGTTCTGAATGAAGCTGTGCAGTGGCACAGGAACTACTTAAGTGGACAAATCTGATCTCTGTTAAAACTGTACAATTCCATTTTATTCATCTTGCAGTTGTACCTGAGATCTTTTATTTTTAATTTTCGCTGGGCTCCCTACCGCTATTTAATAAACCCTTCCTTGAATTTCTGAAGTATATTTTCATTTTAGTTAAACATTTAATCCATATAGTTAATGTACGGCCCCTCAGCTGCCAACTTGATAAACACTGATTTTTAAAAAATTTTTTTTTTTTTTGAAAAGATAATCCGAGCATATGATTTGCAGTACACTTTGACCTGCTAATATGCTTGTTTTTCTATTGTCCATTAATAATTCATCACAGATATTAAAGGTACCACTTAACAATAAGGCTCCCTTTTTGATGATTATGAATGGTGGTGACTCATTAGTACGAAGAGATCTGTTAGGAGTTGTTTATCATTGTCTATGAACGATTTACAAAGTGTTACAACCTAATTAATAACTTGATTATAAACCATTCATGCATCATTTACATGGGCTGTCTCATTGTAAAGTGGTACCAAAATAACTGGCTGCACTCCTCTCCATTTCAGTATTTCTTATAAGGAAGATAGATAAATTAACTTTGTCACATGAGGAATTAAAAGTGTATGTTTCATCTGGACGGCGAAAACTGGGTTTAAAGTCTGAGTCTGTAAAATGACCGGCATAAATGCGGGCTTACCTCGAAATTCACAGACCCGTTGTGATCTGTGTCAAATGCGTTGAATAGGAAGTGTGCGTACCGCGATGCGTCTGTGAAATTGGATATAGAAATCAAGCCGTTTCTCTTTAAGGGCTGAAAACAGTGTAGACAACAGCCAAAAAAGCCAGACACAGAACAATAGAACAATAGAACCGAAACTTGGTACACTGAAGATCAAGACATAAAACATCGATGTGGAGTGCTTTGTCGTGATGTGTGGTGATTATAGATAGATAGATAGATACATACATACATACATTTTTGGCCGTTTCATACTGTACTGTCCCCATAGGGAATTTTACTTGGACTGTACAAAGCTGAACCCGCCAAAACACAAGTAGACACATCACTCGCACATACAAAAGACATCAGACAAAGAAGCAAAAAAAATAAATAAAAATGAACGAATGATTAAACAAACAAATAGATAAATACCCATTACCCACGCTTGGTCGGCTAACTGGCACTCCACAGGTTTATAGAAAGAAACTCAGTGCGTTTGAGTTTAATTTAATCTGTTTTATTCTTTTTCAGAACAGCGTGTTCGGCTTTACGTTGTCACAGGCCCCCGTACCACGAGAAACTGTTTCAGTTATATAACAGCATATAACGGCAATTAGATGAGTGAAATTTATTACAGAGTGTGCTGGTTCCCAGGGACCATGTGAGAATAAAATTAAAGAGGCAGAGATGCCCCCCCCCAGACCTCTCAGCACTCCATACCTCCTTGTGGGAAGAACTGTGAGTAGATCCCTTTGAAGGTTTCCTCATTAACCACCCCGCTTGGACATTCCTGAGGAAAACAAAAAAGTAGACGTATGAAGTCATTTGCAGAAATCTCCCCAGAAAAAAATCTCTGAAAGGATATAAAAGAAATTCATAATTGGATAGCCTCAAGCACCAAAAACACATAAATGAGATACTTTAAAACTCGGAAGTGCCAATTTCCCTCATTCATTTTATGAAAAGTTTGTTGGAAATGTCCATAATATATGCTCAACATTTTCGTGAGTAGCAATTAATGCCAAAGCCCAAACTGGTAACATAGACCCTCCATGTGGTACGTATGAGACGTCCTTTACCCATCATGGAAACTGTATATTGGGTGCCCAACAATATTGAAAACGGTAACGTCAAGATGCAGACCTTTACCGTAAATGGGACTGGAATGTTATTAAAAATCAGACCGTTAAACCCAGAACCACGTGGCACGCTAACTTAGGAGGGGCTAATGGGGGGGGGTGGTTCTTTTCCAGTTCTCCGGCACCAACATGTTCTTCTGTGCCATAAGACCTTCATGTCAAGGTATTGAGTCTTTTTTTTTTTTTTTTAATCATGTTTTGGCCGTTTCACATTTCCGGCACGTGAGGCCAGCCAGATGGTCATGATACGGCCCAGTTATTGCATTTAGCTGCGCCAGCTGTCCCTGCCGGCCCACAGCTGGACAGCTCTGCCTGGGTTCGCGACAGGGAAAATAATCGGGCGGATCTGGCGGAGTGAGAGACTGAGGCCTAGACGGCAGAGCGATGACGGCAGGGTCTTTTGTCACACCGTAGTGATGTAATCTCCAGGGACAGCCGGAACAGAGGGACAAAGGTCGTCGAGTGAGCCTACAACATCCCCATCACATTAAACCACAGACCAATAAAACCATCAACAACATTATTAATGGATCATCATTTAGCTTTGTGCTGAAAGCTTCTCCCAGCCAGGCAAGAAAAACAAGATTTAATTCTACTTTAAATCAGGAAGGATAGAGTATGAGGTGTTTTAAAGGACATTTAAAACATTTCAGAGTAAAATGACCCCGTTCTGCTGATCTTCCAGACCCTGGAGACGCTCAGAAAACCTTCTCTCCCGGTACAGGTCTCCATATATATGCCTTCCGTCTGAGCATTAATTACGAACATTCCAAAGATTTGTAGCTTAGCTGGTCATGCTGTCCATCTTGTTTGGGTAGCAGGCTATGGATAAAGTGGATATTATTATAAAACACAAAGAATCAGGGATGTAAACAGCATTTCAGTTTTAATGATTAAATGCCAAATGAGATGCTGTCTTATTGGCTGAGATACTGTCTTATTGGCTGTTTGTAGACTAGAGCATTTTAAATACGTATCCAGTATTATGGTGGAGTGTAAGTATGGGTCCTGCATAATTGCATAGCAAAATAATTCCTTTACTTATTTTTCACTCCATAGAGGGAACCCGGTGTTACAGTTTGAGATGTTAGCAAGAGAGAGATGAGAAGGTGCTTTAATGATCCCCAGAGAGAAGTTAGGATTTCACAGGTGTTGGAGAAGGATCATTGTGGGGGGGGGGAAAGCAGACAAAGATGTAAATTAGATGACTCTTACATTCTTGAAGCCTCTGTAGAGAATCTGAAGCTCCTTCTTTGTGAACTGGGTCTGGGCCTCTAGCTGCTCCAGGGCCTCGGGGCGATGGCGGATCGTGTACTGCTCCTGTTCGTCGTCAATGCTGTCTGCAAGAGAGGAGCGCCACCGTCAGGGCTGTAGCGGCGTGTGCACTAAGGGCACGCTCCTGTCACTTCCAGATGCTGCATTTGTGCAACATCTCCTGAACTTTAGAGAGCTACATTGCAACACTTCGAGTCCTTATAAAGTCCTGACCGTTTCATTTTCTGCCGATGAGGGCTCCGCCTGAGCTTGCCAGGACGGCTTTTGAGACCTCGCTCTCCTCTGGACATTTTCAAAAACAAATACAGGCAGAATTTAAATTTAAATACATCACATTTGCAGTTTGAGTTGTGCAAAGCTGGTAATATAAGCCTTACGCAACAATAATGCAAAACATTCCAATTCCGGCGAAACATTTCTTACTTTTCTCTCTGTACAAAACAATATAAGCTTATTTTTTTTTTTTAAATATACTGGATAAAAAAATTGTCTTTATCATTCTTGAAACTTAAATCAGCTGGAACACTGTCCCAGTATCACCAGCAGTGATATTTTATCGGTTCTGTGTTTTTCATGCTTTTTTTCACCATAGTGGGCTGAGGTAACACTGCCAGAGATGTCATTGCAGTATAGTTAGTATACTGGAGTAGTATAGTTCAAGCAAATCCTGAGGAAAGAAAGGATAGTTGCTGCATATGCAGTGAAAATAAATACACAAAGAAATATGAGTAGGAAACTGTGGTGTTGTTTTCAAGGAATCCAGTAGGTGTCAGCTAGCAGAATATCCATTCTCTACCCATGCAGTGGCTGCAGAACCTATTCCAGAGGCCATGGGCACGAGGCAGGGAACAACCCAGGGTGGGGCACCGATCCTCCAGGACAGCACACTCAGTTTGGCAACTCCAGTCCACCTCAGTGTGCTTTTGGACTTTAGCGGGTACCTGGAGAACCTAGAAAGAACAGGGATAATGTGCAGACTGCACACACATGGAGTCCTGGGGGAGACTCAGATTCTGGCCCCCGAGGTGTGAGGCGACAGTGCTAACCACTGTATCACTGTGCCCCCCCACTAACAGGACACTGACGGCCCAAGGCCCAGTCTGCATTGAGAACAGGCAATAACAACTAATAAGACTTGGTTATTGTATATGCTACCCAACAACCTGATTCCATTATTCCTGTTAGAAAATGAAACCTAGAAAATCTAGAAACCTAGAGGGTCAGCGCATACTAAACAAGAGCCTGATGTCACCAAGCTGAACTGGGCCCACAGGCGTCAGCCAGCAGGGACACAGATCAATGCTGTATATATAAACATTTATGATGCATCGATCTGCTGAACTGGCCAATAAAGCGGATGGATTTTTCAGGAGGCTTCTGCATTCTAACCTGATTTGACTTTCTGGCCGGAATGTTTATAAAGAGCTAATTATTATCGGCCAAAAAAAACGGCTATTAAATATCTCATTCTTTCTCTCTTGAAAGTGTTCTCATATATTTCAAGATTCAAAGTGTTTATTGTCATATGTACAGTAGAAAAGTGCATTTCTCTGTGCAATGAAATTCTTACTTTGCTGTCCACACAAAAATGCCAAGGTACAATATAACAGAAAAAATACAAAAATAAAGTCTTTTAAGTGTAATGTGCAAAAGAGCTTAATGTACAAAAAATTACAGTATGCAGTAGTATGGTATGGTAGTATGGTATGGTATGATGTCCATTATTCATACTCCTGTCGGCTGTTATGGAGTCTGATGGCAGTGGGGAAGAAGGAGTTTATTATGTTAATATTATATGTAATGTTTATTAAGCAAAATGAACGTGTGAAAAATACTCAAGGTTTTTCCCTTTCTTTGCAAGGCACGTTGTGCAACTACTTAAATTCATTATTGTGATATTTGCTGACTGCAGTAATTTGCAGCTTGATGTCTGTCAGCTTAAACATGGGAAAATGCTTGTTCAGCTCCGACACAACAAAGAAATCCACAGACCGTCTGACAGCATGACCAGTGGAAATTAATTATCCCCAATACAGGAACAGCAGTGCTAGAAAGGGTAGGCGTTACCATAGCGGTCAGTACATGGACTTCGTCTAGCCGGTGGGCTGTTGGTCCTGGATGGCCCTGGATGGCCCTTTGAGTTTGGTGCTACAGTGGAGTCACATTCAACATCAGACCGTTGACTCTGAAGCCCTCTCTTAATGCATCCTAGTATCTATAGTCTTCGCGAGTGGACGTTCTGTGAATTGTGTGACCTGGGCGCTTTTTAAATTAGCCAGTTAAATCCTTCGCAGTTAAAATACTAAATTCACACCGCTGGGCAGCTACTGCCTCACGAGCTGCGGAGATCGATCAGGAAAACCATCTTAAAAAGACAAAACGCTCCCCTGTATCAGTGCATATAACACTGTAAACGGATACAGGAAGATAGCAGATTGCTTTTCAAATTCACAAGCTGGTCTTTCTCAGTTTATAGGACTTAGAAATGTTATCATTATTACATGAGTTCGACTCATCGGGAAGTCAGGCTAAATAAGGAAATGACTTCCAGGAAGAGAGAGGTATACTGTAACTATTTATTTTATGAATGACCTTACGAGATGCATAAACATATAGTGGACAGAAGTTTGTGGGCAAGAGGACACAGATCATCACTTGTCTTAGTGCTCAAAGACCCCCGACTAAGGGTGATGCAGATACCCGGCTTGGGATTACAGAACTCTTGCTGTCAGCCATGAAGGCCCCATGAAGCTAATAGGTGAGGAACCGTCCTCAGGAAGCCCCAGCCTCTAAGCCTTCTGTGGACGGGCTTAGCCCAGTCATCCCTGAGTCGCATCTCAACAACTTACCATGAGGATTAGTCTTCGGAAACAAGCCGTCAGCTACAGGAATCAAACGATTTCTTGCCATGACAAATGAGTGCGACATTAGCATCATGCTGGACTAATATATACCTACATATATGTACACACACACGCTGGCCTTCACTACACCACAACACAGTCCCTATTTAGGCATATTCAGTGCTGAGCACTTTTTGTCAAGATTAATCCTTTGTAATTTTGACTTCCAGGCCAGCCGTGAAGTCGGCCAGTTCAAAAGAGAGCTCAGCGGCGCAGAGTATAAATTTGATTGTCCTCATGTTTGCCCAGTCAGTCCCTCAGAGCAGCCACAAATTCACATAAATCTGAAAATGTGTCAGAGCGGAAAGAACTCAGTGTGAGCTTCCTATCACATAATGCCCCTGCCGTAAGTTATAAAAGTAAAAGTACCCGGTGCTTTAAAAGTGTAATTAATCTGCCAAGCTTTATGGTAGCTCTGTCTTTTTAAAGGATCATATGAAGTAGAACCAGTGATTAAGCTGAACTGCATCAGTCATTCTCTCTCTCTCTCTCTCTCTCTCTCTCTCTCACACACACGCTCAAAAAAAATCATATGGTTATTTCAGATAGCATCTACTGTTATACATTGTTCATCTAGGCATGTATCCTTAGCAAATCAAACCATTAACAGCACATTCTTGTGTGATCGTATATGTTTTTTTTTTTACCTGTGCAAGTAAACACACACTCGTCTGTCTACAAAATCACCGTGCAATACAATGCAGATACATGTATATTTCCAAATATATTGTATTTTTGCTAAAATGTGTAGCAGTAACAGCTATAAATATGATGCAGTTATGTAGAATTTTAGAAGCAAATTCTGACTTTCAGACAAAACTGATTTAGATGTGAAATCCAGTGAGGTGCCTGTCACAAACCTTTGACTTTTCACAGCGGTTACTGCGTAGAGTTCGGGCAGAAATCCCTATAAATGGGGCCATTATCCTTTCATTTAAATCAGTGGTTCTCAACCTTATTCAGCGACGACCCCCAGGATAACATTGGTTGGGGTTTGCGACCCCCACCGTATGCCCCCCCCCCCCCATATCTAGGTGCGGATGGACACAGCGCTGTCCACGGTGAAAAAAACAACTAGAACTACTTAAAAATCTATGTCATCAAAATTACATTTTATTTAGTAAGTGTACAGTTTTTCACAATGATCTGGCGACCCCTATGGGGGTCGGGACCCCCAGGTTGAGAAAGGCTGATTTAAATAATCAAATGTTCCGGAATGTTTCTCGTTTACCCCTTCCCAAAGCCATTTTAAACAGCACATACAGATGACTGTTACTGAGGCAAACAGGTCGTACAGCTTCATCACTTCTGCATATCAAACAGAAATCAGCATTCTCAACGTAACCCAAGCCAATTATCACCAAATCCAGACCTGTTTCACATCACATTGTTCAGCATAATGAACCCTAAAACCAAATCAACATTGCTACCACATTAGCGTAAATATTTAGTAAATTATTTCTATAAAGTTCTCCCAGCGGTGGGCTGATGGGTTTCTGATTTAAATATAAATAGTTTGCTTTACTACTCGCTGCTTTTAGATTAAGTTGATAATTAAATGCACATTTAAAGGTATGCAAAATGTTGCGTAATGTTTTCACTCGCTTCCACCATTTTAAAAGTATAATAATAATCTAAATATATAGCATTCTACTCATCATTGTCCTCAAAAGTAAGTAACAATAAATTCTCTGTATAATTACACTCTGTATAATTATAGTGATTATAGAATGCCAGCAGCTGAATTTCCTCTCATTTTAGCTAAATATCACTTTTTCAAAGCAGGTACAATGGCTCCCAGGACCCCCCCCCCCCCCGCCATTACCTTCCGTGAACTGAATGAGTCCCAGTAGGTGCAGCAGTTTGAGTGAAGCACAGAGCACCAGCACGACGGCCACCATCTGCAGCCCCTGTATCTCCCAGTCCGTGCCCCCCCCCGCGCCCCTGGGGGCCGCCCCCTCCTCATGCTGCCCCTCCGAGCCCCAGCTCTGGTTCCCGCCGGTCCACTCCACGTCCGCGCCCCCCGAAGGTCTCCGCTCCTGACAGTGGTGCCTGCCGCCCCCTTCTATCCTTTTCCGGTCTTCCGGAAAGGTCTAGCCGTTGGATACTCGGCGGCGGCCTTAAAGCTTCGGCCCTGTCCTCTGACCCCCCTCCCCCTCCCCTCCCCACAGCAGGTGACCTCAACCTTCGGGGCCGCAAACGTGCCTGTGAGCGAGAGTGGGGAGCACAGGCGGTGTTCTGTGGCTGAGAGACGCTCCTTTGTGTTGCTGGGAGTGTAGTCACACTCTTTGAAACACAGAATCGCCTGCGCGCGCGTGTGTGTGTGTGCATGTCTGTGAGAGAGAGAGCTACATTTGAGAAAAGAGAGCCTGCAATTCGCAGCATTGTTCACCCGGCGCCAGAAAGCTCCCATTGTCTTCTCCAGTCCTCCTTCTTCATATCTATGGCAAACGTTCAGAGCCACACTTCCTCCGAGAAAAAAAAAAATATGAAAAAAGGATTCTTTTTTTACAGCGCAGTTTGATGCCCAGAATTCATGCGTTTGACTGAGTTTCCTCTGAAAGGACAGGCGGACATATAAATCGATACCCGTCTTTGTGAGGTCTCGAGTACTTGCTATGTCGGCACGACAGCAGTTGACCAAAGGCGTATTGATGGGTTTATTTGGGCTTTGAAAGTCACAAACCTGAGGATCTGTCTGGCGCACATGTTTATTCACACGTCTATGGACTGTCACCCACATGGATGTGTGTTTGCGACTCACGTAGGGTCTGCCACATCCTCCAAGGGAGACTATACAGTTTAGGGCACACAAATGCGCATAATGAATATGGCTATTCCGCCTTAAAAGCCTAACTGGGAGCCCCCTGCTGGAGCCACGGGGACACCTCTATGGCGGCGAGGGAAGACGCGTTACTGATACGGCGTCCCCAGTCACAGTCACCATTCCGGAACATTCCTTCATGAGGAATAACAGTTTGTGATGCCCTGACACACAGACCTCATCTCGGCGGCTACCGCTGATATTGGAATTTTGCATTTAATTGTGAATAGTGAAATGTTGAGTTCGGCAAAGAATGCTAGCCAAGACTGTTAAAATAAGCATGACCTAATTTTTATAACCTATTTTCTACTTCAACAGTTTACACAACTTTGTGAGTTGGGTCAATAAAAATATTTCCTTTGTACTGTTGCCCTATTTTCGGCATGAGAAGGACATATAGCGTGCAGCTTAGCATGTGAAATCATATAGGTGATACGTATTTATTTTTATATATATTTTAAAATGTTCCAAAAGGTCTTCAGAAATGAATATGGATATATTATCTGTTGGCTTGGATTGAGCTGCAGGGGTTACAGTGCCTGACACTTGATACCTGAGAAACATTAAAAAAAAAAAAACAAAATCATTAACTGGAGAAAGAGGGTTTCTAGCCTGAATGACTAGCACAGGAGGGCTGGAATTGACGGCTATTTTATTGTTCTAAATATCTATTTTTCTGGGAACATGTTATACATTTAAGGTCAAGGTGACCCTGAGTCCACCGTGGGAGTCATAAGTAATGAGATGAAGGACACTTTGGTCAAGCTGCCAGTCCATTATGAGACCTTCATGGAACACTCCCACAATGGTGCACCAATAGCATCTTAGAGGCAGCAGTCTACCTGCACAGCGCAGATGCAGTTGGAGGCAAGGCTGCATAATGTCATAAAAAAATAACATCGTAACACATGAAATTTTTGCAAAAGATATTTAGGTCACACTTCACGAGGAACATGAATAATGTAGTAGTACATGCTTAGTTAATGCATGAATTAACCAGTAACTAAGTGTTAGTTACATAATGATCCCATGATCCCTTGTTCATCATTAATTAATCATGACAGTTCATGTATTCAATTCAGCCACTATAATAGTTAACAGTTAACTAATTAGTTAATAATGGTAAGACATCACTTGAGGGGGCAAAAATTGCTTTACCCATTTACTACTCAACAACAAATCATGAACTAATATAGGTTTTCCCCCTGAAATGCATGAACTGTCTTGCCCAGTTTGTGCTGCAGATGCTGTTCTCTCTCAGGTGACTGACATTTGTACTTCACGCCAGTTCTTATGCACTTAAATGCAAAGTGTCATTCTGTGTGACAGTCTGCATGCAAAAGTAGATTTAAGCCAACCTCCCGGGCCTGTACTGCTGCTCACCTTGGCTTCTATAACTCGAGAAGTTTTCCCTTTTTGTATTAGCTACATGACCAAAAATTAATACATGTGAAAAAACTGGGAATGATAATGTGTTTGTCACACACGATGATAATAAAACTAATAAAAGCTTAAATCAAATTAGCAGATATGATAATACCAATTACACGTGCACCTCAAAGTCAAACATATCCAACAGGGGCCTTCACTGGTCTCCAGACTTCCCAAAAATGCCACAGCAAACCTGCCACCACTTGTTGAAGGTAGTTATTATTCATAACCAGTTTTTAAGGCTTGGAACAATCAGAGCGTGCGAGACAGCTGCATCTGCTGGTTATGGGGTGACACCCAGTGATG
This sequence comes from Hippopotamyrus pictus, assembly GCA_026781145.1. Taxonomy (NCBI): domain Eukaryota; kingdom Metazoa; phylum Chordata; class Actinopteri; order Osteoglossiformes; family Mormyridae; genus Hippopotamyrus; species Hippopotamyrus pictus. Next base: position 2,560,791 of record JAODLC010000054.1, on the reverse strand, counting down.
ATGATTCATACACAAGCCATCGGAGAAAGCTCACTGCCAATGAGATGCCATGAATTCCCATGACGCATTGTACGCATTTTCTTATTGTCGGAAACCATCATGGCACCGATTTACCCATAATTCCCTATGAATAAATGCTCTGTTGCACCCTTGCGTCACCTCTTTAAAACGGTTAATGGTCATAGCTCCTGCAGGCTTCATGTGAGGCCTGTATCTTCTCTGCTGAAGCTCAGGGGGTGAATAACCCCCCCACACACACACCACCCTCTCACAGTCCTTCAGGGCTACACAACACTGCTCCAGCGCTCAAACCCAAATGGGTGAGAGGATTGTGCCTTTCTCTAAACATAAGCCCCTCAATATTGTAAAGTGAAACCCTTGTAGGTATGCCACCTGAACTTCCACTCACTGGAAAGATCCCAGCTCTAGTCACTAAGCCGTAAGAAATACTTTTCTAATAACTAAAATGATGAAAAAAAGTTCCTGAAAAATAACTATCCTTGCCCAGTCATTTCCTGCATCTTAAACCGATTGTTCAGCCAGAGGATGTTATTTCACTAGAATTATTTGGCACCTGATGTCTAACAAAAGTGTGTAATTTTTTTTTTTTGAATAATTAATTTCAAATAAATGACCACTGTCAAACGAACCAATATGCCGTACATTCTATGAGTAAAGAAGATTCTTAAAATCAATAATTTATTCATCTAAAGACTCATTTTATGAACAAAACTGTTTTTTCTTTAATAAGATAATATCCGATCCAAACAGAGAAGTTCATTTTTAAGTGTAGAAAGCAAAGACTCTGGTGATACCTGAATGATTCTGATTATTTGAGCTAAAGGCATGGATAAATACTGTTTATATGACAGAGAGACCTGCTTAATCCACTTCAGGCCCCGACTGTTTTTAAGGGGGTGAGAGGGTCGGCCATTGGTCAGCACTGCCAATCAGTTCATTTCAATCAGGTATTCTCCAAGATTCAAGGAATACTACTGGATGCTTGATTATAATCATTATCTAATAAACATCGCCAAAATATTACTAAAGAGTATGACTTAAAATTGTTTTAAGAAGCATTTTAATATATATTTCACATAAGTGTGAAAAAAAAATATATAATTCTTCAGTTAATTTTTTTGATGTTGAGTTTTTTTTTTTGACGTTAACTTGATGCAAAATGTAGTAAACACTTCCTCCTGCGTTTAAAGTTCTCCCCACTGCCTGCACCTTCTGTATGGAAAATGAGTTTAATAAGCCCAGCCTCGAGAACTCCATGTCTTTCTTTTGCGGCACCCTATAATAGGCACAGAAAGATAACTGTGTAATCAAAGTCAATTTATCACGTGGAATGTTAAAGATGGAAATATTTTTAGAATCCCCATTATTATCTAAAATGACTTAATGGGCACAGCAATCAACAAAATCATCATTATGGATGTAAATTTGATTTAACAATGTTGTTCCTCTTCTGAAATCACTTGCACAAACTTTTCTTTCGCTGAAGTTGTTTGTTCAAAGAAACTCTTTTGTCAAATTATTGTGGCACTAAAGTGTTTGCATGAGAAGGGATCAAATGTTCGCCTTTGTCCAGCTAACGGAGCGGATGAAATAAAATGATACTGTATGATGATTGCCTTCTCTTGATAAGATAATTTGTGAGACAGAAATCACAAAGGGCTACATTATACCACAGGAACAGGTGTGACTCCCCACCGAACGTCCAGCTGAGAAGAAAAGTCCTGAAATGCCTTCCAGTCATGGTAATGTGCTCAAAGAAATGTTGTAATTGTTCTAACACTTTCCAGTGACCTGCCTTACACCCCGCATGCTTGAAGACTCAGCATGATTCAGAAAGCAAAGCCTTTAACCTCAATTTAAATTGAAAATGCATTCTACTGGCAAACACTTTTGCAGTAGACACATAAACAGATGTGTGGATTTACTGTACATGAAGCGGCATCATATGGTGTAAAGTGTGAGGAATCTTAAACCGATTTCTTAAAAATAGCACAGCGGAGTGTTCTTTGCCCTCTTGCCCTCAGGTTTCAGAAGTGATGTAATAGAGTCTCAGGGCAAGTGTCACAGTACATGATTATGTGATCAGGAAGGGTCAGGGTGACTGCAATGCGAGCGGATTGAAACAACAGCCCAATCCCAATATCCACACTCATGGGCTCACAGACTTTGAGTCCTTGAGGGTTTCTAACAATGCATCATGCAATAATGCTGCATTATGTAATTACTTGACAAATGTAACAAATTGAATAATGACAATAATAATTATAACAATAATAATAATAATAATAATAATAATAATAA
>JAODLC010000054.1:2539133-2558369 GCA_026781145.1 Hippopotamyrus pictus | reverse complement strand
CTTGACAAATGTAACAAATTGAATAATGACAATAATAATTATAACAATAATAATAATAATAATAATAATAATAATAAGCACTTCGTGCTTTGGACCCTTAATAATAATAATAATAATAATGTTGCAGTATAAAATGCAGTATAAAAGCAGTCTATAAATTTGTAATATTTTGTTTTGCATTGTTACACGACTTATGGCTGTCCCACTGTCCCAGTGCATGAAGGCTCTCTCACAAACATTTTGAACCCTTTACGCACATTTTCCATAAGTCTGCATCTCTGCTGACTTTGCCTGGGTGATTACCCATAGTTCATAGCGTTGTGCCGTGTAACATGAAGGTCACCAGGGCAAGCCCAGAAGCGAAAACGGCAACCAAACAATTTCTTCTAGTTATTGCTTAATGATGCTGTTTTGACAAAAACAAGTAAATTGACTATTTGATAATTATCTCTCGTCCATTCTGTAATGCAAGAGCCTGGAACACATTCAAATCAGGCATTGCCTAATTAGGCGACGCTTAATTAAGTGCCTTGGCTATGAAGATATCGTGAATTTTACAACTTCCAAACCCATATAAGGAACATGTTTCAGCATTGTCAATGTCACATGATATGTTGCAAGGTGCTGTCCTTCCTAAATTCATATTTATACCATTTTGAACCCTTGCAGTCTTTTGCATTCAATCACTTACAGTACCTGGTGATGTCATTTAAGTCTGTGAGGGTTCAGGGCTTAGCCCTAAGGGGCACATTAGGATTGGGCCAACCATAGCTAGAGTGAAGACCCCAGGGGTGTTTCTTAATACCAAGGGCAAGAAGATCATATTTGTGGTCTTGGCAAGACCGGTTTTCCTCCCAAGAACAAACTTTTGGTGCAATGAATCATGGGATTGGTCTAATCTGGCGAGGATGCAGCTGATGTACTCGAAAACACAGGTACTGCCAAGTACGCATATTGAAACGCACCCAAGACGGAGTGCGACCGCTTCATCCAAAGTTACAGGACATTACATGAATAATCAAAACAGAGTTATATCTGTTTAAGTGTAGATGAAGAAGGAATCAAAGAGAGACAGGGACACCAATGTCAGCCGGTTCTGCGTTATGTAAGGGCAGGCCCTGGGTTGCCAGCCCTGTTCTGGCTGGAGCTCCCTGCTGTCAGGGTTTGACGGCACGTTATCTGAGCTGCGGAGCGAAAAATCACTAAGAGCGGCACCGAGACCGCGGTCGCCCGAGCGGACCGGACTCCAAATTAGCTCGTCCGTTACCTAACGAGCGGAGAGCCAAGTTAAGGCTTTTCTTTTAATGGGACTTATACACGTCATTAAACTTTACCAAGGAAGACCGCTTCGCCAGACGACGACTGCACTAGATCGATCTTTCATAGACGGCAGCCCCGCTACCCGCTCAATGCTCATCTGTTGCTACCCGAACTAATTTTGTAAGGCTGTTTGTGCATTGTGCTATTTATTTAAAATATTATTTAAAATGGGTCCGAGGTTACTGTGGTTCTCTAATATGATCACGTTCTTAAAGTAATCTATTATAGAGGATGTTATGCCGTAAGTAAAGTAAAATGTAATACAATAGTCAAAGTTAAGCAGAGTGCTGGTTTCTGTAATGCGGAAATAATGGATGCTTATAAAAGTATAACTGAGTTATAACTGAGAGTTTCTCTGCATAAAGAGCTTTTTATACTTTTGCGTGGCTTGCATATTTATGAGGACGTAAGATAGCATTACTTTACACCGGTCAGGCTAATATAAGACGACAGAATAGACATACCGTGTTAATTGAATGAGTGTTTATAGCAGACTTATTTGCATACTAAGTCCATAGTTGTGTTATGTAAAATTCAAATGCCATGAGCTAAATGACGTGCAGCAAATTTGAAGCATCCATCCCATGTCAAACCGGACAAAAAAATCCATGACTGAACCGCAAGGTCCTGAAATGCCTCAGTGCCCCTTCAGCCGTGCGATCGGGGCGGCTGTTCCGTTTAGGTTCATTACATTAACGCCCCCACCCCAGCATTCCATGGATTAACCAACCAAGGGGCGTTAGCCTACTAGAGAATTTGAGCCCCATGACAGCATATCATGCCACCCCGCCTCCCAGTCCAGACCAATCCAGTTATCTAGGTATTTTCAAAAAAAAAATGTAGGCTACCTGTCACTCAGGGGCCCTTGGAATCGTCCTAAGCCTCCCCCGGAGTATGATGCTCCAGTAACCAGCTTACTGCATTATGAAACAAACTGACTAAAAATTCCATTTGTTAACTTCTATAATGTGAAACATTTATGTAAATCAACAGCAAGAGAACCAGTACATTTCCCCGGTTTGGGATCAATAGTCTTACATTAACTTAATAGTTACCTTTCATTATTCAGATGTAAACTTTCACTGGTTCAAAATATGCATTTTTTTCACATTTCAAATTTTGGGTAGACTGGTAATTAAAATAAATTTGTAATAATATAATTTACGCTCTTCTTTAGCGCCATCTAGTGTTACTTTGGAAACCCCAGTCACGCCTCTTTACTGTACATCCCCTCCAAAGCACCAGCGTCATTTCCTAAATTTGAGAACCACTACGCGAAACAGATGATTTAAAAGTACAACTTTAAAAGCACGTATAATGCTATAATACTGTATTTTGAAAGTACCTCTACTATTACTACAGGAGTATTGCTTGAATGTGATTAAAAATAAACATATATGTGACTAATATTCTACATCCCATAATTGTATTGGGAAGCGTTTCCCAAGCTTTATACTTTTTAGTTTGTTTTTGGTCAGTTTATTTTGCATGTCAGAAACAGTGGATACACATTCCCAGACTGGAGCCTCTGATGTCCTGATGTTATCTCAGGGGAACGCATTTTGTGAAGCCCCTTCTAAAGCCTTGTGATTGATTACCTGACCCCATAGACCTGACAAAAAGCATTTCATCATCTCTCCAACCTGGGACACTTGTGCTATACTACCAGCTAGCTCCATTCACATCTGAATCATTCCCTGGAGGCCAACACGATATTAAGCATCTAATATTCTTTGGGAATTGGGACTGTCTATTATCTGTGTACCACACAAAGAACGTATCTGCAACACTAATTAAAACACCCCATAAGTAACATGCACGAAAGCATCCGTATAGTGCAAGTAAACATTAGAAGACAATGATCCCCCCCCCTGCCATCTCTCCCCCTTAAAATGTGCATATACAAAAGAAAAAGTATTCACTTCCTACAGGGAGGAAGTTTTATGTTTTTAATTATATTTAAACACTGTGTGTTGAAGACCTTTATGCAAATCGTTTTTGCTATTGGCCAACGTTTGTCTTTTAATAGACATATAAAAGTAGAATTGTATTTTATTATACTATACAAAAACAATAACTGATCATGCTATAAAAGTGGTATGTAGAACAGTTTATATTCTAATTGTAGACTGATGAATCAGTTTTAATAGATGCTATGATAGACGAGCGCATTACCATTCTTGTTGGGAGGAGTTTCTATTGCCCTAAGAGCTACGTGTCAAACGAAACACACACAGAGGCACTTCTGTCTCCTTCCCTAATGTGTGGTGACGTCTGGGCATGATCTGGGCTGATAACGGCTCAGCATGGTGCCATCACTACCCATTGTGTCTCTCCAAGTCCTTGGTAGATTCCAATTCTGCCCGATATGTCTTATCTCGCTCAATATCAGTGCAGTCTTCTTCCAGTGGTTTTCCTTCCATGTCCACGAATTGCAAATGGAAATTGATTCAATGGACGGTTCCCTATGGAGCCCTTCTATTCCCACTCGGACCGTCCGTGTCGAATTTCAAACAATGGCACATTGTATCCCTTCTCTGAGTGTTGTGGGAATGTGGTCCTGCCCATCGGTGTGGCATCCAAAGCAGCAGGTTGCCGCTGGGGCTATCGCTCCGTGAAGGTCAGCCTCCCAGAGCACGGACATCCTAAGGAAGCTTCCCAGATGTTTTTGACCATCTTCGATATGTGCTTTCTCTATCCGGGTACAAACAAAACTGGCGGTTTTGAATCATCACAAATAATCAGGCTTATTTGTTTTGTTTTTCTCAAATACTGTACCCAGAAAATCGTTATTTTTAAATGTTAATACCACTCTCAGTGAACACTGTGCACCTGCTAGTTAGTCGGCTTAAGCAGTGGGATGGCATTATGCAAATGGTGTTCCAGGGGAGCCGAGCGGGGACGCCTGGTACAGAAAGCAGTCAGCCGGCAGTGTATCAAGCCTGTGGAGTCTGAAGTGTCCTGAGACATCAGAGGAGACCGGCCATGGCTCTCTTCCAAGCCAATGCACAGGAAAACAGGTGGGAGAGACGGTGATAGTGTGCCTAACACTTTACTTGAGGGCACACAAATAATGTAGTAGTACACTCTTAGTTTCTGTTTAGTTAATACATTAAGTAAGTGTTAGTTACATACTGATCTCATGTCCGTTCATCATTAATTAGTCATAACTTCATATATTTCATGCAGTAACCATACTCGTTCATGATTTGTACTTGAGTAGCACCTGAGTTATTAAGTTACTTGTGCCCCCTCAAGTAGAGCCCTACCGAAGAGTGTTTCTCTACCCGGTCCCCGGGGACCCCCTGTCACTCCAAGTTTTTACTCCCTGGCAGACTGTCTACAATTTTGCTCCCTAAGGCAGTGTTTCTCAACCCAGTCCTCGGGGAACCCCGGACAGTCCATTTTTTTGCTCCCTCCCAGCCAATCAGGAACACCGAATATCTGGTACAAGTGTGCTGGGAGCTGAGAGGAAGCAAAAACGTGGACTGCCCAGGGTTCCCAGAGGAATGGGTTGGGAAACACTGCCCTAAGGGGTGATGGGAGGGAGCAAAAACATGGACTGTCTGAGGGTTCCCGAGGGCCAGTTTGAGAAACACTGCTTTAGAAGACTGGCCGTCCTTTGAGGATATTCTCGCTAAAGGGTAGCAGCTGGATAATCAGAATCAGAATTTTTATTGCTACATGATCAAGGCCGGTGGAAATTTTTGTTGACAGAGGTTGTTACTGTTGGAGATACTATGATAACAGGCAACAAACAATTAGGGCTTAACACAGACAGATGACTATCCAAAAAGAAATATTGCAGAGAATCAGGCTTCTTCGGTCAAGTATTATTCTGTGTCCATGGTCACCACCACCAACGAGACTGAGGACAGAGGTTGTCTTTTTGTATTGCTAATTAGGCACCCGAACGACCACAGACTATTAAAAAATGCTTATCAGTGAGCTTTCCATTTCTGACAGAATTCACCTCTCGGCCTTCGACGCAGATTCAGCAAAATCCTGAAAGTCATTAGATCCAAATTCAGCTAAATTACATCTGCTACCCTCCTCTGTTTGTCCTTCAGGGTCATTTTACATTCAGAATGGTTACTGGAACCCACAAAATATTACAAACACTACAGAAGTCTCCTGACATATAATATGTGGGTCAGGGCTTCAAAAAAAAAAACGTCTGACCTAAACAAGCCTAAAGGTTTGAGGCATTACAGTAGCTTTACAGTTGAAATGTTTAGTGGCGGGTATCTGCAGCCGACCTCATCAGTCAACTAGCCGTTTGTTTTTAATAATACATGTATAATGAGTCACATGGCCTGATATATCATTAATTTGCATGACCACAACACCATATTCTAAGGACTGGAGTGTGGCTGTTTCAATCTTGACGTCAAAGTGTTCGAAAATTAATTTAACAGTAATACTGGAGAATAAATGGCTTTAATACCAAGAACATGTAGTTCTGTGCTCATCTCAAAGGTCGCTATTCCATCCAAGCCAGATTTTTCCTGGGTTAGAAGATCTGTCTTCAGTGGAAGAAGACAACTTGTCTGTATTCAGCACACATACAAATGACATTTATTACCTCTAACTCAAATAGGATCATTCAATGCAACAAATGGATGTTTTAATACAGCCATCTGAGTGGAGAAGCAGGACACAAAGGCACTCAAATAAGACACTATATGATAGGGAACTATTATGTTGCTTGAATTTTTGCAAGCGAATCGCTGACTCATTTTAGTTCACTGAATTATGAAAATTATTGCATTTATGGAAATTATTGCATTGTACAGAGACTTTGACCTACATTATGAAGCAGCCTTCAGGGACACATTGGGGCACATAAGTGACAGGGAAGGTGATGTATGGAAATGCTCCTCGCCGGAAAGAAACACCAGCGACTGGAAGAAAACTCATGGCTGACGATGCTGTAAGAGGTCGTTCTTTTTCAACCGTGTCATTGTACTGGATCAGTTTATAAAGGCAAATGTCTTCTCTCCTTTCGGTGGAGTTAAGCTTGGGGTAACATCAGCTACTCCGAGCCACAAAAGCCCAGCTCCACCGACCATGAAGCATTCTGTGGGAGTACAGAAAGTCATCCTGCTTCTGGAGTAACAGTTTAAAGCAAGGAAACAGAAAAGCAGGAACGGAAAGTTCCATGGGATAGTTATTAAACCAGCAACTTGTTGAGACATTCTTTCAAAATTATTATTTATTTTGTTTGTATTAACCTGATAATTAACCACACATTCTAACTGGGATAAACTCTACTTCGAACTTTGCAGATTAGACCATACCGTCCACATTCTTAGTCTGTAATCAGCAAAAATAACACGATGCAGAAAAATACGATATCTCACCTGTGACCTCTTCTGTCAGGGTGATCACGTTTCAGTAAGTGCTCTCTCTTTCTACAGATCCACTGACTGATAAATAAGAAGTACGTCATAAATACTTAATCGTGCCGTACTCTAGCTTTCAGCGTCGACGCGAATCAAAGTTAGTTCGCCGCATAAGCTCTCGAGGCGGAATAATCGGGAAAGCATCTGTGCTTCCTTACCGTCGATGATTCCTTCGAGGAAGCCCAACTGTTCCAGAACCTTGACGACCACGGCCACCACCACCAGCACAGCGATCATCTCGAGTCCCTCCAAGTTCATGGTCGCGTCGGACCGTGGTCCCGTCACACCGGGGAGGAAGCCACACTGGGCCCTTCTGAATTTTAACTACGCCGAGGCAGTCGACATCTCAGCTTTAGGCAGGAAAGACGGACCCGAAGTGGAGGGAGGGAGAGAGAGAACGGGGCGAGAGTGAGGAAGCGAGTGCACCCATCGTCACCGGCAGGGGTGGGAACCGGATGAACTATCCACTGCCAATTACCCAGAGCCTTGTTATCTTGCCTCCGCAGTCAGACGCCCATGAATTAAGGGAGACATCAATCCCCTGATGCCCCAGCAAAGGTGTGATAGCCACACATCTGGGATAACACCCCCCCTACTCTGCCTGGGGGCTCTGCACAACATTGTTCAGTATAATCTGTTGCTGGGGCAACGAGACCTCAAACAAACAAGTAGCTGTGTGGCCCAAAGCTTACACAGGAATAGGAGCGTGCTCATTGAACCATATTGAATTCCCATAAATTTCACAAAGGAGCGATCAGCCATAAATGAACGTTAGCAGTCACGATAGAAAGGCTAATAGAACTCCTATAACATGGTGCTTTGTCTGGGTCAATATCTCATGATCAATAGCGTTGAAAACATTCTAAATAATCCATGACGAATTGTTACCCGTCAGGCGATGTACGCCTTCTCCAAACATTGTGGCCTGCATTCTGCAAAAATACAAAATTTTTCTTCAAAAGGAAACAGCAACTAAAATTATTTTTAAACTAGGAGCAAAGCCTTACAGATGAGCGGTAATCAATGAAAACATTGACTATTCAACAACAGTAGAGTGGCTATGATAAATGGAAAATAGAATTTGCTTGTGGAGTGTTTTGAAGAAAGTAATAAAACTCACATAGCCTAGAGTTCCATAAGTTTACTCTCTGTAAAGTTTTAGTTCTCCAGAACAACAACAGGACTCAATTTATCAATCAGTCAAATTTACCCAGCGAGCCAATTTGTTAAAAGCCCCCCTAGTAAGTGACCCTCAAAAGCACCCAGTGATCCAGTGATAAGTGTTCACAGCTCCAGTTTCTAGGCCTCATTTCCCATAACAGGGAGCTGTGAACCCGACTCCCCCCAAACCCCCCCCCATCGTCCTTCCTTGTACACCATGGCTGACTGAGCAGTGAAAGCAGTAGACTACGTACGGGATCAAGTGCTGATGGCTACTTTTGAGGAACGTCGAGGGAAAGTAAACGCAGCAGCAAAATCCGACGAAAAGCGAGGAAGATTCAGTATTAATATCGGTGACGAGGTATCCAACCAAATCACATGTGTTAATCTGAATGCGTATGTTAAAGTGCATCCCTCATAAAAGAACACTATATACAATACCAGTCAAAGGTCTGGACACACCTGCTTTAAGTGCATTCATCTCTATTTTAGGTATATGATTCACCAGATAGTAAAAAGCCTCAAGGAAATTTAGTATAATACATGTCAAATATTGCAACAACCAAGAGAAATGTTCAACATCTCAAATCTTTCACTAATATACGCTACTCACATATCCTCGAGGTGAGCTTAGGGTCGTTTTCTTGTTGAAATCCAAATGATTTTCAGTAGGTGTGTCCAGACTTTTGACTGATACTGCAGTGTAAAGGATCTTTCCTGGAAGTTCGTGTAAAAGCCTGACCATTTGGGGGCAGTACTGTCTTTGGTGTTCTGAACATTGCTGGCATTGGGGAATGAATAAAGCATGCTAAGAGAAGAGTCAAAGAAGAGTCAAAAGAGAGTCAGACATTCTTCATCCCAGCTGCTTAAAAAGCACTGGTACAGAAGATGAGACATTTATTCACACAGTAGGGTATTTCCTATGAGCATATCATAGCATAACGGCATGCTGAAAATCAGAGACTGCTAATTTTGACGTGAGGTATCGCAGCTTAAGAGCACTGTCACATCCACGTTACCAGCAGGCGACCACAAAGCAATTATAGCACCTCTGCTGCAGAGCACAGTCTTCAAGCTGTGTCAATCAAAAGCGACTAATGACAAGCAGCACGTGACCATGATGTTCCAACATTAAACTCACCGAAACCACGTCTTCGGTGTACTTCAGAAGTAACGTCCAAACTTCAATGTGCTGAAGGCTGAATTTCAGGCATGGGAATGGAAGTCAAAAATTCTTCTCAAAAAATATCTAAGTGCCATCAACAAATACTGAGAGGTCCTCCCTGAAGGTTATAACGAAATTATCAAAAATGTCACTAAGTAGAGGCATTATGGTGGACCTACATTTCTACAGAGCATCATTCAATTACAGGGGTCATCAAGCATAGCACATAATGATCTCCTCAAATGAGTCACGATTATTAGCTGATTAAATATCACCGTGGGTATGGTTCTCTCACTGCAGCCTAAGAACATTCAGCCCTATCTCAAGTGATCCGAAAGCAGAGGAAAAATCCTTCGAGTTTAAACATGTGTTCACTGTAGCACATTAGCGCAAGATGTCCTTTAGATTTTGGCCACGATGTTATAAATGCCACTTGTTGCTTGACAAGAGTACATCCTTGATGTATGTCCATATGCAAGGTAATACAGCCAAGAGCATCTTGAAGAAGCAAATTGTAGATGGAGTTTGACGAGAGCGCCCCTTCAGGCCGATAACCTTTAAAAGAATGGAATTAGTCACATGTTAATCTTGTTTTGGTGTCATCAACATCTAATAATGGATCTGGGCATTGCGAATGCTGCAGGACGTACCCTCTGTGCCCTCCACCAAGCGGGGAAAAGCCAGGAGGCCCAATGCTCATTCGCCGTCGGACAGCGTGAATAAAGAGCTCAATTGCAAATTTCTCTCACTGATTACATAATAAGGACACAGACTCGTAATAAAGGATATTTGTCAATGGATCGATTTCTATGATGCAATTTAAAAGAAAAGCTAAATAAATCTGGCAGTGATGTTCTAAGTTTGCAAGAATATCTGAAAGTTTGGGAGCCTGAATAAATGCAATGCGACGGCATTTGTGATTTGCAGATAAATGTTGAGTGAAATGTTGAGGAGTTCTTGCTTCATTTTCTTCTGAGTAAATGTGGCCACGGAGATGAAGCTGAGGATTGATGGACACAGCCAGGAATTCGCAAAAAAGGGAATATAAGGTAAAGCAAAACGTTTGAATTCTGGTCTTCAGGTTCTTACAGTCTTACACATTATCTGCTAGTGCTCACCTGTTACTCATTTGCTAAAAAGCTACAAAATTTCACTTACCATTTACAGGGATAAAAAACAGCTCTATTTATGTCTCTAAATATCACAAAACCTTTCAGGGATCATCTTCCACAGAGCAGATCAGGACCTTTCAAAATAACCTCACATCCATGTTTCTTCTAACCTCACCTCTGCTAGGGAAGTGATGTAACAGTCATATGGACCTCCTCGTGTGACTGAGTGCGCTGGTTTATAAATTTTATAATCCATGTAAACGACAGACACTCTGTTTTCCAAGCACATGACAAAAACAGGAGTTAATGTCGAGGTTCCCTGACGATGAGCAGGTACATCCTCGTAAAAGTCATTTTGATGTCTTCTATCTGAAGATAGCATTAATGAATATTTTTTAAAAAACAAAAAAATACCCAGATCTCAGTGTGGTATAGCAATGAGCACAATATGATGCAGGCAACACGCTTCCACATGAAAGGACAAAATAAGAGCCATAATAATAGATAATGGAGATAATTTAATGCTCGTAGCCGTGTGGTTAAATGTGGGCTCTACTTCAAAGATGAAAGCAAATGCTGCTGTAAACTTATGGCAGGAATCCATAAAATCCCCCAAAGGTTACATGAAATAGAGTCCGACAGACAGGCCGTGTCCAATAAAGATGTTAAATGGTGCTCCTTAAACCCGCAGAACCACAGAACATGTCATTAATGGAAGTGAGCTGTCGGCCTTAACTAACGGGAGATTATTCACCTGGCTCTCACGCTTACAGCGTAAGCTCAGCGTCTCCACTCATTAGGTGTTTCGTGCCTTCAGGAAGTCCCCGTTCTCAAAATGCAAGCTTTTACCTGTTTGTAAATAAGGGAATATCATGCTTATGGTGTAAAAGCACAGGGCACTCGTGGGTCTAACAGGAATGGATCAGTCTAGTAAATGTGCAGTCTGTTAAAATTTATTTCAGTGCATCTGGAAATGAACAGTCAAAGCTTTCCAATAGTACAACTGCTTTGAGGAGTCAGTTCAGTTTCAGCAACGCCAAACATCCATAGTCAGTATCTCTGGAAGTCAAACTGTGGAATTGGTTCAGGGTTGTAGCTTTATGCCCAAAGATTTAATTGCTGACCACGTGCTGCTGAACATAAACCAGCTGCAGGGCAAATTTGGGACTGAGAAAAGACTGTTGGAAGATGGATGGACAGAAAGACTTTTTACTCTACCACACCAGTGTGATTCTGTTGCCCCCACTGGAGGATTAAAGGTACTGCGGCACAATATGCATTTTGCCACCAAAAAAGCATCCTTTCAATCAACACACTTGATAAGTTGCCATATGAGGCTCACCGTCATAGCTTTCAGATTTTTTGGTTTAAAGGCAGATTAACATGTTTTAGACAGTTTACTTTAAAATTAGCCTGGAGGCGGAAATCATGCATAACCCTAACCCTAACCCTAACTGATAGAATTGATCTGACTCCTTGCAAAGCGGAACAGTATGGTCATGAGATACTGACTTCTGAGGGGGATTTTTTCCGAAACATACCCGCATTCGTTGTGCTTCGGGAAACCTGTTTCAACCACTGAGATGTGCAGACAAACGGCAAGACCCAAAGCTAATTTCTTGATAGCGAATGTTGTGCTTTTCTACTATTTTATATTGTTACACTGTTATCAGTAGCAGAAGGTGTGCTATGGGTCTGTTTAGCCACTAGAGGGCACCCTCATCCACTTTATTGCTCAGTCTTGAAGCTTTAAGCATTAGATGTGTGTGATCCTGTGCCGGTCATCTAACTTGCACCTGTTCCCTGCCTGATCTCCGCTCTGTCTGGCAGAGACAGGGGTGTAGCTAGAAATTCTGCCCTCTCCCCCCGACTAAATGCCCCCTTGGGTTGACACTCTCAGGCTGAAATAATACGGGTAGATATAATTTGCCAAGTGAGGGTCGTGTCTGATGGCAGATTTTGTCCCCCTGAATCTGCCGGTGAATCCATACCCCTCCGCATTCTACTCATCTCCTAGTCCACGGTCTCCCGGTCGTACCCATCTATCAATTGCTCTCTCACGCCTGAGTCCTAGCAGAAATGAATACCCAGACTCAGGCTCTCCAGGACAAGGTAACCAGCACTCTCTCTGAACACGGTCTCAGACTTTCGAAACTGGGGCACTTGGCAAAATCGGCAGCCAGCAAACACATTTCCATAAAAGGCACCCCGGCTCTGAAGGCGGCCCCTGCCAAAACGTCCTGCGGCACCTGTACCCTCTTCCCGAATTAGAGCTGCCCTTCAAAACCCCCCCCGGCACGGGTTCGAGCCACTCGCTGCCGGCTGGAGTCGCGCTGTTATGAAGCAGATTCAGTTCATTCACAGAGACTGTCGGCGGATGTTAAAATATACAAAGCACATCGCAAACAATGCTGCATGTCTCACACGGACTTCACATCTCAGGTGACAGACCCGTCTACTGTAACTGCACGTTAAGGGGGGGGGGGGTTCGATTGTGGCTACGGAGGATTCAGTGAGTTGCTTTCTGGCAAAATCGGCCATTAGATGTGAAATGAAAATGATCCATTAGAGCAGGTATATTGGAGCCTATTTTTTCACAAATGCCATTTTGTTGTTCTTTGAGACAGACAGACAGACAGACAGACAGGCAAACAGACACATACACACACACACACATATACAGTTGATAAGCAGGATGAGGGCATTTATCTGGTGTCCCGGGGGCATTTTGGGAGGTTAAGAGCCCAAAAGAGATGCACCTGTTCTGCTAAGGCTCAAACCAGCAACCTTCAAATTCAAAGTTACATCCATACGTTGATAACACCAGTTTGTAAGAATGACGGTATCCTGGTCCTACTAGAAATAATGACAGATCCATTTTTATGGTCTTTAAGCACGATAGACGAGCACGACATCGTTGGAGCAGGGTCCCCAAATCCGATGTTCTCGTCCATCTGTTCAGAGCACTAAGTGTCATCTTCCCAAAGGTTATTTCCTGTGTTTCCATGGAAATCCATTTCCTGCCTAGCGTGTCAGTTGCCTCTTGATGTGTACAATCTGTTAAGTGCTAATCTTGCCACTGTTTATTTGCATACTCCTCGGGGAATAGCTCATATGTCATTAATAAAGAAACATTTCCTTACTCCCGGGTCAGCATCACTCCGTTCTATATATATGTGGGCATTGCTTGAGCGCGAAAGGGGAAGCCACTCTCCTGGATTACTTAACCTGTTCAAACGTGCATCACCTTGGGAACTGCACAACCTCTGAGCTAATAGGTGCTCCAGACATAAAGTCAACCCGGCCTACTTTACTATTTCGACTTCGACAATGGTGGGAAAAAAAAAAAGCCTAATCCTGTAAAGGAATCTCATTCGGATTTCAGTATCGGAAAACTGGAGCACCTGCCTGAAAATGGCTTTGTAACCTCATTGTGAGAAACTGCATCCTCTATCAATAGGCTGAAAATGGTGTAACGTTAAAGAACTTTCCAGACAGGAAGTCAGGATGATAGAATTAAGCCCTCAGTGCCCCGGTAATAAAAGACAGCTGCAAACTTCACACTTTCTTGCTGAGTAACATTTCCATTTCATATACAATTGTCATTGTCTGTTCATTTTTCCGCCTCTGTGAACACCTTATGTATTTTGCTTGAATTAAACCGGAATGTTTATTCTAAACCCGGTAGCTTGTATTCCTGTGGTTTTCATAGCTCCAGCTCGAAGCCACCATAAGTGCCAATTGTTCGGTACAGGTCGCCAAGGATCTTCTTAGCTTTTGTCTAAAGGATCGTCATCTTCTCCCACCTGAAATGCTGTGCTAACGAACTGAGCCAAACTCCAACACTGAAATGAAGCAGACAGAGTGGAGACGATAATTAAACATTCCTGAGGCAATCTGGGCCTCATAAATATGGAAATTGTAAATCCTAAAATCTGGTAAATGACATAAGAAGATGAGAGAAGCTCCTGAATTAAGATCTCTCAGAGGCAGCCACCCTGCTACTCCCGGTTGCCATTGGTCTGTCACGTTGGTGGACAGCTTGTCGCCCCGGAACAGAGAGCAGACCGAAAGCCTGCAGAAAACCACGAGATGGATGGATTGGTCACCCTCCCCTACTACACACCGTCAACCTGCCACAACCTCACTCCAGCACCTGCTAAATATCATTCTTCACTCAAGGCCTTCGTAGTCCTGATAGGTCAGAATCAATCTGGTCCATTTCTTTACACCTGACACTACTTCACATTTTTTTTATGACTATAATGTCTGGGATCATTAAAATAGGTTTCAAAGCATTGGTGATAAAAGGTCTAAGCATCAGCAAATATTAAGTATGGCTAATATGCTAGTGACTACAACATACTACTGGTTACAATATTTCATTATCCAATCAGGTAGCATGTATCATTTTCGTAAACGTAAAGTCGGTAATAAAAGGTAATGAAAAATTATATCATTTTCAAAAGTGACGATAATAAACAATCCAAGGCGATCTTACAAAATTGACATTGCATTTGTAAAATCCTCAGCCAGCGAGTGATGATGTTTTTCAGAGCTGGGCGATTCCGGATGACCTGCAGCTACCCTCCATCTCACTCCTTCCCGTCTCTAATGAAGGAGTCTGCTTCTCGTCAACGAGGGAACGCGCCCGCACACTGCTGCAGGAGCACATTAGGAAAAACATCACTCTCCTCTGTCATTCACACCCTCGCCTCCTTGCTGGCAGAGGCTCCACCCCAAATTAGCCCGGAGAAGATGTTAGAGAAACAGATCAGGTTCTAAACCGTAGACAAGATTTACTAGAGTTTGTGGTATAAAGCACTTATGATTGTCAACTGATAGGTTTAGTCACACAATACTGTAAGTGAAATACAATCAGTGGACATTCTATTGGATATCTGTATTCACAGTCATAAACTGCATCCTCTTCCAGACAGCCAATCATGCGACTTAGACTGAATCCATACAGAATCACACAGACAGAGGTTCAGTTACCATGCGGCTGATCATTAGAATGTAAATCTAAAAAAAGATTGTTGGTGCCGTTCCTGGTGGGTCCCGCGTCTCAGAAACAGCCACCCTTCTGGCATTTTCAGTCATTACAGTATCTAGAGTTTACTAGAGACAAACAAAAACATTCAGTCAGCAGACGTTCTGTGGTGAAAAACACCTTGTTAATGGGAGAGGTCAGGGGAGGACGGACAGACTCGCTAAAGCTAACAGGAAGGCGACGAGTGCAGAAAAAATAGCTCAGTACAACATTGGTGTGCGGGAAGACTTCTCCGAACGAACAACTCATGAACGCTATACTAAATCCTATACAGTGGTTGATAGCATAGATCCAGAAAGTAAAAATCCAGACAATTTTGTTTCAACTGACCAGTCACAGTCACAGTGAAGTATTCAACTCTTTAGTTGAAACAAAATCTTGGTCTGGATTTTTACTTTCTGGACCTGAACAATCCACCCCTGGTCCTATATGAGTGCTTAAAAATCCAGATAGTTTTCTTCCAGGTGCTCTAAAGCCACTGCATCTTTACATTTTGTCTTCTGTTCAGACCCTTTCTCCTTTATCTGTCCTTTAACCCTCTTCTGATGCTAACATTCTATGGAAGAAGAAAGCTCCATTTCTGCTCACTAAAACCCAATTAATGTATTAGCTTCTGAACAGCCTCGTGAGGATAACGCAGAAAATGTTACTTTCTCCCGGGTCCGTCGTCATAGATAAGAAGTGCAGTGGCCCCTCATGGACGAATGAGCTTTGGAAGATGCAGCCGGAGTTATCATTTTTGCGATGATTGGTCCAGGGCTCTGTACAAAGGAGCCATATTCTGAAGCAGCCTTCTGGCTGGCAGCTACGGACGCCCCACTCGTCTGCTACGCCCAGCACGCCTAAGTGGTTTTTAATCGCACTCCATCAATACAGCAGCAAACGACTAGGGAGAGGAAGGTACCGGCTAAGAAGGAAGCTCGGGACGGAGCTCACCTTGCAGGGAGGAGTAAAAGGCTTTGCCAGAGGCAGCTGTGAAGGAACAGCCATGACTTCCAGGGAGTCGTACCATTTAATGTCCTACTCAGAGGAGGACATAGACAACTTCTGGATGAGTCAGTACCATGGTAGGCTCTGAAAAAGATTCTGCCCACCAGGAAGCCATTTGAAGGACACTAAAGTAAGCAAACTGCTTTGTATGACAAAGAGACGTGGAGGATTAGCTTGTGTCTTGGCATTGTGTCATGGTTCCAGAACAGGCCTAAGGGTTCAGAGAAAACAGGAGTGTGTAATACACAGTCAGGATCGTAAACAGAGTCAGGGCTGTTTGTATTTCTGCTGCACTTCCACAAGACTCGAAAATGACCAGAGAATGAATGTTGCACTTCTTGTAATATCATAACGTTATTCTTTCCAAACCGGTTTGCGAGTCATCGGTAATAATGAATGGACTTGCTAATATAGACAAAGATACATACTAGAGCGGAGTAACGGATTAACTCAGTGTGTTGACTGAGTGTTTCACTGAGATCCGAGGAGAGGTCAAGTGGGCCTGCTAGGAGTCACTGGTGTAGGAGGCAGTGCGCTCAGGTTATAGTTTGTAATCTAGGCCAATGTTTCACATTTTTGCTCCCTCCTAGCCTTCGACAGTCCACATTTTAGCTGGAGCTACTAGGGAGCAAAAATGTCTTTACTGTCTGGGGGTTCCTGAGGACCAGGTTGGGAAAAAACTGTTATAGGCCAGGAGTCACCAGGCTTATCCATAAAGGGCCAGTGTGTGTGCAGGTGTTTGGAATAGCCTGTAGGTCAGCTGTTCAAACCCAGGTGTGAGGACTCTTCAGACAATCTGTCCTCTAATTAGTAATCTAATTAGGGAGTTGCAGAGAAAACCTGCATACACACCGACCCTTTGTGGATTAGATTGGCCACCCTTTTTCTAGGCAAACTGATAACGCTATTTCATTGTCCCTGGTGGAATTTCTATATATAAGCGGAAGGAGTGGGATCAAATAAAAATCAATATCCCAGGGAAAGGTGTGTTTTCTCCTACTTAAGAAGGACGGGACAGAGTCAGGCAGTCCTTTCCTTGCAGGCCAACTGCACCATGACGGTCTGTTTAGCATTCAGGGCGACTAACACGTATGTGTGAATGGATGACGACGGGGAGGAGACTCTATCTGTGTGACAGGCAGCTGTGATCCGATTAAAAAGGCACGCTAAAGCGGAAATGAGCTTTGTCGTCCGTACACCGGTGCTTGCAAGAAACTCAACCCTTCCTCAGTGCCATTTGCAGCTGATTAACAAATGTTCTTGCCTAAAATGCAATGCATCAAGGTGGAACTTAACTAGAGAACAATTCACATTACTGTTATCCTAATGTATGTTTAATAAGACTATGTATATATATTACATGTATATAAACCAGATTGATGTTCAATTCATACATGTAGATGTTGTGACTTACATGTAGATGTTGTGACTATTCAGTTGATCAGGGTTTCTGTTTCTCTTTGGGAACCTGAATTCATCAGTACCACGGATGTACACAGAGTACGACACTTGTGCAAAGGTTCTGAACAAACACGCTGCATAAAATCAACATGAAAGCGATGATAAGTCAGATGAAGCGTGCGTCAAACAAAGAATGCATCAAACGAAAAAGCTAGCCTGCATTAGCCTCTCATCTCTACTGCTGCTGAGCAAATAGCCGGCATAAAGAGCAGAATTACTCTGCGGAATCTGCCCTCCAGACATAAAGCATGAAATTTATAGACCTACACATCACACACGGCGGTTTCTGTACCAGAGAACAAAAAGCTGATCTTAATCAGCACATCAGAAATATTAACTTAATCACGCATGAGACGTTATTGCCGCTATCAAGGATGTTTGTGGCAACAAGTTCATTTCTGAAACGCAAATAAAGGCGAGAGAACATCATGGAATTATCGAAATACACGATCTTAACGTTCATTAGAGGAACACAGTGCCACAGTTCATAGAGAAACAGAGCTGGGAGACACAGCTTGATTGCAAACTGATAGTAAATTAACAAGGCGTGCGGACAATAAACAGCACTTGATAGCAAATAAAAGTGGGCCGCTCTATTTTTTGACTGACTTCAGTAATACTTTAATACTTCAAATCCAGTGTCCTTGAATCAAGAACCTTATAATCTAATAGTGAGGAATGAATTCTTCTCCATTAGCATGGGGCAAAGCCACAAGGCGCAATCTTTGCTCCTGCAATGATTTTTAATTAGAGTTTCTCATAAACCTGCCGCCGTCTCCAACCACAAACCTCAGACTAAATCACTCAGTATCCAGACGGGCTTCTCTATGTCCTGCTTCCAAAAATACACCGGCATTTCTCTTCAGCGAAGTGCTTATCACTTACAAACACACAAATGGGAAAGCCTACTGCGTTTGCCCGAGGCCGTAATTGGTAAGAGATTTGGTTTGCGTGGGTTGCTTAGAAACAATTCGAAAAACACAAATAAACTGTAAATTCTAATTTTAATTCTAAAATATGCCTTTGGGGATATGAGTGTTTCTCCGCTAAAAACAAAAACAACCAACACAATACCTTGCATCAAACTCTTCTATTATCCTGCTCTTCTTGAGTTTATCCTCATTAATTTAACCACCTGTATTTTATAACAAAAGTGTCTGACATTATATATCCTCTGGAAATGTTATGTATTGTTGTTTGAACAGGAAGAATTAATAAAGAAAACTGCAAAGTAACAAACTGTGAGACATAAACCGTGATGATAACCAAAATGCTCATTATGTCTCCCATCGTGTTTTTAAATTATGAAAGAAATATATGTGTGTGTGTGTGAGCGGGTATGCCTGTCCTTATTGAGACACCCTTGTATTTTGTTTATTTTTATGGTTATGGTTATGGTTATGGTTAGGGCTGGGTGGGGGTTAAGGTGGTCATAGTTAGCGTTAGCATTTCTCCCCTAGAAGTGAATGAGCGGTCCCCATAAGGTTAGATATACCCGACTGTGTGTGTGTGTGTGTGTGCGTGCGTGCGTATGTGTATATATATATATATATATATATGTATATATAT
>JAODLC010000054.1:2479464-2491778 GCA_026781145.1 Hippopotamyrus pictus | reverse complement strand
GCTTTTTTGGGGGGGCAGGACTGGGGGTTGGGTGGAGCAGAAGCCATAGGACAGGGCCAATCACAGAGGGAAATTAAGCATCAGGTTGGAGGACAAGCTACTGGTTTTATTGGGGGGCAGGGTTTCTCAGTAAGTGAAAAGGCGAAGTAAATGATAAAAGAAATAAAAGATAGGGGGGACAAACATGGAGCTCCTCCAGAAAGCCAGCAGGGGGAGCCGTCCGTTGTTTCAGAAGAGTAGAGCTGCTCGCCGTGGCTGGAGAATTGGGAATGTCAGCAGGGAGGTAGTTAAATTGGATTTAGCGTAGTATTTCAGCTGGTTGAGTGGCGGTAGTTAGTGGGGTAGTATGGCAGCGTTAGGGTTACTCCTTGGTCATGTGACCCAGCGGAGCCACATGCCTGGATCCCGGGTACCCCAGCTGCCTGAGGGCAGACAACTGATAAGCGGAGTGAGCCGCAGGTAATGACCCCTCTCAAGATCCATCATCTCCCTCCACCTGCACGCCTGGGCCTTCATCTCCGAGAGCTAAGGGCAGATGGCTCCCTCAAAATCATTACCACGAAAAGGAGTGGTAAATTCAGCCTCTCCGCACCGCAGGGAGCAGCGGCGTCAGAATCCGGGGTCAGGGACACGAGGGTAATGACAAAATATGGCGTTTTACCATCTGCATGGAGGACAGCGAAGTGATGCAGGCAGAACTTTCAAACTGTGATTTATCTGTTCCACACATCCTGAAGCCAGACTATGCGACAGGAGCCAGTCTTACCTTAAAACTGCTCTTGGTTCGCTACTAATTATTCTGTATTTGATAAAAAACACACTTTTGAAATTGTGCGTCACAACTGCAGTGTGAAAATCATTATTTAACTTCACCTACTGGCTATTCTTATCTCAGTGAATTGCACTGTAATTATTTCAGCCGTTTCTAAGTACATGCAGGTTTCCTCTACAGTCAAATGAAAATTGATGTCGGTCCTTTCATCACACCTCACTAGATTCCCAGAAACCTAATTGAAACCCAAGTTTGAGGACCCAAGACCGCAAGGACTGGGTTGAGAACCAATACTATACAACACCGAGGGTTCATATCTTATATGTGATCACGTAGCAATAGTCACTCGTCAAAATATGGTTGACCAAGCCATCTTCAAGGAATCATCAGCAGAACCCACCTCCTTATACGTCCCAGCAAACTCGCCAAATTTCTCGATCATTTCAGCCACAAAGATGATGTCCATCTTGTCGAAGAAGCTGGCAGCCTCCTCGGTGTAGAACAGCAGCTGCCTGGCAACGGTCCCTGCATTGGTGAGGTTCAGGGGCATCTGAGGAAGGTGACCAGCATCTAGTGATTGTCCCTCATCAAGGCATTGGCTGATATATATACAGGCATGAACTCTACATGCTCAGTGGAGCCCCTACTGGTAATAATCATTTACTAATCATTGGCCACAAAAATCTGGTTTTGCTACAGACAGTCTTTTCTCAGAAACAAATACGTTGAAAATGAATTCACTCGGAAAGATGAAGTCAATTGTAGAGGGTTTTTCGCTGAGGGAGCGTGAATTAGAGAAAATCCTCTGGTTCCAGGCTTCTCTTGGTGATCTGGATTTCCAGCCTTAAACAGCCCGGTTTTGAAGACCGTGTACGATCTTCACATTTTTTTCCAAAGTAGGACTTCTGAAGTAGTATGAAAATGAACCATCTGCTCCTTTATGTGGTAAAATATGAGCATACATGCATTAACCTTAGACCTGAAAATGACACGGCATTTGCTCATGTCAATAAAGAATACCTTAGTGAAATCCCGCAGCTCCTAATCAACCTTCACGCTGTGGCTGTCGCATTGACAGGCGACTTGAGGGTGCGTTCAGTTGATCTCTGATGTCAGTGACTCTAGTCAGAGGAGGACTTCTGGGAGTAAGTCATCAAGGAGATGCTGAACTATAGAAACGCCTGATGGGCCCCACAGACCTCACTAAGTAAGCCTACTGGGGGGGTTGGCTATGTGTTTGATTTTCTGGGTTCACGTGATTGAACAACCACGTCCCGATTGCATCGCATTGTTTACGAAGCAACGTATCAATCTTCTGCGTACACGAAAATCTGTGTAAACACTTCCAATTTTTAGAGACTGCACAACTTTATTTAACTGTTGTTCAAGTTCCTTATATAATCACCCAGTGTATGATATTTGTAAAATCATGCATTTAATGACTGAATAAGTAACTGGAGCAACAATTGAATAAAGTTCTGCAATCTCTAAAAATACAAGTGTTCACACAATTTTGGCCAGTAGTGTGGGTAGAGTGGGGCATTTTAAGTCTTTTCCCCACACAGTCATGGGCGTCGCCGCCATTAAATCTGAGAGGGACATGTCACCCTCACATTTCATTATTATTCATTTGGACCCCCCCACGTTTAACATAAAATTTTAGCTTTATGCCAGTGTGTCCCTCCCCACATTCAAAATGCTTCTGACACCCCTGGATGCAGTGATTTTATTTCAGATACGACCCTTAAAATGGCCTGAAGAGCAAGGAGTTCATACGTCGACGAGATGAGAGCCAAGAAGGTTCCCGTTGTGCTCGGCCTTGCCTTCGGTCGGCCTTTACCGAGATCCTCACACTGTGAAACGGACCAGAAGCAGGGGCCTGCGAGCGGTTGGCTGTAACCTGGTTGATGATGAAGAGCACACGCGTGACGTCCTTCAGGTACTGGCAGCTTGAGTAGTCGCCCTGGGCCCAGATGCCATCCCGCTCG
Organism: Hippopotamyrus pictus; assembly: GCA_026781145.1. Lineage (NCBI taxonomy): Eukaryota > Metazoa > Chordata > Actinopteri > Osteoglossiformes > Mormyridae > Hippopotamyrus > Hippopotamyrus pictus. The sequence goes on along the minus strand of JAODLC010000054.1, from coordinate 2,489,018 downwards.
CACCTCCGCCAGGCCCTGTGCTCCTCTCCGGGGACGCTGCCGTAGAGGCCGGTTCCTGAGCTCACCTGGCTGCAGGGCAGATAGGCTGTTATCCCAGCCAGAGTCCACGGCCACCTGGAGAACAACAATAACAATAATTAACCCTGTGGCCGACGGCTCCATGCATTCTGCTGATAATCAGCTCATAATTTATTCTTCCTAACAGTGCTCACAGAAAGTCTTTGGCTGCTTGCCTAATTCAGGAAAAACATCACAAGTGTTTTGGGTTTCATAACAAAAATCATTACTTTATTAATTTGTTTACATATATATAAATTAGGAACAACCAGTAGTTGTAAGTATTCAGAATGATTCTAATGACTCTAATTGCAAATAACAGCAAAATGGTATTTGGTAATTGAATGAGTCAGTCAAAAAAATATCACGACACTTAATGAAAGGAAAATGTCTGTGTGGAGGAAATGTGCAGTTAAACGTTGCTTGATAATAGATTTTTGTTGTAAATCTAATAAACTTGCAACACATTTACAGAATTCTGCAAGCGTCCCTAGACTTTCTGGTCAGCACTGAATGTATATTCATTGGGTAGTAAGGAGATAAGCAGCAGAGCTAATAATAAATCTTGTCCAATGTAAAATATAATGGTGATTTGAAATCCCCACCTTAAAATTAAAAGGATGTTTAATTGGTTTTACTTTAGCAGCATCCAGAGATGTTCCTGGACCTCTGAGGTAAAGGTCACAGGTGCTGCTACGGGTTCCGTAAAAAATAATAAATGATATTACAGTACTGGACAGGAGAGATGGACTAGCGATGTTTCACCAGTAGATGTCACTGATGAGCCAGCTGAGACAGAAGAAGTTGCATCACATTTATAACAGGAAGGTTAGATCAACAATAAACAACATTACTGTTATTAAATACTTAGCATGTAGCTACTTACCATGTAGTTATGTTAAAGACACACGCAAGGGTCCTCCATTGCAGAAAACTGCAGCAGATGATGGAGTATCTGGATATTTCCGATTGCAGCAGTCCGTCCCTGACAACCCCGGGCCCTCACCTGAACTTGCCCTTCTTGTTGGTCACTGTATCCGGTGGGCAGTGCTCAGCGGACCTCTCCAGCACCAGCACGTGGACCGCTCGTGTGCTGTTCCCGCGCCGAGTGCTCACCAGGCATTCCCAGCTGCCCGTCGAGTCCGGCTGGACGTTGGAGATGGTGAGCACGCTGCGGCCGGCAAAGAGAGAGGTGGAGGGAGGCAGAGGAAAGAGAGAGAGGCCACTCAGGCAGACGCCGTGCAGTGTTCATTACACCCCTGAAAACCAGCCGCCACTCTATTCCCAGGAGTGATTCTGATGTTGGACCTTTGAGTGAGATATTCATCCTGAATCACTCCAGTAAAATAGCAGCTCTTTACATGGGTAAAATATGAAAGGATCATATGATGTAGAACAACTAGCCCAAAATAAGCCCCAAGGCTTCATGGGAAACCCTATTGCTGGGACTGCAGCTGTAAGCCAGTTGAAGTCCTCCATTTCGCCCTACCTGGAGATGTAGGAGCAGCCTAATGTCCTCTCGATGGAGATGCCCTCGGTGGAATTGGCCTCCACCGCCTTCCCGTCCTGGAACCAGAGGACGCTCATGTCCTGGTCGACATAGGAAGCCAGGCACCTGAACGGAAGGCTGTCGCCCTGGAACACGATCTGCCGCTGGGATGGAATGATCCGGAAGGAAGGCAGCTCCAGAGGGGCGTCTGGGATTGGGAAGGATGCTGTCCTTATTACCGCAGCGAAAACCACTAAAGCTTTTCAACGAACGAGCAGCTTCTGGCCATTCAAACACCTCATTAATGACCCCCACCTACAGTACTGTAGGACACAAGCATGTTCATCCGTCAGCTGCATAAAAGTTATGCTAAAAGTAAGTATCCAATGCCCAAACCTTGAATAAAATAGTATTTTACCGTATTCTGCTCAGGATCAAAGATGAATGAACCCTTAATGAGAGCAATGCAAATGTGACATTTAATTCTTCTTTAGCATATATTCTAAACATAAATACATAAAAAATAAAACACAAAAATGAATATGATGGTTTATTCAGAAGAGAAGACAAATTGTTAGGGGATGAATCCTTTGCAAATATCACATTTAAATACTGACATCTGCTGAGTGAAAAACTCATTTTTCCATAGAGTGTTATTACCAAAAACTGTAGCATAAACACTGTAACCCTGACCCAGAAGCCTAAGCCTAACCAAAAAGCCTAACCAAAACTCTAACCAGCAGTCTAAACCTAACTCAGATGCCTAAAGTGAGCACTAACCCCGCAGCCTGACCCTGACACATAATACTAACCCTAATCCAACAGTTAAACCCTCAGCCTAACTCAACAGCCTAAACCCTCACCCTGCAGCCTAAAACTAACCCCTAAACCAGCAGCCTAAACCTAACCCTAACCAGAGGTGGACATTTCAGGTCCAGAAAGTAAAAATCCAGACCAAGATTTTGTTTCAACCAACCAGTTGAGTACTCTGTGACTGTGACACTTTATACTCAACTGATTAGTTGAAACAAAATCCTGTTCTGGATTTTTACTTTCTGGCCCTGAAATGTCCACCTCTGATCCTAACCCTAACCCTAACCCTAAACCCTAACCCTAAACCCTAACCCTAACCCAGCAGCCTAAACCAAACATTAAGCTAACAGCAGAAAGATCTGACTTGTCAGGCTATATTATTACAATTAGTAAATACCCCAGCTTGCTTGTTTTTTGATGATTGACAGCAGGCCCGTCCTTTCCCAGCCAATCAGATCTATAGCTAGGTATGTCTTACCACAGGTAAGGCGATCCGCCTGCAGGGAAGGCAGGGGCCGGCCCCGTAAGAGACGCGGGTATGAGCAGCGGGTGTCCCTTATGGTGACAGCCCTGTCCCTGGTCCAGCGCAGCAGCCACAGCAGGCTGCAGTCACACAGGAGGTAGGGCGTCTGAAGCTCCCTGCGGGACAGGGGTCATACAGAGTGCAGGTTCGGCAGGGCAATAAGACCCGCTGATGGAGTCTACCTTAAAATCTACAGTACGTCCCGCTGCTGGGATGCCAGTTCACCAGAAAGCACTCCTAGATTCTCGAATGAAAAGCCATTCACTCTACATTTACCAAGTTCACTGATGAAGCTTTAGCTGATATTTAAAAACCTTCATTCCTGTGTCATTTACTTCATTAGATCTTCATCTAGCCTTGATAATAGAGAATTTTACTCGCAGAAAAATCACTTTCTGCATTGTTATTAAACGCAGAAACCATAATTCATGGTTGGGATGGTGAAACTTCAGTGCTTGGTGTTAGCCAAACATGGTTCCTATTTATGCCAAAGGTCAAACTGTATCTACTGTATCTTTAACAAGTTTGAGATGAGAAGCTATCTTCTTTGGCTTCCACCCCACTCTCTTCCCATGAATAATACCCTTGTTCAGTATTTCCCCTACAGTGGGTTCAGGAACATTGAAATTAGCCAAGAGGCCTCTGCAAATCCATCGCTGTTACCGCGGGAAATTGAACCCCTGGAGGAATTTCTGTTCGACAACCGCTTCTGGGAAAAGTAACAGCATGTCAGATTTTTTTCCACTTTAGTCTCCATGGCTGACTGGGGATTGATGGAGTCCGAAGGGCTTTATAACGCTTTTCATTCTCATAAGCTCTTTTTGACAGCTCTTTTTCTGACATCCTCAAAAACCGCTTTCGATAATTCACATCCACAAACCCCCAGACATAGGGAACAGGCTCTGATAATGACAAGTATGTTTTCATAAGGAAGTGCATAGCTCACACCCAATTGTCACTGATTGGAATAACCGATTAAAATTATTCCCTTAATACAGATCAAAGTTCTCTGGGAGTTTCGTATACTTTTTTCCCGGCTAACAAACAAGAACATTGCATCATTTTGTTCAACAAACACAATCAATCCTGCACCCTCACAAGCAGGAATGCGCGTGATTTCAAACTTTCTCACATTGCAAGTGAAGTTTGTTAGCCAGAAACAACACGGCGGAGTGAAACTTACACCGACTTCAAAGACGCGAGCCTGTCAAAGGCTCCTGGGGAGAAAGACGCAAACAGATTCCCCGAGAGATTTCTGAAAGTCAGAAATTCAGAATCAAATTAAAAAAGGCCTTGTTTTGGCCCCTTAATGAATGGCTGACCTACAGTAGTTAAAAAAGTTAATTACTTCACACTGTATGGGGGCAGTGTAATGAAACAAGAATGATGTGCGTCTAATACCATCTCCAGGAGAGATTCTGAGTTTTTATTTCATTTTATGGGGCCCAGTGTAATAGCAATTAAAGAGCTGGTCTCATAAGTAAAAGGTCACAGTATTGTATCCCCAGCATGACTGTTCTGCCCTGTGGTCTTGTGAATATTTATTCTAGATAGCATAAAATATAGGTGTGATTTTACAGGCTGCTAAACCTAAAAATAAATGATGTCATAAATGACCAAGTGTTACTCCAGACAACCTGTGTTATGAGTCAGTAAATTTGAATTACTCACAATCTAACCAGACCTGGGAGATCGGCAAACATGTCCGCATGTAGGCAGCCGAGTCTATTGTTCGACAGGTCTCTGCAAGGGGGGAAAGAAGACAGGAGGTTATATTTCCAAAAAATCCAAAATACAGCGTGCAATTGCCTGCCTCGTGCCGTGTGCCTCCTGGATAGGCTCCAGGATCGCAAGGCACATGACCCTCTTATGGAAAAAACACCTGCTAAATGTATGTGAGGAAATCCCAGCTCACACTGTTTTATACCCTCCCGAGATCCAGGGAGTTTTTTTTTATATCGATTAAAATTTTGATTTGATAGGAAGACGAAGTTAGCGAGGTCACATGAGACATAATCTTGAAACCGCTAAATGTCACCTTTAAGGAACAACAGGACTTAATAGAACTGCATGCGTAGTCCAAGATATATGAGCAAAAACATCGTTTCCTGTACAGAGGACAAAAATAAATGACGGGATTTCAGGATGATAGACGTATTCCATGTAGTATAAGATACCAGTTCAGTGGAATTTCCTATGAAGGGAATAAGAATATTAAATGATATGTCTGTGCTATAATGTAGACATGAAAAATATATTTGCTTTAACTGAAGCACTTCAACATGCTACTTAAACTACTGTAAATGTAAGTCAAATAACAGCTAAACGCTCGTGAAAATGTCTCACTGAACTTCCTGCCTTCAGGCTTAAGATGAACTAGTTGTGATGAACATTGTAAACATCAAAGGCAATTAATCTACTTGTGACCCTAGATTCTGGAAAAAAAAAAGACAGTCAACTACAGCCTTATCAACGATTACCGAGAGCTCAGCTTGGCAAACATGCGAACACATGCTGCGATATGGATCTCGATGCATGAAAAAAATCGTAATAATTAGCGAAATGGAGAGATACTCAAGGAATACACTTTGGTGCACAACACAAAGTTGCATTACGAATCACTTACTTCCTCAAAGCCAAACAAACAGACATCATACTCTACTATTGACATCCATCCCTATATATGCCTGTGTGTTATAACTTTGGACATCAGGCTGGGCGTGAGTACCAGGGCTTAATTGGGCCTCTCTAACCCTAACCCTAACACTCAAGGGGTGAATGCTACTCCTTGTCTTGTTTTGTCTTCAAAACTTCCAAGGTAGATTTCTGAGGAAGGCTAGTCCAACGTCTTCTGTTCGCTGGGCCTCGCCTGCTCTCGCCCAGTCCCATGTTTAATTAACGAGACATACTGTAGCACATGCTGAGATGGACCAGAAGAAGCCAAACTCCCCAAGTCCCCATCGCCTTCAATTGTGCCTTTCACCCTAAAAGTAACATAGTGTTTTCACACCACCAGACAAAGAAACAAAACAGTGCATAGAATAGCTCATGTGACCACAAAACAAGAGATTGCAGATGAGCAGGTATGATAGCTATGATAAGGAATGATTCCTTATCTGACATATTTGCTGAAATATCCTTTACAGTACCTATTGCAGTTGTTTACAGAACTCAGTGTTTATACTTTAACATATCTACCTATTATACTTCACACTGTTTTTGAAGATATACAATATACAAATATATAATTATTATTTATTATTATATTATTGTATTATTCCATTCCATTATTCTATATTAAACTTGCTGCACCAGCTACAGGAGTCACAATAAAGCTGAATTGGATCCAACTGAATCGAACTGACTTGTTTCCAAGGAGACCATCGTTCCTGAGGATGCCACCTCCAAAAACAGGACTGCGTGCATAAGGTGCATCTCACCCTCTACGCATCACTGATCACGAAAGCACAACTCCGCTCTCTTCATGGAAACCAATCGCGGGATCTTCATAAGGGTAAAACTGCTATGAGATTCAAATAAACACCCCGTTTCAGAGGCACACACCTGACCACGGGACAAAGGAGCATGAGGCACGCTATAAAATAACTGTGTATCACGACGGAATCGCGTTAACCACTGAATGACAGAAACCAGATGTTTAATGCTGGGCACTTGGGAAAAAGAACGTATACGTAGAGCTGAGCTATGTAAGGACTAAAATAATTAGGACAGCATGTTCTTTGGAAGGCCAAATGGTACCTTCATCGCCCTCAGGCAAATGCTGAACCACGTTCACTGGTGAGAGCAGGGTGCAGATATTTTGGATTGAGGTCACAGGCAAGAAGCTCCTATTGACTATTATCAATGCACTCAGACCATCGCATTAATGTCCGCAATGAAATTCACTTGGGGGCAAACTCATAAACCCTGACTGAGAACTTTTATTTTAAGTTTTATATAACAGAGGGAAATCACAAAAAAGGTTTTGAATTAGTTTTCAGCCTATTTTTCAATACTTAGAATTAGCCGTCGTGTTTATCATTTATTTATTTATTTATTTGCTAATTTATTCGACTGGATGTTTTACTGGTGTTATTTGGATGCTTAACTTGCTCGAGAGTCCTAGTGAAGGGCCCCCTCTCTGGGATGCGAACCGGTGACAACCGGTATGAACCGGTGAGAAGAGGGTCAAACCTGTCGGCTACTGACACTGTTTCTCCTATGATGATTAATTTCACTTTTATTAAAAGGCTTTAAAACAGAAAAGGGTACAGAATGTTACTATTAACCAGACTAAAGGTCAGCTTCTACTCTGGACAGCGACACCGTTACCGCTGCACGACATTTCCGTGATTCCAGCGGCCGACTTCCACCTGCACTTAGAGTCGCGCTCACCCGGAGACACACTCGCAGGTGATGACAGGTTGCGTTATAACATCGCTCCCTCGATTTAAGGAGTCCGATCTCAGCCAGGGGTACAGGTCGCCGGTTCAGGCAGCTAATTACACCTTCTGTTCCAGTGCTGGGGGGTTGAGCATGCGGGGCACGTTGATGGTGCCAGACCTGTCCCTGGCTGCTTGTACGCTTCCCTCTACCGCACTTGTGGCTTCTAGCTCCGCCTTCCTGATGCCAAAGGGTCACATGACACGGACTTGGGACCAGTCCCTATGGAAAGTGGAGAGCTGCAGCAAATCATGAATATCTGGCTCCTGGGCATTTATAAATACAATAATATAAAATGGTCCAAGCATTTCCCAACCTCGAAAGAAGACGAAGCTAAACGCTTCTTCCCTGGGGGTGCATACAGGGCGGGGTCATAGTAGCATTGACCACAACTGAAAGCTTATTGGTCCATGGAGTGCCCTCTTCCCTGTCACTCACCGATTCAAAACACGCAATTGGCTAATGATAAGTCCGGCCCCTCTGTATGAATCATGGTACCTCTTATGCACCCCTCACCCTGAAAGATCCAAAAATCGCCCTCACCCACCACTCCTTTCCATCTAAGGAGGCAGGAACAAGCAGGAGAGTAGGGGAGCGGGTATTAAAAGCCATAAGGGGTGCAGTTGGCCAGTGAGGGTGGCGACACGTCAAAGAACGGTGAGAAGAGACAGGCGTGGAAATCGAGATGACGACGATGGAGAACCTTGAAGGAGGAGGCTTCGATCTCCATGAAAAGACAAAGACATCCCTCCCTCCCTCGCAATATTGCAGTTCTTATTACTATTCACTGTTCTGTTGTGCCTTGAAATGCATGGAAAGCTTTTCATATGTATTTCAAATAAATTTTCCATTCTGTATATATATATATATAAAAATACAAGCATCGGCGGCCCAAGGCATAAGCCAATTAAACGGCTGCTTAGAGCCCAGTGGCCACCAGGGGGCCCCCTCCATCTGATCAGCCTGTCAGAATGGGAAAGCGACAAATAATTACGTTAATCAAAATTGCTTATTCAGTGACCTAATGAAGACGCGACACGTGGGGCCACATCTGCCCAGCGACGACCTCCGAAGGAGAGACGAGACTGTTCGATCAGCCAAAACAGTCAACAGCCAGCTGCCGGAATCTACATGAAATATGAATACATCACGGGCCGAGACATTTCTGTCCGCGGTAAAAAGAGACGAGGAAACACCCCAGTGTCACAGGTCGCTGCGATGGCCGCTCTCTGCCAAGGTCCGTGATATTATCTTTCCTTGGCAGAATCACAGCTTGCCAGTGATTTAACCTCCTCCCACGGCAAAAAACCGGTTTGTCCGGAATACTTACAGCCTCTTCAGTGCCAGGAGTCCGGCGAACGCCCCCGGCTCGATGTGACTGATGAGGTTATTCCGAATATCCCTGCGGAACACGGAGAATGCAACATCAGGACCCGGTCGACGTGACACAGCATAAACCGCTAACCGTATCCGACATGTCAGGAATGCTTTCGGTGCTGTTGTTTGTGAAGCAAATATACAGACGTGCACAAAGGTATCCTACGTATCCTACAGGGATTTCATTATTTATGAAAGCAATATGAGCATGATTTGGGGTGTAGTATTACCACGGGCCACGAATACTGGCGGCGTTCACCACCACGCGAACCACCCATTTGCCCCCCGTTGGCCACAAACAGTCACTATACTACAGCAGCTTTCTCACCCTTTTTCTACCACGGCTCACTTGTCGTAAGGTAACTATCCCACAGCACACCTCTGATTAACATATAATACTAAGTGGCTCGTACCTAACACGTATCACATTGCTCTTAACCTGCTGGTTCAGGATTAAATACATTTTCTGAAATTTCCCTTTTCAAAAGTTTGTCCACGATCTTGTCTTTTTACAACAGTGGTGGTTTGAAAATTGTCAAAAATGTATACATGAACAGGTGCCAATTGTAGGGCAGTCTAATTCCCGGCAGCGTTTGATTACGTGTCAAGTGCGCTTAAAGCTAATTGGACAATTAAATGAATAGAAAGGCGCTTATACACAAAGCTTTGTCTAAGCCACTTGAAGTACATCCATAATTGAACTATACACACACACACACATATAAATATATCTGTGCAGTGGTCAGCACTGACCCTCACACCTCTGGGACCCGGGTTCGAGTTTCCAGCAGGGTTCCACATATTTTCTCCCCATATTGTTGAGTTTAATGGGGCAGATGCTTAAGTTCCCCT
>JAODLC010000054.1:2456395-2479364 GCA_026781145.1 Hippopotamyrus pictus | reverse complement strand
GACAAACAACAAACCCACCCTCGCTTGCGAAATGATCAAACTGGCTCATAAAACATGAAATAGCAGTGAGGGTAGAGAGAGAGGGAGACGGCTGAACTGTCTGTAACACTCTCGTCCTAATTGGCTGGCAATCGTGTAAAGTGCCGGGGGCCATTCCCGGCGGACACGCCGTATTATTGGCCCGACTGAAAGTCTGCCAGCGCTCACACGCTCAGACGAGAATGGGCGGGGCTTTTAAGCTCGACTATCGTTGATTCATTTATGCCACCTGGCTGTCCTTCATGAGCCCCGCCACTTCTCATTGGCTGTTGATGAGTGACATCGGTAGCCATTGCCTAGACACAGACTCAAAGGGAACCTCACGATTCATTGCGGTGGCCAGAGAGACGAGGTTTCGAGGTCAGGAAACGTCGGCGTGCTTTATCTATGTAGCTCTGCACCTCTGATCAGAAGGTCGCCGGTTTGAATGCTAGTGTTGACTGAGTGGTTTTACCATCGGGCCCTTGAGCGAGGCCCTTACCCCCCTCAATTGCTCCAGGCACTGACTGGCCCTGGCTTCTCAAAATGCATGTCGCTTTGAATGAAAGTGTTTGGTAAAACAAACGTAACCCATCACCTCTAGGGGTGCAGGGCGATCATCTCCCCCTGCTCCAAATGAGGCACACCATTGATTTACCTGCTTGCTGGCTTGTTGACACTGGATGAAAGCACCATTTTCTCACATTTTAGCAAGGGACACTGCGCCGAGTCTGTTTATCAATCGCAGAGATTTACCATGACGCACGCTAGATTGCTGCTACGGGGACTGACGGACGTTTGATCCCCCCCCACCTGGGGTTACGGAAGGCCCCGTGGAGTCGCAGCCTGAGCACAGGGAAGGCGTGAGCTTTGACAGCCATTCCTACACCTCTCTGCGTATCATCCTAACAGCTGCAGCCAGGGTTGGACTGGCCGTCTGGCGTACCAGGCATTTTCCCGAGGGGGGGATGGGTGCATCGGCTGACACACCCACCCCCAACTGGCAAAATCCATCATGGGACCCCCCCCCCCACTCCTCCCAGGCAAACTGTAGTATGGGGGATCCCAAAGCTCAGGGCCAATTTTTAATCCCAGTCCTGCTCTGGCTTCTGCTGTCTGTCGGCCTGGAGGAAACATCGGGCCGTTTTGCATGGAAGGTACAGTCGCACCTTTAAGTGATGTCACGGCGACAAGCATCCAGACGAAGTGCTAAGTCATGGACAGAGTGCAGGCCAGGACAGAGTGTGTCTTCTGCACAAAGTTAGGAGTGGCTGGGGGGGGGTCTGCGTAGGGTACAGGAATGAGGGTAAGGGACAGGAGCCTCGCTCTCGCACGTCAGAGTCTGCCAGCAAGCAGGCCGTTTGGTGACGCCTCCCGCAGACATCGTGTGCGCCGGTCGGGGCGGGGCGCTGATTTTTCACCGAGGGAAACGCGAGCTAAAAATCATCCAGCGTCAGCTGGACCCTCTCTGGGAAAGCACGCTGTCTAAGAGGAAACGTCAGTGCGGGGCAATAAATCAGGCGGCCGCACCGGCCGTCGCTGGAAGGTTCCGGAGCATTTCCTACAGCTCTCCGGGGGAAGGGGAAGCGATTGTATAAATGACTCAGCCACGCGCTCGGCTTTCTGCGAGAAACAATCCCCTTTCAAGCCCCCCCCTGCCTCGAGCCCCTGTCCCCTTCAACATACAATCAGACCTACGCTCTAGTACACGACCCCTCCCTGACCATGATATTTTTCATTTTCATTGTCCTGGGAGTATGGCTCTGATGGTAAACTTCAATGCTCCGCCAATGCCCCACAAATAGGAAAGGGCTGTCCGCGGCCATCGTGGGAAAAGCTCGGCACAGAAATCCTGGTGGTTAAGGGCCTCCTCCACCAAACAAGCATCCCCCCTGTCCCAAATTAATGAGTGTCAGCTTTCTAGGAGAAAAAAAAATGACCGATTTCTGCAACCTTTTAAAAACATTTAACGTCCAGTTGAGATTTATTGAACGGTTAAAGTAACAGGCGGAGTGTAAACTGCTCTGGGGAGTAACACAAAATAAATACCCCCCCCCCCCCCCCTTCATTTCATCACAGAGGCACTTTCTCCTGGTACGACGCGAGGCCCCAAAGGAGCCCAGCACCATGTGGTGGCCGACCGATCGCATGCCCAGTAAACAGGCAAAGAAGACGTGTGTTTGGAATACTCACAGTCTTTCCAAGGATGAGAGACCCAGGAAGGAGCCATTTCTGAGCTCTTGGATTTTATTGTTGCTTAAAATCCTGTGAAGAGAACAATAAACCGAATGAGCGATTCTTAAAAAGGATCTGTACATGATGTAATTTGGATATCACAGACATCTAAAACACAGGAGGGTAAATGAACTATTTATACTAAAGAATGGCCCATTAATTGCTGAGTTTTTAGTAAAAAGCCTGGTTGATTTTTACCCTTCATACGTCCCACTATGGCTTCCTGTTACGGGTATGGTGGCTAGAACCAAACACACTGCACAACTTAAGTCTAAATTTGTTTTTTTATTGACCTATTTCAGCACAAATTTCACAATCTGCTGACAAGTACACTTGCCAACCTAAACAACAGCAAACAAAGGATTTATGAATTTTAATGTATTAATGCTGACAGAAGATCATTGATTTGAAAATAGAAAAAAAAAAAAACGAAAACCACATTATATATTTCAGTTACTATAACTTTAGATTTATTACCTGTGTTGAACTAAAATATAAAAAGTAACACAGCATATCCACTGCACATTTGTTTCACCTCAAGGTCATGTGACGGTCCTGCAGCCAATCACTGAAATGTCCATGAGTATTTGTCATTCTGAGCATTCCTAACATAAGGAAAGGGATCCTTTGATGGGACAGTAGCCAAACCCCTCGATACACAGAAGGAACTGGCTGTAGACTGGAGTTCCCCCATACACGGGAACTGAATCCTTCTTCAGGAGCGGATCACCATGCTGTAAGTTTCACTGCTAAAAGTCAGATGGTTCCTCTTGATCTCATCTCATGTGATTCTCCTGACTTACCTATTGTTCCCTTTTTCTAGCCAAAATCCATGCTTTAATTACTGCCAGAGGTCCAGGATTAAACCCTGGTTTTAAAAACCATCCAGGGCCTGAAGTGTGGTTTACTTTTGTATTTTCAGAATGTGTGTGGCTGACGATTCCACAAAGATTCCATGAGGCTATCGCAAGCTGACATCATTCCAAGGAATGCCTACTCAAAAATAGTTTATGTTTTTTTCAACTCAATGTGAACGCGACTGAGCCAGGAACAGACCCACTGACAAACACATTCTGTTCTCAGAGAAAAGACTATCATTCAAGACAACATCAATTCTCAATCACGTAATCATAAAAACTAATTTCAAAACCTTGTTAATAGAAGCAACACTTCATTTTAATCTACAAAGATTTCATTCAACACTGAGTTCCTCTGGACCCCTGAGCACATTTTTTTAAAGCAGTGCTATCAGAAATGCTCTCCACCCATGACTGCCCCCTATTGGTGCTTAGGTGAAATGCATTTACAGACAGTTACACATGTGATCGTTGTACTGGTAGGGTACACTGTGAGTGAAAAACAAGGGTGATGTGTTTCCAATGCTGAAAGCCATCTCTCCAAGCTAAAAACGCAACTTCTGTAATCCATCACACCTACACTGTGCCTAGTAGCCGCACTCTCCCATACCAGACCTTCCATTCCTTCATTGATAACGTCAGACGTCCATGGGGAAATATCTGGCCTAGCACAACTCCCCCCCCATCCATTAAAAGACAGCCTCAAAAGAGATGGAGTACTATAGTTCTCTTCTGACATTCTCTATGTACTCAAAGGGCTACAATAAAGGGCATCCTGAAATCAAGTACAATCCATCCTGGACATGCAACAATAACAGATCTTTCACTGGAGTACACTCGCTGATCACCCTCTCACAGATCTCCACACTAGTGCGCCAACGGCACCATAGACTGTAGTGCTTAGCCTGATGGGTAAAATTACTTGCAAGCAACGCCATGTATCACAGTGTATGTGACAAATAAAGAATCTTGAATCTTCCAGCAGACAAGGTCTTGAGGGACAGGCCACATATCTCAAGACCACAGATTTATATACGGTCTGCATAATGACTGTCAAATTAGACGGGGTTTTCAGCTGCCCTGTCCAGACCATCTCATCCCTTCTACCACAAATTCCAAGCGCTTCTGGAAACCAAGTGTCTGACAGCTGCAGCTCCCAAATTCTTTCTATAAACCGGAGTCGACTGTTCCATGGGAAATGGAGTCTCTCGGCTGTGAGGGACAGGCCGACCATCCAGCGACAACAGCATCCACGTTCAGGAAATCGACTGGCCTTCTAATCAACCATATACGGCACCATGCAGTAGCAGTCAAAAGTCTGGAAACACCTACTTTTAATGCTTTCGTCTCAACTATAGCTATGTTATTCAACTTATAGGCCTCGAGGTGATGAAGTAATACATATCAAATATTCCAAGGACCAACAGAAGTGTTCAACATCTCAAAACATTCTCATATTTTAGACACTTCAAGATAGCTCTCTTTTTCTTCCATGACAGCATTGCAGACTCTTGGTATTCTTTCAACCAGATTCTAGAAGTAGCCACCTGGAATGCTTCTCCTTCAGTCCTGAAGGAGTTTCCAAAAGTTCTGGACACAAGTAGACTACCTTGCTCTGTCACAGCACTCCATCTCTTTCCTTGTTAGCAAGATAAGACTTATTACATAACCTCCAGATGTGCTTAGTGTCATTATATTGTTAAAAAACAAATGATTTTCAGGAGATGTGCTAAGACTTTTGACTGGTACTGTATATAACACTCTTCGAAGGATCTATTATGCAAATCATTCAGTCAATCCTTTTGCCATTAGAATGCTGTTAAGCTCAGCAGGTGAGGGACTTCTGTCTGCCTGGAATATTGTGGGTTCAAATCCCAGCAAAGCCAGCAATGTAATCATATCACAGCTGGGTCCTTGAGCAAGGTGCTTAACCCCAGCTGCTCCAGGGGCACTGGGTGTTGCCTGACCTTGTCATATGTATGTGAGTCTGTTTCTGTCATGGAGGGAAAGACGGGATATGTGAAAATGGCCCTATTTCCCCACACGGATGAATCAAGTACTGCTTTTCTGACTGTGGTAAATAAGAGCGTGAGATAACTGTTTAAAATCGATTTTGCTGAAGATCTTGGTAACTAGGCAGCCACATGCAATGTCAGTTTGAATCTCTTAGACAACAAGCCCATGCCCACATCCTGAAAAACATCTATAAAGAAAATCTATATTTGACTAGCAGTCCAGAAAATTTTTACAGAAGTGTTCGTCTGATATTTAGTGCTAGTTGCATGCACCCCGGTCGCCCAGAGGAGGATGGGGTCCCCTTCTGAGTCTAGGTTCCTCTCAAGGTTTCTTCCTGCTAGAAGGAGTTTTTCCTTGCCACTGTCACCTCAGGCTTGCTTGGTGGGGTTCTGGCCGGTTAAATGTAAACTGCTTTCTGACAATGACTGTTGTTAAAAGCACTATATAAATAAAGTTGAATTGAATTGAATTGAATATTACAGCTTTGTGTGTTTGGTGGGTACTTATGGCATAAACATTATAACGACGTTTGTCTGTAATACCTGTATACAACACATGCTATCCGTACCATCCTAAACAGCACCCCCTACCTCACAGTGAAGGGAACTGCGCTTGTACAAAAACTTAAGACACTACAGTAAATGATTCCCAATGTATTGCAACATAATAGCCCTCAGTATCGTTTCTCCTGCAGTTTAAGACTTGCTGTTTCGCGTGTTTTGTTTATTAAGGGTCCCTGGCTTGTCTTCTGCTTGATATGCCACTTCTACGTCCGAGGTTGCATAAGGAGCGTTAGCACCCCTTACCACAAGCTAGGTCAAGGAGCCATGCCTACTGTTCACACTTTTTGAGGTGTCGTCTCTTGCCATCCCAACAGAGAGATGCGAACCACCAGCTTCACGCCTGCCAGTCATTAACATAACAGGTAGCTAATGCCAGAACGAACCCTCTCGAGGCTCCACAAAATAAGAAACGAAAAGTGAACCTTTTTAAATATGTTCACATTTGGCGAAATAATACTTGGAGTCAAAAGAGGAAGCCTGAAGATATTACCCAAGAGAAGAAGCTGTGTATGCAAGTCAAAGATCGCCAACATCCCTCACTGCTCCTCGACTTTCGATGACATTGAATTTAATGAAAATCGTAGCAGATTCTGAGGAACCACTTTACCCAAGGCCATAAATTATAGGGGGATGGGGGGGGTTTAGCCCGCCAATAATAAAAACCAGCCAATACAACCCCCCCCCCCCCCCCCCCAATGATCAACCCAAAATTATGCCCTTGACTTTACTCATTCAAACATAATGAAGCACTTATGCTGTTGTTTTTCAGAGAGAGCCCTTTCTCAGAGACATTTACTTATCAGACACTTTTATCCAAAGCAACATGCTTTTTTTATTTTCCCTGGAGCAACTGGAGGTTAAGGGCTTTCCTCAAGGGCCCAACAGTGCAATCATTCTGCTAACTCTGAGATCTGAACTGGCGACCTTCCCGTCTCTGGCACCGCGGCCTAACCGGCTGAGTCACGCACCGCGCCAGAGACGATCTCAGCAAAGTCCACTCTCCCTTACGGCTTCATTGACTCCCCCCTAAACAGTGACACGTAGCGACAGGAAGCGGCTCGCGCTCGAGACGGAGGCTAACAGAGGCTGCAGTCGGCGTGCAAACAATCATTTTTACATCGACCGTGTTCACAAGCAGCTGCGAAGCAGCGGTACTCAAAAGCCATCCTGCCAGCCCGGGTGTCAGCTGTCGGACCATCGTTTGATCTGCAGCCAATTTTCTGCTCCACACAAGGGCACAGATGTAGCTCTCCACAGCTCCACCTCCATCTCATGGCCCAAAATGAGTTCCTGTATCTCTTTTAAATTTCATCTGGACGCCATGGAAGTCAAATGCAATTTATACATTTACAGTTGATGCCTGTAAAGGGCCAAAAGTAATGCCACTCAACTGCTGTCCTTCTCGTTCCTAATCGGACCATCGATCCATCAAAACTGCTCAGTAAAATGTATATGCTCTGTTTATTTATATGCTCCATTTATAAACTTTATTTATATGCTCTGTCTCCCACTGGAATTTCCAATGAGACACTATTTGCATGGAATGGATGCACCAGCCACACAGGAGAGAGCCAAAAGTAAGCAATTCACCTTTATGGGGGGGGGGCAGACCAAATCAACTTCCTCTCTTGCATATTAAAAAGAAGGCCACCAGGGGCACAGGAACCAGGGGGGAGGGGGGGCGTGTACCCCCAATACTTCATTCTGATTAATTTTTTTTCCTAGTAAACAGACCTTTGTATTTAAATTAGTAACTTGTGCCCCCCCAATACCAAACAAATCAAATATCGCAATATCGAACCTTTTCCTACACCATTGATGACCACTGATTCTGGGCAGAGTTAGTAGACGAATTTCGCCCCCGCTACCGTCTGACACGCTTTTAATGGGGGATAACAGTCCATGTGGAAAGTTACACGTTCCAACAGATTTCTCGTCATGAGCAGATATGGCGAGGAACACCTACAGTAGAATACAACACGAATTATGCTGACTAATTAGGCAAAACAGTGAGTTTCTGGTTAAGGGGGTACAAATTAAGCAGAAAAGAAAACTGCTACTCACCGAATTTCCATGTTATTATAAAATGCTTAAGTAGACAAACGATTTCAGAATAAATGATCCTATCAGGTACACCACAAATATGCTAAATTAACTATTTTATTGCAAACTTAAAACAGTAGAACTACTACATTGTTATCCATATGTTATCCATAAGCATAATAGTATTAATTAACAACGAGATAAACAGTATAAAGTTAATTAAATAAGTGGACATCCAGATCAGACCTTCTACAGTACGTCAATATTGCAGCATTTCCTATTGCCTGCGATTATCTTGTAATTATTATTTCGCTCCATAGAAACGATACAGTGAGAAGTAACTCCAGTGAGTGTGGTACTTACAGTGTCACCGTGGTGTTGGGGAAGTCACCGGGAGGAAGCACGCGCCGCAGTTCCATGCCGCTGCACACCACTCTCCGCTCCCGCGTGGGGCCAGACCACAACGTTCTCCCGACGTTTCTTCGATGTTCGCCATAGGTTTTGCAGTCGGATATAGATAATGCAGAACTACTGCTTTCAATTAGTAATGCAACGACGCAGATACCTAACACAACAACCTCCATGTCTAAATTATACAATACGATGTAAATGATATAACGGCACATATAAAGCAGAGAAAACGTTAAAATATAATCAAATTCGCAAGGTTACAAACTGAGTAGAACAGACGGCCTATGCTATTTGATCGGTGCAATTGTCACCAAGACTGAAAAATGCAGGTATTTTCCTTGAATCTCTTCTGAATTTAGACTTTCTGTACTTATGTTTACTAGTATTCCGCTGCGGGACAAACTCTCTTGACATAAACCTTTGCTTGGTGCATGAATCAATTTACACTGATTAAGTTCAATATAACTATATAAGTACAGTGACAGGCTCTGCAGATCATTGTCTGTCCATAAAATATAAACGTGGTACCATGTACGTGAAAGAAAAATTCCCAGCATCGAGCAATGTTTTTGTGTTTCCAAGATTAAAACTTCATTCCACCAGCAAACTGCATCTCCGCGTTTAAAATTCTGTACGGATTTGAGGAAACTTGATAGCCGCAACGTCAACATGAAACCTTCCTATTGTCCAGCGTAATTTTGTTTTATCACGCATAAAACTATTTACCCGTAAGTTCATTCAGGTTAAAGATAATAAAAGAAATGCATTCACATCACACTATTAAGAGCTTCGCATTTGCTTGAAGAGAAATGCAACAACTGTGCAGATTCTTGAAAAGCTTCTTGAAGTGGTTCAGGTTTCTACATACTTTAAATCCTTGATGCTTTTGTTCAAATGCACTTTCCGGCTTTTCGTAAAGATAGAAAAGAAAACAAAGTGTCCCATATGGAAAAAACAGAAATCCATATCTGGCACGCAGTCGTAAGTCGTCTCCCGGGTCTCCGTGATGATCTCACGGGTTTCCCACTGAGAAACCCCGCTCCCTCCGGCCGATTGCAGGCTCCATGTTGTACTTCTGTTCCCTGACGTCAGGACTGACCACAAACACTTCCATTTTAACTGTTTAATTGTAAAACAAACTCAATACTGTAATGCACCTACATATTTCTTAATTTCCCGATGTTAATTAAACCATTTAATGATGCATGACCGATGACTGAATGTGCTCCAAATTTGATAATAATGCGCATTTATTTGTAATAAATATATAAAAATATAACTTTATAGTTAAAATTAACTGTGATATACCTACTGTATAGGTTTTAGAAATTAATTAACGATTGATATATAACATGCATAATTTACTGTCATGTGAACTTAATGCCAATTGTTGCTCATTTTACATTTGTGTTCTTACTATAATTACGTACAGTGACGTGGTTAGGCCTATTTTTTTTGTTTTGGGGGGAGGGGGGAAATGCCTCTCAGCCCCCCTAGTAAATGTGCATTTATTAGTTAATCATTAATAGCTCTTTACTGTATATTACATATCTTTGCCACCCAAGTAAATTTAAGACTTAGCCCCCTATCCATTAATCTCTAACTACACCCCTGATTCCGTGTGTATTATAATTATAGTACTATTTAGACATTGCTGGCTAGTTGTAGTCTTACATTAACACTAGTTTCATCTTTTTCCACATTTGTTTGCAGAGGTGTGAAAAATAGTTGCAATGGATCAAAGTTTTTGGGTGGACAGGGAGCTTTCAAACGTTTAGGGATGGCTGAGTCCTTGTAGCCATTGGTGCGGCATATAACAAAGAGCTACAGTTATTTTATAACTCCCTTATCATAGCCACATGCAGTCACTTAACCTATTATGGTCAGGAATTCAGGTCGGGGACACCATCTACATGCACTTTGCCCCAGCAATATGTAATGCATGAACATAAGGATATTATGCACTGGGACTGTCTACTGTAAGTCTAAAAATATCCCAGGGACACCCTGGAAAGCATGACTAAGTTGTGTGCTTTCATGGACATACCCCTAGGGAGGACAAGCTGAAATTCTTTAGGCTAAAATCTTCAAGTCAAACCCCTATGGATGTGATCGCCTAGAATGTTCCACGAAACTCACCTCAAGTCTAATACGTGACACAAGGATTTTACTTAACAAGTCCCCAGGCTTAAGTTACAGGCACTGCATAACTTCACACGTCTTATTCTTATTTTGTTTGTTCTGAATTTCAAAGAAAAATGAACTTAAAATTCAAAAGCGTGCTTGGAAACCCTTGATGCAAAATTGCCACAGAATCCAGGCTTACAGGAAATCCTCTGAAATGTTATGAGTACGTCACGCGGATTTAAATGCTTACCTGTTTACGATGGAGCTGAACTACACATCCTGACATACAGTCGCCTGATCCTCCTTTGGTCCTCGTACACCTCAACCTCAAAGTCCCTTTACCTTTCAAAGGAAAATCTGAGACATGGAGAGAAAAGGCACTGAGTGACAATTTAAGCTATATCCACGTTCTTGACATCTAATTGCATTGTGGGAAAGACAAGACTGGGAGATGACAAAAAAGAATCACGCCTCACAATGCTGTCTGTTCCTCTATAGTGATAAGTGAAATGCCAGCGTTTTCATGCACCTGAAAGGCTTTGTTAAAGAATAATGGTCTATTTTAGATGTTGAGCAGATTGTGGTAAAGCGCATGACGGGTATCTTTGAAACACCCCCGGCAAAATCTGCAGGAGCGCGCGCAGTGGTGAAGAAGGGCCGACTCAGAAATCATAATAAACTCAAAGTGAAGTAGCAACACTCTGAATTTGCCAGATGATCAGCTTGTACTAACCTATGCGTGCCTGTAGCTGATCTTTGGATAAGAACTGGTAAATAACTTAGTCATTTATATGAGTTTTATTTAAAATTCGTGTATAATGCCAAAGAATATGTGCAGGGATTTTCATGCATTTTAAAGCTTATTTATGAAAGCTGGAAAACCGATCTTTTGGTATAATGCGAAATAATGTGAGTCAGATTTACTGTAGGGTTTGTAGGATTTAGTACTACAAATTATTACAGCACCTGATCAAAGTTACCAGCGAATAGCTTTGGCACTAATAATTGATGAGGGAATCACACTGATATTCTGTAAATTTACAGTAACTCTGCTGCAGGAGGCACTGTGGTTTCATTCTTCAAGGGCTGTGGGTTCGATTCCTGACCCTGGTTCTGTCGGTGCACTTTGCATAGAAATCATAATGTCCAGATGGGGGCGTAATGCCACATGACACATGCACTACGTGGAGAATGAGGCTCGGGGAGCACTGCGCTCTGTTAGTCGCCGACAGGTTTTAGACACGCCCCTGCGCAAAGCCCATTGGTTCCCACTGAGGCGAGAAAGACAGAAGGCAGCGATTCCGCCCACCATGGCCTTCGTGAAGGCCCATTTTGCCCATCACCAATGAATAGGCTTATGTAATTTTCCCTACGGTGCATTGACAGGCCCTGTTGACTGCTGCTTAAATCCTTGTCACCCATTACCATTCTTCACAACTGCCCAGCGCTCCATTTTGCAGTAAACAGGCGAGTCTGCTAGCATTTTTCTCGAGAAAGCATTTTAAAGCCTTAAAATATTAAAATGCTCTCCCATGAAATTGATCAAGCGCTAGGCAGGCTGCGTAAGCGTTACTGGGCCGTATATCCGTTTCCAGGTGATCCTACTGCTATTGGCCTTGCAGACAAATAGCTAGTTAATAAATTAGCAGCATGCTTTGTGGGCCATGCTTAAACACTTGGAGAGCAGTTTGTAACTGCAGGAAAAAGTAACGTTCGCTTGACAGCTTTAGCGTTTCAGACCTATGGATAGTATATCAAATAGGCGAGCACTCTGTTTACCCGCGACAGATCAATATTTCGAGGCTGGCAGCTAACAAACCAAAGTAAAACGATCATTTTAGCCAATAACAGTTTACACATGTCACTGTATATCATTCCCACATGCTGGGAGCCCTGTGGGACAGAGACGGCAGGAGCGAGGCCAGTTTCAGAGCCTATGGGAAACGGGAAAACAGGGTGTATGTCCCTGAAATCGTCCGTATTTATTTGTTCGTTTGTTTCTATCGCCACTTGTTCAATTCTGAAAAGCGTTTTGTTCAAAGTGTCATAAGGAAATCGCTTTCACGTGTCTTGCCTGCTTGAGCTCCCATCTCCCACCAATAAAAATGGCCCCTCGAAAGTCACCCGCGTGTTATAGGACGATGCAGCTTCCCGGAGAAGCAGAGATCTTTGTTCTGAGCAGCAGAACGTTTATCAGGAATCACAGCAAAATGTTTTAATCATGGATTTCTTGTAGGTTCCGTTTAAAGCTCCGTTCAGGCTCTAAGAAGCTGGACAATATTAAGAAAATGTGTGATTTTATTTTTTGTTTTTTATGAATTGTAAAACAAATGATGCACATCATGTTAACTACAAGTCTTACAATGGTTGTTATTGTCAGGTTAAATAAAAGGCTGTTGTACATCACCAAAGGAGGTCCCCTTTGGGTTTCATAGTTTTGGTTTCTGCTGAAAGTTATAGTATAATTTTAGAGCATTAACATGCAGTTCGAGTGGCTGCAGACAGTTTGAGCTTCAGACTACCTGAGGGAGAACGAAACGAAATGAAAATTAAATAATGACATGTAAAAACGATTCCCCTTCTTCAAACATGGGGTCATTCAGACATGAACGAAGCTGAAGAACTTTCACTTTAGTATTAATGCAGTATTTTTAGATTTACGTGTCATTGTCTCTGGTAACCAACACAGAAGTCCAATTTGACCATTGATTCGATTCTCGGATTTTCCATTCACCGTATAGCGGATTTGTTTACGAGTTTTGTCTACTTTCATGAGCCATTTACTTCCCTTTAAATTCCAGAATACAAAATAACCCAGCAGCATTTAATGATATTTTGAGCAGTGGTGCGAGTATGAGAACAGAATTTTGGCTTTAACGGGGATAAATGTGCCAAGTAGCAAACAAACAAACAAACAAACAAACAAACAAATAACGTGGGTAATAACAAAAATAAACATTTACTTGCAGAGCTGAAATGACATCCAGCCTGATATGTTTAGGGCCCCACAATCGATGTAACGAAACTCCCCAGCACAGACATGGCTGCCAGATATAATCTATCCAGCCAGCCATGTGCTGTCCCAGCCAGGAAGGGGGGCGGTGGTACAGCTGTTACCCGATACCCCAGGGGCAGCTGCAGTTAAGCATCCAACCTGTAGCCCCTATGGTTCAGGCATAGGTATCTGATTGCCCCCATACTGCACAGGAAGGTACAATAATGCCCATTGTACCCCTACTCTAAGCTGCACCCTTGTTTGTTGTCATAGCCAAAATAATGCGTGGGCCAGGACTGAGGTGAGGTGTATGGAGAAACAGCCGAATGGGGGGATCGTGTTCAGTGGCGGTCAAAGCCTATGTAGCACCTAGGCCCCGCCCCCTGGGAACTGGCCACTCCTCCATGGAACTAGCCACACCCCTTCCCTGGGAACTGGCCACACCCCCTTCAAGGGGGAACTAGTCTATTTTGTCAGTCTAGCTGTAGTGAAAACAGTATCAGGTATGATTTTGAAAAAACCTGCACTGGGGGGACCGGCAGTGCTGGGGGGCGTGGAAATGGTGAAAGTTCTCAAAGAGAAATTGTCTATTTAGTGGCGCCTCATTGGAAGATGCTGCCATGGGCGATTTCTCATCTCACCATCTCATCATGCCAGGATCCGCCCCTGGCTGTATTTCTGGCACCCCAGCTCCAGCATCCTGGCATGGTCTGCCTCTCCAGGGCGTGGCCTCTGTGCCGTCGCCGGTGGTCTCTCTCCCACCCCCACCGCAGCCCGGGAACGCCCCCCCCCCCTTCTTTCCCGGTCATTTAGCTTCTGGGCCTGGTGCAGGCTGGGCTCCCTCGGGGATGTTTGAAAGGTGGGAGAGAAGCTATGAAAAGTAATTTCGGCGCTGACGGTTCTCCCTGGGGGGGGGGGCTCTGTCAGCCTCTCGCTTCGCACTCTGACAGATTGAAAGCCTCTGAGTAGCAAGCCTCTCCCAGCCTACAGGGGACTCAAATTGATTGCGGGGCCATGAAAGGGGCTGTGAAAAGGGGATTTCTGTGGGCGGCCCTTTAGCCGATGGGCTCAAACGACCCGGCGAGGATGCGGCACCACAACCAGAAGCCAAACGCATGACGGACGCAGCCCGGAGATCATCCCGAGCCGGCGAGGATCCCTTCAACATATCCGTCCTCTGCATCCCCCCCCCCCCCCATCCATTTTTTTCTGGTTTAGCCTACAGTGTCATGCCTCGTAAAGCAGTGGGCACATATTTATTGGGGTTACACAGAATGGGACATGGAAAAATAAGGAGTGTTTTACTTGAAACAGATGTTTGTTGGAGCCATGTTTTTTTTATTGACCTACACTGCCTTTATGTGGACATTAACGGTACTGCAATCAATCAAAATAACATAGACATTGGAAAAAAGCATATACCACACAGCAACTTTGAGTAATTAATAATAATAATAATTATTAATTGATTGATTGATTAAAATACACTTTGGTGGCACTGTAGTACAGGGACAGGTTGTTCTTCAATGCATGTTTTTTTGTATAAGATTAAATTACTTGGGTAGACTTTTTCATGGCAAACTTTGTTCATTCTTCTACATGCTAGCAGGCCCAAGGGTTGATACCTGTAGACTGGCAAGCTACAATTGGGTTTGAACAAAGGGAATTTTAAAGATGAAATCTGAGCTGATTTTATTTTGTTTCTTGCCCTGAGCTCGGAGATGAATCATTACTCATTCTTAAGATCCGTGCCTTGATTCTCGGTGTTGTGGTACACAGCAGAAACTTAGCACCGATGCTGCCATGGATTCTCACGCAAACCTTAGAAGAAGCCGGGCGCCTCCGAACTGTGCGGAAGGAGACATCAGACAGTCATGACCCCAGGTTGTCATGGAGACGGCACCTTACCTTGGAAGCTACGGGGAAAAACCCTGTATACACAAGTCACAGATTTGCCGTTTCCTGTCAGCTGCTCCAATCTTGTTTGTCCGTGCTGTAATGTAACTGACCAATGAGAGCACGGTCGGTCTTACCAAAGAGGTGTTTTATTGGACTGTGCTGGGTGATGAATTGTCCAATGAATAGGTGATATATTACATTACACTATTGGGTTACTTTGTAAAGGCCAACATACCTTATGATTTAAAACTCCCACATTCGTACGCTTTTCTACCCTGACAGTTATGCAAGCAAAAAGGCACCAAACTCTGCCACATGGGACTATGCAGTCATGGCACTGGTAGATAGACCCGAACCACCCTGGACAGCCTAGTGTCAGAACTACTGGGTATCTTCACAGAAAGCTACAGAATTCATTACTGTATATGCGAAGAACATGATATGACACGAGGGTACAGCTGTGATTGCGATAAATTTCGAAATATGACCTGGTTGTTTTTAATCGCTCTGAATTTATATATTACCACTAGCTTAAATTCTGATTTAACTGCAGTGGTTCTTGTGGGTTTTCTCACATTTTGGTTATCATGATTGGAATGGGAACAATTTCGGAAGCAATCACCTTCCGTTGGCGTGAAAAAGGAGTGAAAGGACTCTGAAATGTCACTTGTTTTTTTTTTTTTTTACATCTAACATTTGTGGCAGGGCCTATGAAATATTGATCTGCAGGTGCCTTTGTAGAACCTCAGATGAACTTGGTAACCGGTGTCATGGTGAAGCTCTCTTTAATGGAGTCTGACCCTTGTTTTGGTGGCTAGGCTGTCACCGGCTGATAATGACTCCGTCCTTCAGTGGCCGCTCCGCATGTGTCTGTCCGGCAGACGGCTATCTGCATATGGATTCACCCTCCTGGGCTTCTCTCCGGCACACTATGGGCTCGCGGCCGTCATCTGCATGCAACCCTGGCTGACATTCACGCGTGTGTGAGAGAGAGAGAGAGAGAGAGAGAGAGAGGGCTCCCCACTCTCTTCATCACGTTGACCTACTTTTCCATTTATTTTTGAGGGATTTTCATTAAAGTGAGACACTGGGTAATTCTGTTCAATTTATTTTTATATAGCGCCTTTCACGACAAGGCACTTGACAAGAGTGTGTGGTAATCCACATCACATCATTTAAATTAAATGGTAAGAAAATAGAAAGATGCCAGAAAACAATGGAGGTAGGAGCAGTGTTCACACGTGTGTCTCAGACAGGCCCCGTCCACTGGGCCTCCACCCTCCAGTGCCATTTCCCATCATGCACTTGCGCCACAACACACACATTTCCACTCAGGATGTGCTGTCCTGTGGCACTGACCCACCTGTCCTCCAAATCCGGGCCTCTGCATTCATCAATTCACCAGAAGAGGCGAGGTGCCAGAGTTCAGTGGGTTTTTGGACAGCTTTTGAAATTCCACCATTGATTTTCCTTTTTTATTTTGTCAGACAGTGCAGTAACGAGGTGTAGGCATGTCAGAGACACTCTCCCTCACCGGGCCCCTCCGCCTCCCTCGAGACGGGCACACGTTCGAGAAAAACGAACCCACCCCAGCCCCAGCCGTGCTTACTGTAAAACATAACGATATCCCATCAGGGATCATCTGAAAAGTGTAAATCCCTTTCGTTTTTTCTCCTTCAAATATTTAGGGATATTCTGATATGGCCATGCGTGCGTTACTGGCATTCAGGCTGTGGGGGGTCTGCTGGCCTGGGGATCGACCACCCCACCCCCCCCACATGAGTGCTGGCGTGGTGTCCCCCAGGCGTCAGCACGGAGTCACGGCAGAAGGGACCATGGCACGGGGAAAGACAAGGCGGAGGGGAGAGCAGGCTTATTAGGTCGCTGCGAGGCAGCCAGGCGGAGAGAGGAAAAGCCAAAATAGGAACAGAGACTAATGGTTTAATGGATTATAAGGCTATTAATATATTAAAGGTTCTATTGGGCAGACTAGTTTCTAGAAAACAAATAGACTGGAATGAAAACAGTCGTGGTAGGGGGAAAAAAATCACCTACAGAAACGTTTAGGCTTGACAGATTCTGTTCAAACCATCAGAAATCACACATCATGCACTGCACACAGGGGCCTAGCTAGAAATTCTGCGCCCTTTGATAAAATGTTACCTTCCCCTCCAAGTTTAAGCGGGTTGGCACGTTCAACTTTCAGTGTGAAGGAAGACAGGCCAGACCGTAGATATTGGTGAGTGAGGGGGCCCCAATAGTAGGATTTGGGGCCCCTATAGAGCACCGGTCCACTCTGCCAGGGTGTCCGCGCCCCTACGGTGTCCCTGACCATACAGGCAGTCCCTAGATTACGAACCAGATCCATTTCCTAAGTCTGTCTTTAAAATGGATTTGTTGGTAAGTCAGAAAAATAATAAAGTACAAAATAATACTGCAGTAATACTAAAAGTAACTACATACTATACTGTACTATACTATATATATTTCGAGCCGTCAAACTACTGAAGCCGCACAATGTTTTCATGAGTGTCACAAAGTAGCCCATGTGTTTGTTATTGTGAACCATTGTGTCACAGCCAGCTCCGTCCGCTCCTTGTGTGTGCCACGCCCCCCTCATTACCTCGTGTTAATTCCTGATTGTGATCACCTGTTGCTTGTTCTTTCCTGCTTGTCTTGAGTATTTCGTCCGCGTCTGAGTTAGTTTCCCCAGGTCTGTCATTAACGTGAGTTTGCCATGTGCTCCCCTTTGTCCTGTCCCTTCGGAATAAACCCCTGTTTAATCGTATTCACGGCTCGCTCGCCTGATTCTCCGCCCGCCGACACACGGATCCTAACACATTGTACTTAACCCAAATTTTTTATATAATACTCTTTATGGCAGTCCATTAGTAAGTATGAGTTATCCGTAAGTCGGACATTCTTAGCGTGGGTACGGCCTGTATACGCTGACATAGGTGTCCTCATAAGACCTCATAAGAAACCTGTAGAAAATGAGAAGTTTACTCTGTTCGTCATTACAGCATCTGGCTGTTTTTCTGCATCTTCCATGCATTTGGTTCTCTGCACACTTGCTTGCATTTATTATTACACAAAGACCCGCCTTTAAAACATGCCCCATGCCGACCTCTCACAGGCACACTGATAGACATGCACGCAGACTCACCTTCCATGAAAGCCATTATTGCAATAGGTGCCGTGATCCATCTCTCCTGGAGTCTATTACAGGAGAATTATCTGTACTGACATGTAATGCATTTAAATTAACATAACAGGCCTGATGAGTGTCTACGGCCGCTGCTCTTTTATCGAACAGCTTAATCCTCCGGGAAGCGTCTTCCAAAAGCGTCACAAAAGCCTCTTTACCCATTTTTTAATGTATTCTTCCCCCCCTCTCATCTTCCCGATTCCCAATACAGTTAATAATCAGGTAGTAATAAACATGCCCCAGAGCCCTCAGGTACACAAAAAATAATAATAAACCATCCCAGATGAAACGCAACGTCTCTGACCGCCGGAGTAAATCCTCTTATGTTCATAAAGCTAGTGGATTAGACGAGTTAGCCAGGTCACAAGTTTACCGCTAAATTCCCAAACCGACAAAGGAGCTCCGCGGGATTGTTATAATAACTGCAGCCTTTGGGCACCCCAAGGTGGGACCGACGAACAAGCAACACGCAGCTCAAGACGTAATGAAAAAAGCCATGGACACTTAGCAAGGCACCTAATTCCCTTTTAATTACCATGACCCAGTTATTTATCCATGTTAGACAGAAATATTGTATTTTCAAAAGGAATTTTTGAATTTAATAAATTTGCGATGCCTAATGATCACCGTGCGGTGGCTTTGAAGTCCTTGACTCTGCGATATAGGGGGATTGCCAGGTTTGGCAACCCATGTGACTCTTGAGGTCCCCCTGTATTTCTGCACTTAAGCTGTGCATGTGGGTTGTGTGGAGGGGGGGTATTGTGTGTTTCAGAGCAGACATATATTTATTTAGCAAATGTTTTTTATCTTAAGTGACACGCAAGTGAGAAAACAGGGTCACCCAGTCCCTGGAGCAACTGGGGGTTAATGACCTTGCTCAAGGGCCCAATGATGTCATCACCAAGCCCTAACCCTAACCCTTTCTGATCCGGCCACGGTGGCCTAGCCCCTGAGCCACAAGCTGTCCCCCCAGAAGAACTACGGTCCCCATGACCACAAGCCCACGATTCAGTTAGGTGAGAACCATAAGTGAAGGAAGTATATCCACCCACTTCCTGTCAGCTTGTTAGCAACAGGAAGTGAGTCCTGCTTGCAGAATCAGCCTAACGGGAGCAGATGAGAGGCCGGACAGGCGGCGATGTGTTGTTCCACGATCGTCGGCTCGCTGAGAAACGTTAACCGATCTTTCAGAAATAAACAATTGAACCAAAACAAACAAAAAGAGAATAGCACCTAAACATGGCTGTTTGAATCGCACAGCTCAGGAAAAGCTCTGCAATCTGCATTATTGTTACTCTTCAGCTTGTACTTGCAGCATGGACTGAATCTCACACCCCCAGCTTCATTATAATACAGGTACGTTTGATAATAAAATTAAGTAACTAAATAAAGCCGAAAAGGCCCGATTTACATTACGAAACTACCAGCATAAAGACCAAACCAGAAAAGTTTTACAATTATACAATGAAATGGTAACACTTGAGGGGGCACAAATACTTAGTAGTAACACAGTTACTATTGAAGTACAAATCATGAACAAATCATGAACAAATCATGAACAAATACTACTTGAGTCACTACTTGAGATAAAAGATGCATCACGAGTCATTAATGACGAATTAACATGAGATCAGTATGTAACTTAGACTTAGTTTGTGATTAATTAATACATAAGCAAGAGCATAATACTGTATTATTTGTGCTCCCTCAAGTAAATTGTTACCATGAAATACATTATGGCCAAGCTCCGGACTGTGAAACACTTGACAAGGAGACAAGACATTAAACGATAAATATAACAATAATCATAAATATTCAATTGGTAACCTGCCATATCCTCTCGGGCAGTGAGAACACATGGATATACAACCCAGGCTTGCTATTATTATTCTATAGATAAATATCATTTGCCAAAGTATCATTTTCATGGAAAATTTGCCAGGCCCGAAAATATATTGAAAAATTTGCATGTGGACCCAACGGCAAAACCTTCCGGGCTCCTCTAAGAGTCGACCTCCTACAGAGGAAAGTCAGCCTCCGACAAATATCAAGACTCCAGAGTGAATAAAGTAGATTGATCAGCGAGGAGCAGCCGTGTCATCTGGGTCAGTGGTCTCCCCCATGAAGCCCCTGTCAAAAAGTGCCGACAGACAGCTGTCAGGGGGTCTGTGCCCCGGCTCCCAACCCCCCCGTGCTATTATCAGAGCAGTAGATTTGAAACGTGAACTGTGGTGCATGATTTCAAGCCACTGAACTTTGTATGTCTTTGAGGTGCCTTTGAGATTCCCTTTGCTAATAGGTGCCATGTTCCACTCTGCGTGATCCTCTTGGAATAACAAGTTTTGTCAAGATTGCCAGAAGACTTCTGGGCCTCCTCTACATTTACCGTGTACTGTATCTGTCAGGCAGAGCTGCACACGTTAGGATGGCTGTTAAACGTAGGTCAGCTACCACATCCATTATAATTGATTTTGACAGCGACAACGGGGCTGAAATTACGTAAAAATTTGGATGATCCTCCATCTCCTCCACCTTGCTGGGCGGGTGGTCTATGGGCGTTCGCTGCCTTGGAGGGGTAACGTCTCAGAAGATACCTAACCACGCCTGAAGAGCACCTTGTGAAGTCTGCTCACCTGGGAAAGCTCTGCCAGTCTCTCCTGAGAGACTCCACCCCTTTGGTTGCCACGGCGCCCACACAGATGGAAACATTATCTGAGGTGGCCCTGACGGTAGGGGGGTGTACCGGGTGGCCCCCAGTGCTGACCTCTCTGCCTAAATAAATACGGCTGTCACCGGCTGTCGGTGAGTTCTTAAATCCCAGTGATTATGGACACGCTAGTCAGACATGCATGCCGTGATCAATGCCTGCTATCAATAAGACTGGCGAATCGCACACGACGGAAAGGGCACTTGATGAATTCAGTGCCGGTGGCTCAAAGGGACGCGGAAATCAATTGACGTGATTAAAACAAATGGACTGGCGCTACAAGACTGAATCCGGGCCACTTTTCTTACGACTGTAATTACTCTCCGCTCCCTGCGAATCTTAATGTGACCGAACCTCCATTTCATGGCCTGTAATGGAAAAATCACGAATGTTAAGATGTGTCCTGCTGCTAGGGTGCGACACCGAGGACAGGCACAGAGCCAGCGTGACCTCTACGGTCATCGGCGAGGCCCTGGACGCTACCGCAGCCGTAACACATGCCCTGTACCTGCCCCGGGTGTCTCATTCGAGAAGGCGGCCAACACGTCAGCCCAATGGGCTCAGTCTGATGACTTGATATTACGCCGTTGAGATGACATATGCCGGAAAATTCACAGCCGCGTTCCGTCGCGGGCTTCCGACGGCAGGCTGTCTGGCGTCCGTGCACACATCGGGGCGAGTCATTTTCCCCCCGCCGGTAGTACTTAATGCATGGCGCCGAGAATAGCTCAAGTCATACTCCGCCAACGGGGGGCAGACTCGAGCCTGGGGATTATATAGCCGGAGTTAAGGGCCATATCAAGCAATCTGGCAAAGAGATTGGACCCCATAATGGATAGATTGCCTTGGCAGTCACCAGGCTGAGGGTCACCTGAAGGATGCGGGCGACAGCCGTAAGCGACGTCTCGACGAGACTTAATCTGCGAACATCTCAGAAGGTGTCGGCGTGTTTCCCGGGACCGTCAAAAAAATAAAAATAAAAATCACGACAGAGGGAGCCATCTCTAAGCCGTCGTTGAGTCATGTGACCTCAATACAACAGCATCCGTGAGACTGGAAACCTGAAATAGGAACGTCCATACCTGGATACAGGGACCGCTAAGGGCACTTTGGAAACCTGTGATGTCACAGGCGACTCCATGCTTTTCTCCAAGGGGGTGTGAGGTGAGAGAGTCCGACCCAGTCACTCATCGCGCTAAATACATTTGCAAAAAAAAAAAAGTAAATACATTTACAATAAATTAGTATTATACATCATTATGAG
This sequence comes from Hippopotamyrus pictus, assembly GCA_026781145.1. NCBI lineage: Eukaryota > Metazoa > Chordata > Actinopteri > Osteoglossiformes > Mormyridae > Hippopotamyrus > Hippopotamyrus pictus. The sequence continues at coordinate 2,457,021 of JAODLC010000054.1, read as the reverse complement.
TAACAAAAGCCACATATTCAAATATAACTTTACAATATAATTAAATAATTTTCACCTGACGAGTGAGGAATCCTTGCATAGCTTCTGGGATAGGCTCTGGACCTCAGCAACCCTGCATAGGAGAAGCTGGTTTAGAAAGTGGATGGATGGATGGGTGGAGTAGGGGATGCAGTTACACCACCTGCACCCCCAGGAATTCGCCTAAGAGGGATGTGGTGCGATGGGGCCGGAGGCAGGAAGTGCAGGCCACAGATGGACATGTAGCTGGGGGTCGCCGGCAAAAATGAACCTGAAGGGCGGGGCTTTGACAGCTGGCAGCCAGTCAGGCCACTGGCAGGAAACCTCCCAGTGACAAGCAGCATGAGAGCGACCGGGAAGCCGGACCGCCTACTGCGCTTCTGTACAAAAGCGGACTGTAATCTGCTGCCTTCCCTCAGTGCCCTTCCAAGCAGTGCCCGTCCACGTAGCTTCCTTCCACGCAGCTTCCTTTCACGCAGCTTCCTTCCCTCAGTGCCCTTCCACGCAGCTCCCTTCCACGCAGCTTCCTTCCACGCAGCTTCCTTCCCTCAGTGCCCTTCCACGCAGCTCCCTTCCACGCAGCTTCCTTCCACGCAGCTTCCTTCCCT
>JAODLC010000054.1:2445283-2456295 GCA_026781145.1 Hippopotamyrus pictus | reverse complement strand
AGCTTCCTTCCCTCAGTGCCCTTGCACGCAGCTTCCTTCCCTCAGTGCCCTTCCACGCAGCTTCCTTCCACGCAGTGCCCTTCCACGCAGCTCCCTTCCACACAGTGCCCTTCCACGACGTGCCCTCAGAAGCTCCCTGCCTCCTCGCCCCACCGGTAATTATGCGGCGCCTCGCAGGTTTCCACCCCGTTCCACTAAGCACTCGCCGCGGCAGGCTGTAGATAGGGCTAAGTCAGGCTCATCCAGATATAGGCAAACATGCAGCTTATTCGATTGGGCAGGCAAGGGTGAGCATGTGCCATGCTAATAGCCTGGAGGAGGCCCCCCCCCCCAGTCAGAACTGCCACCTTTGCCACCCCATCTCAATCATTGTGCAATAGTTCTTTTTTTTTAAGAATTTGTACAATAGCAGTCATTGGTTGATGGTGAATCATAACTTCTTTTTATAAATCCTATTTTTCTCTATAGACTCCTTCTTTGTGCTTTAAATCGTGCATACACCATCATTCCACGGTGCATTCTTTTCTTTATGCCGCGCTCTTAATAACCCGTGATAGCTTTCTTTGTGCTCAAAGCAGGCTGTGGTGTTTCCAGAGGGCGCTGGGCGCCTTGCCGTACTGCCCAGGCAAATCGTTCGTTTGAGGCAAGGATTGGACAAGCCCACAGATCTCAGATACACATACGGAAACTGTCGCCACGCAACTGAAATCGAGATAACAGCTTAACACAGGCCTGAGGTTTTAAATAGGAACTGAAATGGATGGTTTAGCTGCACATTCAGCAGAGTGGGTAGCGTTTAATGTGTTCGGCGTGAGTTACGCGTCCGTGATGACATCTGCATGAAATCCATTTGCCAGAAAAAATGTATATCCCAAATTAGTATATTTGTATTTATACGCAAGGAATTCCGTCACCGGGGAAACAAGCAAGCAAACAAACAGAAACATAACAGGAAGAAAGACGGATATTTGATGTCTCAGGACTTTCCCCAATTCCCCCCTCCTTCACCATGTTAACCTTATAAATCTGCTTCTGGAGGTGGCTTTAGTCCAACTGACAACATTGTGTTGAGGTCATCTTTTCTATTAATCCAGCTGGGACAGGATCCCTGCCGTATTCACATCTATATAGAGAAAAACCTTATTTTAGAACACACAAAAAAAAAAACCTAGATCGAGTTTTCCACCAAAGTCAAGGCTTCCAAGACCCTGAGAAGATAGGGTTGCCCCAGCCCTCCTTTCATATTTGTTATTGTCATCAAAAGAAAACTCTTACTAGTTTTGTGAACACTGCAGTATATTGTTCATTTATTATAAATAACTGAGATATTTTATAACCCTTTTTTATAAGGGGGATTCACTTCTTTTGCTCAGTTCCAGTCCAGGGTTTTGTAAATATCTCTAACTCCCCCAAACACAAGGTGAAATTCCTCCCATTCAGTCCTTATATATAGTCATTGTGGAACAGACTTGTTTTGAACTGTTGACACCATAATATACTGTTGAATTTTTATGAATACTTAAAATGTCACCCCACTCCGCATGATGATCCGAATGGGGCAGGCTTGCGTCCCTTTGATGTTTTTATCATGCCATCCTGACAGTAGTCGCATTTCTTTGCAATTTGTCCTTACATTTTTATGAATATTCACAATTTAACGGCATCCTTGTTGCATTCCCAAGGACACGCAGCCCCCCCCCCCCTCCAGAGGGCTTCGCTCATGGAGACTCGTTTTCAAAATTAAAGTGAAAGTTTGGCTAAAATCTCTGCCACTTTTAACGGTTGACAAATAACCGGGTCTGCTCAGTATTTCACACTCATCTGTAAAGCAAAATCAACAGTCCTGCCACGCCTTTTTACAAAAGTTAGTGCTGGTTGGTAGTTACGGCCAGAAGAACAATAATTACAATAATTTTACTGTTTTGTTAAGTTATTCATCACGTAGCTCAAAAGCCGAATCAAATTTCAATGAGTTCCAAACAGTCCCAACTGGCCTTCCTATTAAAAGCCAGATTATAAGCCAAATTTTAAATTAGAATATCACAAGCTCTAGCAACATTCGTTATGCTAAAGCAGCGTTTCCCAGTCTGGTTCTCAGGGACCCAGATTTGGTCCATCTTTTTGCTCCCTCTGAGCCTCCTACCATATAGCCGACGTTTTTGCTCCCTCTGAGCCTCCTACCATACAGCCGACGTTTTTGCTCCCTCTGAGCCTCCTACCATACAGCCGACGTTTTTGCTCCCTCTGAGCCTCCTGCCATACAGCCGACGTTTTTGCTCCCTCTGAGCCCCCTACCATACAGCCGACGTTTTTGCTCCAACTGGGAGGGACAGTCAGTGGGTCCCCGAGGACCGGATTGGGAAATGCTGTGGTAAAGAATTTTTGGTTGAGGTTGACAGAACATCTCCCTGGTAATGGGGGGTAGGATTTAGGGTGTGGATACCTGGGTGGAGAGGGAAAGAGTCTTAGCGGCACTGAGATGTCGCCCCCCTGCCCCTGGGCTTACCAAGAGAACAATATGAGATGGCATTAGGTAAAGACCGCCACTGGCTCTGGTAGGATCAAACCACAGAGGAACAGTAGACAAGAAAAGCCATTTTTCTTTCTCAGCCCATGTGGATTTGTGAGAGGACACACCACAGTTCATAAATCCTTGTTTTTTTCCTGCATAGCACTGTATCGCTAACAGACTGCGTGTACATATGCTGTTTAAACACAGGGGGCGTGTATTGCTGTTTGTACCCATGCGAGGCCTAAACTCGAGTGGAGCCTGATCAGTTCATCCAGGGGTGCTCGAGGAAAATGGAACAATAACAGAGCGACGGGGTGAAAACTGGGTTCGCTAGCCGTGTGATGTGTCTAGACACACGCGGTCGGCAGCAGAGACAGAGCCAGTATGTCAAGATTCGGCGTAGCTGAATGTGGCTAAACGTGGCTAATTGCCCTCGTGTTTATTCACAGCCTTTAAGAGTGATCTAGGGCAGGGCAATCACCAGGCTACCTGTCTCACCAATGCCGAGCTGAGCATGAGTCTAGATAAACCACCTCCCAATCGCACAGAACAAATCGAAATGCGTCCAATAGTATACAAAAAAATCTACTGTCTGGCTAGATATATTTATGATGCACAGGCTTTAGTGTATAATGCAGCGCAACCATGTTTGAAGATTCCCTGAACAGACGCTCAGTGTAATTGATTCAGTGCAGAATAAATGATTCACTGGGGCCGTGTAGTCAGTGCGGAGTCGCCTCAGACGGACAGGCCCGTCGTCCCGGAACACCGGGAGCTGATTACACTGGAAACTTCACCCAGTGATGTCAGACTTGCCTCACCGTGCATCTTGTAAGGCGGCATGGACATCATATGATATGATAATAGAAAACCCTCCATGTCCCAGCTCCTGTGATTCACCCCCCAGCCCACCCCCCCAGGCTCCTCAAAGAGCGACAGGCAGGCCGCTGTCGGGTTTCCCGAAAAACAAGGTGGAACTCTCTGCCGCCAGGGCTGCTCATTACCTGCTCGTCTCCACGGTGATGCCTTGTCACTGCATGCCCCCCCCGCCCCGACACTGGGTCCCTCCACGTTTCGGGCCTGTCCGCACCCTTACCGTTATCGCTCTGCTCTGTCAGCCGTGTCAAAGTGACACCTGCGGCTGCGGATCCTGTCAGTCCTGGGGAGTCCGCACAGTCCATTATTCGGCTTCCACTTTTCTGCGGTTTTCATTTTAAAATAACGACAGGGATTTACAGCAACAGAGGGATTTTCGTTAACATTATTTTCGGGATGATTCAGCTTTGGCAGACGCCTCTGCATTGGGCACGGGCGCCAGGAACGAGAGGAACTTAGTCGTGCTTTTGTTTGTTGTTGTTGTTTGTTGTTGTTGTCTTCCCGGTGACAGCAGCTGCGAATCGGCAAATGTCAGGATCAAAGCAATCAGCCAGAAGAAAGAGAGAGAGAGAGAGAGAGAGAGAGAGAGAGAGAGAGATGCATATCGGCAGCGACGGCGTAAGCAAAACACCACCGTCCACGCGCCCTCCTCCGCGGTCACCCGTCAAACCAGCTCCACCAATTTTAACGTGCAGCTCGAATTCTCCTCTCATTTTTTTTTCCCCTTTTTCCCCGAGTCCAGTATCTCCCCTCGCAGATCCGCCGCCGGGCTCCATGCTTCTGATATGCTAACATTCGCCGTGGCGCGGAGTGACAGACGGGGAAATGAGTGAGGCGGGAATCCAGCCGGCCACGTCCGTCCGCTGGCGTGGCTGTTCTGCTCCTACTGACAGAATAACCACCCGATGTCTTCAAATTGTTTTTCCAGTCCTGTGTATTTGAGAAGGAGCCTCACGCTCTGTGATCTTGCGTGGATGTGTGTGTGGACTGAACCGGACTGGATTTCAACCATTTATTTCTTGGTATAGGCTTGCTCAGTGTGACTCTGTCCTCAATATGTAATTATGGATGGATGGATGGATGGATGGATATCCTATTATAGACTATGGTAAACCCTTTGGGAATATATTATCCACAACAACTTACTAAATACTGAGGTATCAGACCCACAAAAGGAGGGTGCTATCAATCTTTGAGACTAAGTACTTTGATTATGACATTGACGAGAAGCCAATCAGAATGGAGAGTCTGTGTCATATAGCAGATCTATGTTACACACTGTAATCCATTATGGTCACCTTGGGAACAGCCCCCCCCACCACCATCTCATACATGGCAGCGAGCCACTTTTCACACTCCAGAGGGTCACACGTTTCCGTTCATCGGGACGCGACTGAAGGTGTCAGCTGACCCTGTTCCTCCCGAGAGAGATGGTGCTGATTGCTCTCATCCCCGCTGCCCCCTACTGTACCTTATCCGAAACAGTGCCCTTCAGCTGCTGTCCATCCCACCGATCTGCTACCTGTACCCGTTCTGACAGACCCAGAGGTATCAGCTTCTATGGGACCTGTAAATGAAATCTGGAGCAGAAGCACCCATCAATGGGGCAGGCTGGATAGAGTGGCCTCACTGTCTTCTTACAGTAGGTCATTATTCGTGGAATGTTTGGAAATCCAAGAAGATTTCCTGTGGGATCGCTTACAGATCTCCTCCAGGACTCATGGTTAAGTCTATGACACCATCAGGGAACTTCCTGCTAATGGCTCGACAAAAGGTGCTTTTTTACTGCCGGAACTTTTTTCTGGAACTAAAACCTTTTTCTGGAACCAGGGACTTTTGACATGTTCACACCGCAGGAACTTGGCCCGATTGTAGTTCCCAGGAGGCAGTTCTGGAACCTATATTTAGTACCAGGTTCGGTACTTTTTCCTTCGGACATTAACTGCTGCGGAGAGACGTACAGTGATAGCTGGCTGATGCCCACAAGTCCCGCCGCTGACATATGCGGAAAAGCAGAAGAGGAAATACATTGGAGCAAAAATTGATTAGATGGAATCATTTTTGCACCCAAATTACATTTAATTAATAAATTAATACATTTTTTTTCTTGCACCTCCATATTCCTGAAGCAGAAAATTTGGTGAAAAAATATATTTCGGTGAAATTTGCCAGTGCTTTTAAGTGGGATAACGTTGCATCACTTTGTATTCTGTGAAAAAGGAAAGATCAATCTGCTGGCAAGATTTAATAAGAATCACAAACATGTTTTGGCTCATACAAGTAAAATATAAATAAAAGGCTGTGTCCTGTTTTGATCTCCTTCAGTAACTAACAAATGACTAACAAAATGCCTTATTTATCCTCTGTTGTTTTGGCTTGGCGGTGTAGTTTCAAAGTATATTTGAAGTTTAACATACTAACTTTTTGCATCTCCCATGTTTATTTAGCATAAAGGTCCCAGTTCCCCTTTACTAACTTTTTACTAACTTTTTACTAACCTTTTACTAACTTTTTGCATCTCCCATGTTTATTTAGCATAAAGGTCCCAGTTCCCTTTTACTAACTTTTTACTAACTTTTTACTAACCTTTTACTAACTTTTTGCGTCTCCCATGTTTATTTAGCATAAAGGTCCCAGTTCCCTTTGAAAGTGACAGACGAAAGCAGCCAGGAGCTTTGGGTTCCGGGTCGAGATGGCCCAGGGACTTTAAACTATGACCATGCTCCGGAACTTCAGGCTTCAGAACTTCTGGCTCCGGAACTTTGGTGTGAAAGTGCCTGAAGACTCTTGTCACCATGCATTCTCATGTTTCACCACTTGGGGCAGACTTTTCTTTAGTTACTATAGATTCAGCTCGCTATGCTAACAGTGCTTTCTCAGTTCATTAAACAGTTTAAAACGATAGCAAGTTGCTGTGAAATTCCATTTATTTCAAGTCGGTAGTGCAAAAACCAGAATTACTAAATGACTTGAGTGCTGTAAAGCAGCATGAATTTATGAGGAATCAGCAAGTGTCCGTCACTATAGTAGCACATTCCTAGGAGTGTTTCTGGTTTATTTTTACAAAGTAAAACTTTATAAGTAGTAAGATTCTTATTACTTATTAGTCGCATAAAATGTGTTAGTCAGACATACACACAGGAGTCGAATTTGGGCAGTCCTGTATAAGAACAATCTGGATTATGAGTCAGAAGCTAACAGTTATGTAAAAACAGTAAAATGTCATATATATGCAACACAGTCTTTCATAGCCTTCTTGGTGACTGAAATAGTAACATAATTGCGTAATAATTCCTTGTTTGTGCAGGGGGTTGTGGCCGGATGTTTCGACTGCTGTGGAGAGAGATTGAAGTTTCGTGTTTATGACGCATGGATATTTCTGGAAAGGGGCAGATTAAAGAAGAAAAACTCTTTGGAAAGGACACGGCCGGCATCGTCCTCGGATTTCTCCCAAGAGGCCTTGCTTCCAGTCGATGGCTCCCTGCTGTCTGCAGGTTCTGTTAACAGGCTAATATCAACACCGCTAACGCCCCATGGCCCAAGCATTCCGAAGCTGTTTCCGTGTCAAATGGGGGGAGATTAGCGCACCCCGGTATGAATCGCACCAAAAGCGGCTCGTTAGAGAGAAATAATAGGCTTTCCCCAAAAGCATTAAGGCTGCGCTCTTCCCCTTACGAAAGACGCGATAAGCTCTGTCTGAGCCCATGTAATAGCTTAATGTGTAAACCAGCAGTCGCCCTTCACCTCACTCACCTAACCATGTGATCAAAGTGGCGTTCCGTACAAACAGGACCTCTGGGGCCTTCATCTCAGCCCTGATGTCTTCCTGTTTCACGCCTCTGATTGGATACTCAGTTTTCGGCAGCAAACCTGCTCAGGTTCAGATTTTATAAATGATGCGGCGGGCAAAAAGTCCATCCGCCTCCCTACACCAACAAATACTGCTGATGCCTGTAGATAAAATGTAAATGACTGCAATTCATCAGACAATCGTGGGCAGATCACCGTACGGCTGTAATTGGGTAAAAGAAGGACTCTAACAGGCTTGGAGAGAAGCTCAGCTCTGAGGGTGCGGGCAACGTTTCTGCCATTTAATCTTCATTGCGTGGCCAGCAGGCAGCGCGGCGGCCGAGTCTATCACTCACACCCAGAAGGTTGTCAGTTCGACGCCCGGATCTGTCGATTTACCTGCAAGCCATATGACTGATCGCATGCAAGCAGAAAGGTGAATGCTTACAGCGCCGACGTCATCTCTGATTCGTCAGCTTCGTGGCTACGTTGCATTTGCTAACAAGTCACTTAGCATCGATTTCATTGTTGAGTTCAGGGAACGTAGGCCAGTGTGCCCCCTGCCTCCCTCGCATTGTTATGCCATAAAGTTGCCTTTACCAACAGCCTTTTTGAGGGTATGTGCTTGAATTGACAGGAGCATGATTTTGTCGACGAGGCAGGAAGGTCCCCTCTGCAAATTTTGCTGGCCGTGGGGGGAGTCCGTTATTGAAAAGGGGCACTTAGAACCTTAATGGGGGGGACTTTCAATCGTTCACCCCTCTGCATGTGCCTGTTTACAGACACCCATCCAACCGCCTACCCCCCCCCCCACGTGAGGGCCAGGGGCTGAATTAAGGAGGGGTGATTTCAGGTTCCTGAACAACCAATTAGCATGCTCTGTTTGGGCTTTCAGTATAAACACCCTTAAATGACACTTAGTGGCTGAAGCTCGAGAGCCTCGTTTGTTAAACCGGGCCATTTCCGAAATGATGGTCGATCGGTTCCGTTCGTGATTGACGAGGTTGCTTAGGATCTCAGGTGAGATGCTGTTCTGGACTCTCTGGGCAAAGGTACTTGACTTGAATTGCTCTTGTTAACAGGCAGTAAAGCAGGACAGAAGTAAATCACTGCTATGCTGCAGCGGGGGATTTAGGAAACAAAGAAACACTTAAGTACCACACTGTTATGTAATATTACAATGGAGGAATAAGAGTAGCGGCAGGAGAATGAGATAAAATAATACATTTATATTGTATAGAATTAATATTATATATGTCGTTCTATGTCTTTTATTGTCATTTATTCAATTTAAAATATACCATTTGATATATTTTGCTTAGAAATATGGCTTCCTTTGATTGCATCCAAAATGCCTAAGAAAACTATTTGGTTATCTGTTTGTTTAATTTGGAAATAATGAGATAATGTCAGTACAATCCCTGGAAAATTTGACAAATCTCCGAACTCTAAAATATCATCTGCAACATCCGATCCATTCATCCATCCATCCGCTTCCATGACGACCGGCCGGGGGTCGCGGGGAGCCTGGAGCCCATCCCAGAGAGCACGGGGTGCCGGGCTAGAGACCACCTACGGCACGCTAAAAATAGACCTTTCCATCCACTGGTCTTGCCCGTTTTCCATAACCGCTTATTCCATGCATGGTTGCAGAATGCGTGGAGTGTATCCCAGGAGACGCAGGGCATGCGGGACACCGTGAATGGGCCTGTCAATCACGGAGTGTAATTTGGGGTGACTTAGAGACACCAGCCTTCGGGGGCATGAGACCATGACGCGAGACTGTTACAACGCCGCACAGCCGCAGCGGATCGGCACGCCACCGGTGACATACCGCCGCCCCCTACACACCGTCGCCCGCAAACAGTCCCGGGGCGGCCGGTCTCATGCAGGCGTGTGTCACCTTGGCCCAGCCATGCAGCTTTTGGTGCAGAGACACTCCAGCACGAGAGGCGCCCGCGTGGGCTGATCCCATTCCCAGGCAGCTGAGTCATCACTCAGGAGGACGGGGACCTGACGGGGGCTGAGAGACAGGCTCCTCTCCCGGTCGCCTGCGCAGGAGGCCCCGGTGCTCCTGACCTTTCCACAGCCGCACCGGTGACACCCCGAGACCCGACATGAACACGCCGAAGGCCGCGTGAATATGCATCAGGAACGGAAGGGCTTAACGCTGCTTCTGACTCATCAGATCTTTATCTTTCATTCTCCTGCGGCACAAGAGGAACATCAAACAATGTTTGGCCCCTCCCAATCTTCCAGATGTGCTCTTACGCCCCCCCCCCCCTCCTCCCGTACCAACACAACCAATGTCCTTCTTTCATTCTAATTTAACATAGCGACGACAAATAAAAGCTTAGCTGTGATACCCCAAAAATTAATCTAAAAATAGTAAATTATACTTTAATGTTAGAAAGGCCCACACCGATATTTCCCCCATGTGCTGTATATCATGAGAAGCATTTTACTGGATTTATATATTTTAAAGGTCGACTGCGGTGGTAAGGTCAACGCCGCTCACCGTAGAGAGTCCACTTTCATTTTTTTTAACAGCAGAACCTGTCAATAACTAATCCTGACCTTTCGCCATTCTCAGGAACCTTTCGCAAATTGAAATAGTAAGAATAGATGTTAATACTGGAACCGATGTTATGGTGTTAGAAATGTTACTGGTAATGGATATAGTGTCTGGAAAAACAGTCACCATTCAATCCACCTCTGTTACTCCCTTGCCCACCAACTCCCCCACCACCCCTAACCCCTATCCCACAAAGGAACAGGATTAATTCCCCGCTCCCCGGGACCCTGAGTCCCTCACTCCCCAGGGAAAGCGTGTCAGTATCGCTCAAAGTAACACACTGACTGCAGGGCGCCGATTGGGAAATTTGTTGCAGGCTCCAGCGGGGGGTGGCGATTGTGGGGGGGGGGCACATCACGGCCGAGAGCAGGTCCTTCCTCACGCCGCCCATCCGTCCTCATGTGTGCTGCCCCCAGTTCTGGCGATCCAGTGACCTTTCCTCTGCATCACATTGTATATTCACCCTTAAGTGCCACAAGCAAAATACCTTTGCTGGATCTCCAGCCAGTCCTAAGGAATATTTCTAAGCTTCCCTCTAAAAAAAGACCTTTCGAAGACTGCAAACTCGCACTTAAAGACCGACACACACGTGGGTGGGCCTCTTCCAGCAATGCGCCGAACGGAATATATCATAGAGGATTGTCTACACCGTATTATTTACAAACGGGACAAACGGGAGTATTATTTACGTTCCATTTCAAAGACGCAACCTCAACACCTCAATGTTACCATTGTCCGAATGCCCGCAAATTGCAGGGTCATGCATGCAATTTACTTAGAGAGCAGTGGCCTGTAAGGTCACAGTCACTGCGCCAGACTTAAAGGGAAACCTAACTGCCTCACTGAAGCCGTGTCGAAACTGCAGCACCCTCGCAGGCTTGTCTCAGGAATGATCCTTTTTAAATTCTCTGTGGTGAGGGATGCCCGCATTAATCCCCAGTGCAGCGGTAACCACGGCGCCCGCCTCTGTCAGCGCACCTATTACAATGGAGCTCATTTCTGTCGAACTGCAGAATTCAAGCAGAGTTAGACGGCGTAATGAGTGCAAATTTTAATGAAATATACAGTTACCAATATGTGTCGCAGTGTCTGAAAATGAGATCAGTGTCATATAACAGAATTATTACTGCAGTCTGCTGCATTGCCAATATATCAAACCTTTTTCCCTTAAATTTTAATTATATGTGTTGTCACCTTAATTAAGAAAAAAACAACAAATTAACAGCTCAGTCAATGGGTGTTTAGTGTCCAATACAACTG
>JAODLC010000054.1:2405204-2445226 GCA_026781145.1 Hippopotamyrus pictus | reverse complement strand
TAATTATGTGACAGATATGGAAATTCCATGAGCAGCCACTAGGGGGGGGCCCTGCATACAGAGAAGATTATGTTTGGCCCCTCCTGTCATAATCTGCTGCCACGCCATTCTATGGTTTATATCCCCCAGTCATTGGTTGGATTTTGTTAGGATTTAAGGTCACTTGTTTCCAGCTTTAAATCCCCGCGGTTGCCCGTTGGGATAATAAGGCGTCCGTCCCTCAGCCAGGTTGTTAGTCGACCGTAATCCCCAGCGAGCCGCACAGCTGGATGCAAGCGAGCGGTTTGCGCTGGTCTCAGAGTCGGCAGTGAAGATGTCACATGTGCTCCCAGGTCGGTGGTTATACCTAGGACGGGTTTCCATCGTATCTCCTGGCTGGTTTTCCAAGAGGGTCCTTGTCGTTCGATTTAGCTAGCTACCAAGCAGGTAATGGCGGAAGGATCCATCAAAGTGTAACGAAAACAGATTTTCCTTTCCAGCGCACTGCAACACGAAGACGGTTTCACTACTCAAATCAAAAGGTTATTTATTTGTCAGCCTCGAGCTCTGATGTAACTATTACATATTTTATATAACCTTAGCTTCTAGCCATCCACATCTTACTTAATTAACTGAAATAATTATTTTTCTTCGCCCTGCAAATTGAACATATTGCCTCTCCCGGTGTTTAAAGATGCAGCTATCCAAATGTTTGTTTATTGCATTAGCAGCCAGAGTTATTGAAACAAAATTTATCTTTAATTTGATTCAATTATGAAATATATTATTTATACATGTTTAATTATATACTATTTAAGTATGACCTCCAGGAATATCAGAAACACATTTTAGTCTGTTAGAGGTTCCATTATTTGTAACGACATGATTGACTTATTTATTGGTGCTCAGTGTTGTTCTGTACCTTCTACTGCCATGATTGTGCACCACGGAATTCTGCAGCCGAGCATGTGTGTTTTAAACTGGCAGATAATATAATTCCATCCCATTCATATTCAGAAATTTTCATTCTCCAGATGAAAGGAGCCACGGGGTCAAGTAATTATGGCCAGGGCAGATTTCTCCCGTCCTGCACTGCCAGCAGCCCAGCTGGGATTCAGGACAGAAAGCAAACAGGCACCTAGCCACCCCAACTACCCCCCCTCTCCCCGGTCCGCACACATGCACCACACACAAGAGAAGCGTGTGATAAAACAAAGCTCTCCTGTTATCAAACACGGAGGGGCGGGGGTGCGCGCAGGCTTTGTGGAGGGCTGGCAGGGGGTAGGTCCTTACCCGTCGCTGGGGAAGGCTTCCCCTACCGACCGAGCGCAGCGCAGCTAGCAGGCCACGCTAACGTGCTGGTGTTAGCATGCACGTCCGAAGGGCCCCTGGGCAGATGGCGGAGGCGCCGGGGTTCGAGCGGAGCCATCCGTGCGCTGCAAGACGGGCTGCGCCGGAGCAACGGCCAATCGGCTACGCCGGACGGCAGCGGCGCGAAAGCGGCGCTGACGGGCTTTAGAGAGTCCATTTATCCAGATCCTGGCTGAGAGGGAACACACAGCAGTCATGGGAGCCGTAACAATAGGCCACAAGTAGACGAATCGCGGTGCGAAAACACCAGCCTCCTATCTGGGCCCGACCGCATGGCGTCCTTGTCAGCAAACGCAGCCGGGCTTTATCCTAAAGCTATTCTCAGGCACGTTATTAGAAGGCGTGTGACGTGAAATGCCCTGGGGGGGGGGGCATGCATTAGACGCAATAATCAGATGGATCTCACGGGGGTGATTGATTGCCCTCAATGGAGGCTCCGTGCTTCTGGTACAGGTTGTCACTCCCTCAAAGCAGATGCAGGAAAGGTCGAGTGCTACGTACCGCGGTAGGCCGCGAGCTAGACGGCGGCCCATAGACACGTACGCGAAGAATTCAAATCCCATGTTCCTTTACGGAAAATGACAGCCAATAATAAAAAAAGGCAAAAAAAAACATTGAAAGGCACTTAATTACCACATAGGATCTGCCTACCCAAAGCAGAAAACTAATTCATGAGTTAAAGCCAACTAACCAGCCAGCTGGCCCTGAGGGGCTCGATTACCCCATTGAAGATGAGTAGGGCCAGCTGGGCTCCATTAACTAAGCAACTGTCTATATGCAGTGAACTGGTGATAAATCACCATGGCAACGCAATCAGCACGATCCATCGCCGTACCTTTCCCGACCGACCGCTGGCCCACGTTACATATGACTACACGTGTCACGTTCTCGCTTCCTCTTATGACTAGCACGAAGGGGAAGCAGCGCATTGGCCGTCAGCCACCAATGGCATGAGGTCCTTTTAGCATCACATGACGGTGAGGCTAAGTGACCCTGTCATAAGAAAGCCATCCCAGTATCGCTTCAGCATCACTGACTGATCAAAGGGGCTTCCTGATTGAAATGGTCTCTGTGCTCCAAACGCACAGATCTCTGATCGCGCCCAGATTCGCTTTTATTTTTTATCATCTACGGCAGGTCACGCATTGAGATTTCTGAACGCTCGTCTATGTTTTATTGCCAATTTAAAATAGAGATATTGCTGGGCCTCAGTGCCTGTAATTCATACTGGAGGCCACAGCCCACTGTGGAGATATCAGATCCATCTACTTTACGGCGAGAGACATGACTCCATACTGTTGATTCTGCGGGGCTCTGATGAAGGCAGGTGCTTATGAATATTCATTAGCGACGGGGCCATCCAGCGAACAGCTCTGCTGTCAATATGTGTCAAACAACTGTAGCCACCAATCAATTGGAGTCAGGACGGAGCCAGGCTGTCTGGGTATGAATATTCACACGATACGGCGGTTCAGTAGAGCTCTTTAAGTAGCTACGGCAAGGAGGGCGCTAGTTTTCATGGCGTACATAAAATCGCCTGTCATTTTCGTGGCAGAGTAAGTTTGGAAAAACCGTCTACCTCGAGTCGTCATAACGACACTTAGGCTCAGCAGCGAGATATTCGAGCGTGAAGCTCCTCTAGAGGAGCTAAGCCTCCTACAATCATTGTACTTCCTGCGAAACCCGAAAGCACACACGAGCTTTGTCCCATTTCGAGGTTTAGTGACTCAGGAAATGAAATAAATTATTCCTTATAAATTGCACTCGACTACGAACAAATGAAAGGCAGAGTCCTAGGAACATCAGACCCATAAATAAATATCCCAGAGTGCATTGGGGCTGTGTTTTGAACGTTCTAAAGTTGTAATGAAGCTCTCAGACCAGATTCCTCTCCCACATACAGTCATTATTGAGTAGCTCACTCAAACGGAATAAAGTGCTCTAATTATCTGTGTTGGAATAAGATGGTGGATAGTCTGATCAGGTTCACGGCTGTGCTCGGTGTAGATGCGTTTCATAAGAAGCTTAATGGACAACACACAGAGGCTCCTAAACATCGCATGGAAAATCCTATTCTGTTTGTTCAGCTCTTCGCAAATTATGCGTGATTGTTAAAGAATCCGGATTTTATGCTGCGTCCGGTTGACTTGTACGAGCGGCTAAAAGCTAACCACGCACCTCCTGGAATGCTCTTCAGCGGCGGCCACAGAAATGGGTTTCATCTCCACGGAATGGAATTCCATAGCGAGCAAGCATTCATCACCCTTGATATGGCGAAGAATGGTTTATTGATTGTTTTTCCAGTCCTACGTGGAAACCAATTATTTGCACATGCAACTAAACTGCACGTGGACAGGATAAGATATAACATCCATAACAAATATGCACCTGGACACCTGAGACCATGGGCACTTAAATGCAAAGACCTATTTGGAGTAAGAACAACAGTCATCACGTCAAGTTTAGCGCAAATATTGAGGCAGGTGTTTAAGGCGGTTCAGCCTGTAGGAAGACAAGCAGGTGTCTCTGTGACACAATGCTGTTGAATCAGTTTCTCCCTCTCATTTGTCTAAATAAAGGGCGGGTATTTTCTCCTTAAGTATGCATATGTACAGGAACACGTTAAATTTGAAAGAATGACTCAGTCATTCTGAGGTGTTGGAGACGGTGACTAATGGTACGTTCGACTGGCGGTGCCGCAGGCGGGCCGTCCGTTCTGTCGTTAGATGTTCGGCAAACTGAAGGGGACGAGTTGAGGCGTTCGACGTGCATCTCCATGCCTAAGCATCTGCATACTACATAAACCACCTCAAGAGTTTGAAACGATCGCCCAGATGGAGATAGGGATCCCATAGAGATCCAATCTCTCTAAGGCCATGTGGAAGGTACAGTAATAAGGCAACTCAGCTGGTTTCTTGTAAGTGACTTATGCACCCCTAAGCAGGGGCATATTCAGGGGTGGGACCACAGCTGAAAGCTGATTGGCTCCCTCTCCTGTCACTCACAGATTCAAAACATATAATTGACTAATGATATGGCTAACCCCTCTATATGCATTTTGGCCGATCTTATGCTCTCCATCTTTAAAATTCCCACAATCACCCCTGCCCTCAGAACAGGCCCTGCCCTCACTTCATAGGCTGATCTCTCAAAATTCACAGCCAGCAACATAGCAGAGCTCTCGTCTGAGATTAATGGGTTAACAGGAAGGTCTCCTTTCTGGGCGATAATTTTTTAACAATACTACTTCTGAATTTTCAGATTAAACCTATATTTCATACACAGGCTTTGCTTCCAGGGTTACATTTCGTCAGAAGCTAACAAAGGAGTGTAACGGAAAATCTGATGGGCGGCCGATAGCTCCTACTTTGCACAAAGCCTATATTTAGTCCCCCGCTTGCGTGGTACCAGTCCAGAGCGCACCCTAAAAGCTCTCCGGGTTGGCTGCCTGTAAGGGCTTTGGATTACTGAAGTGCACATGGCATCCTGGGTAAAAATAGTTGAGTCAATGAGTAAGAGGATGCTGGGAATCAGACCTGGGCGGGGCAGCTTCCAGCTGGCAGTGAGTTTTGGACAATTGGCCGCCTACACGGCATGTCTGGAGGCTCACCCAATGAGGAGCCTGGACAGCCGAGGCAAGAGGGCGGAGCCAAGACCGACACCCATTGCACATTTTTATTTTTTGGATGCATCTGGAGCAGGTCATGTGCGCCTCTCCTGAGGTACTCCCATGTGCCGAAAGGTCTGGATTTTGTCTGCCGGGGCCCTCACACCCGAGATATGCCAAACGCAGGATGCTGGGATGCATAGAGGGACGGCCCCACTAAGGAATAGAGGGAAGGGGGGAGCGTGTAACCCTGGATAAGAGGGGAGCTAGGAGGGAGGGGCTACTGCAGCTGTCAATACAGGGCTCTGACAGAGAGGGCGCCGAGTCACAGCAACACATGAGCCCCTCAAGAACAACACAGCTGCATCACTTTCAGGCCTTTTTCCTGGTCAAGACCCTCCCCTGGCTCCGTGTCTGACTTACCCTGCACTCAGCATTAGGGGATCTCTGTAACTATGGTTCCGGGCTCCTTATCTCCCCTTTAGGGTTTTTCTAGAAAGTGCTATTTCGGTCTTGTCCATTCACAGTTGGGGAATTACCTGGGAATCACCTTTCTTGGTACGAAAAATGAAAAATACATGGTATAAACTTACCAATATACTCTTTTTAGCTGTGCAAAATTGACATTTATTAAACAAAATATATATATATATATGACTGTCTCACCGTTTTAGGAACCCCACGTCACGTACGGCGGATGTTCTCTCAAATTTTGCCAACATTTTCCATCACGTCTGCACACTTCTCTACATCATGACTCCCCTCAACCCAGTTCCTCCAGACCTCCTGTGTCTCACCAAAGTCACATGTTCCTCTCAAATAGGAGCGGGAGCGCAGAGAATCAAGCAGCACTTAAAAAGTCCATGAGTGGGTATGGGTCTACGAGTATTCACACACACACACACACACACACAGGATTATAATTATATCTTTTCAGGGACTCTCCATTCATTTCTATGGGAAAATTCTAATCCCAAAATGGCAACCTTAACCCCCACCCAGCCCAAACCCTAACCATGAGTAACCAAACAATATGCAAGACTTTTGGTATTTTTACTTTTTTTATTGCATCCACAGATATTTATAAAATCGAGGTTATCCAAACGGGGACCTGAAAAATGTTCCCAAAAGTAAGAAGTTTCAGGTTTTAGCACACTTTGGGGACATTTTGGTCACCAAATGTGATCTGTGCAAACCCCCCGATCCCCCCCCCGCAACCCACCCACACACACACACACAGAGTTACCCTCAGTTCCTGTCTCTATCTCTGAGGCCAGAGTTTTGCCCGCAACGTAAGCCTCAAAGCACAGCAATGGACTCTGCTGATGTGAAGAATAGATCGTTTCCCTTGTGGGAACCAGAAACTTATTGGTGCTTTCTTCAAAATCAACCCCCTGCTCCTTGCACAAAAACACAATGGAGTTACACACTGGTGCGTGCCCTTTTACACTCCAGGAGAGTCATTTCCAATGCAGATCCTGCACCCAGTCACTCCACACTTTTGGAACTGCCCTGGGCATGACTGTTTAATGCCAACAACCCAAAGGATGCAGCAACCTTTCATTGTCACTTTTGTCACTTTTACAATGTTCACAACCTGCCAGAGAACAGAACAGGAGATGCTGTTAGAGGTGGACCATGGTTTCACCCTACGTGTCCATTCCTCATACCTTTTATCTCCTAGAAGGATGTAGTGAACCTCAAGCCTACCCCTGGAGGCACGGGACAGCAGGCAGGGGGTACCAGTGTAGAAAATCATGGTTCTTTGGACTGCGGTGGAAAACCGGAGTACCTGCTGGCAACCTGGGATGACAGGAGAAGAATGTGCAAAGTCGACAGACAGAGCGGGGGTGAATGTCCTTTGGGTTGGGCTGCATCTAGGAGAACCTGCATGCCTTAATGTGGCCTTTGAAGTTCCTCTTTAGCTGGAGGCAAAGAGATGCAGGAGGGTGGGCCAGTAAACGCCCCCCCCGATCGATATGTCAGACACAGCAGAGGCACATGTGGGCATGCTGGCGTTTGGGCTTCCTCTGTGGAGCCCATCCAGAACGTTCATCTGTACGAAGAGCAGGCAAAGCTCTTCTGGCGCGTCCTTGGATATTTGTGACCTAGAACCGCTATTGTTATCAATGCGGGGGTTCTTTTCACAAAATGGGCCTGAAGAAATATAATTGTCTATCAAAATATCATTTGTCGTCGCAGCAGGAGGTACAACATGTTATCAATCAGTAATCATGTAAAATCTTCATAAAGTTGCAATGTGGTGTAATCCAGCAATTCTCAGCCATCACCCGCTTAATCACTATCAACTTTTTAATTAATTAGGCCTGATTGGGCTGTTATGGAGTACAGATGTGCACGTCACGTCAATTAATAGGTACAACCTGTATGTTAATCGAGAACATAATTAACATTAGCCGCTAAAAGGAGCGGTTGCGCTAATAAGGAGGCGAAATGTGTTTTCTTAACTCAATTTGGTTCATTTGCATAGCTCAAACAAAACAGTGCAAATTAAAATTCAAACATACTGTAATTAAGATGGTCAGTAAAAATAATCATCAAGCAAGTTGAAAATGTCACTAATGAATGATGAAATGATGTATGGAATGGACAGCCTGGTATAAAAATGGGGCGGAGCTTAGGTTGCGGAAGGAGAAACAAGAATCTGTCCTGAGAGATAAGAGTTTAGGCAATGCTGAGCTTCGGGAATCAATCTTATGCTTATATTCTTTCCAACAGCTACACCAGTCATATATGTTCTAGCACATGCGATAATCTGTCGTCAAATGACATAGAGACGCTGATCTTTATTCACAATATTAAGCAGTGGTATTTAGCTTGATTAAGGATGTCAGTAATACTTCTGATGAGAGAAAGTAGGCATAAAAAGCCATGGAGGATGGGATTACTGCGTGCCGTCAACCAATGCCTCGTTTGACTAACTAGGAGGCCGACCAATCAAAAGCCAGCTCAACCAGCCAATGACAGACATCGGTGAGCGATCCTGCCGACTATGGACTTTGAGGGCCCACCACTCATTTCCAGAGCGAACACAAAAATCGAGCCCCCAGTCTGCTCGCACGCCAGAGGAAGCTTCATTTGGAGTACTTCCTGTTCGCGCACCGCGCAGTCTGACACGGTCGTGGGACATTTCGTCACTCGTGCCTCCGCGCAGATGTGAACGCCTCAGCCGACACGTGAGCCGTCTGCAGAAACAAGGTTCGTCTGTGTTTTACACTTGAGTTTGTTTATGGAAAACGACCTAAACCCTAAAAATGAGAATAAACATTGTCCCTAACCCTTCTCTTCTATTTATCATTTTGATGATGATTATAATGGTGTTATTTCATTGCAAATACCTAAATGATTTATTCGGAGGCATTTCCACTATTGCAATCAGGCATAATGTACAGTATTATGTAGCACTTGAGTTTTATTATGCCTGATTGCAATATTGAAAACTGCTGTTTAAACATATCATTCTAGCAATAGATTATTCAGGTCTTGTGTTTGTCAAAGCAGCCCATAATGTAGTGGATATGAAAAGATGTTTATTTTATGCTGTGGATAGCTTCATAGATCAAAAGACATATTAATTTATACATCAAAACATCACTGCCTGTGTTCTCTTATAGGAATACATTAATATATAAAGCTATTAATATACCATTACAAGACTTTTTAGACTAGAATAAACAGTTAGATTTAATACAGCAGATGTTTCAGCTGAGTTTTTGGTGGCTGCAGGAGAAAAGATGGCAGCCAGAGGTTTATATCCAACTTAAATGAAGGACGAGTATCGAAACATGTGTCCATTTGAATGTTTCCCTTCATCGACGTATCAGGAGATATCGTGGCCCCCTCCAATTTGTGCTTCATATCAATCTGTCCTCTATTGCCTGTGAGCTCCAAAGGACCCAGCTGATTGGCCAACACAGTATCCCTCCCCTGTCACTCACCCATTCAAAGCATATCATTGGCTAATAATGAGGCTGGCCCCAATGTATGAATTATGGACCCATTTATGACCCCCACCTTAAAAACTATGAAAACATGGTAAGCACTTCCAAAGCATCAATTGACCATCACAGATCCACATGTGTCTAGATTCAACTTCATTGTCGTGGCACAAAGCAGAAGTGCTCAGATAAAATACATTGGCATCTAATCCGAAAGTGCAAAACAGTGCAAGAGTGCTAGACACAACTGTGCAGTATATACGTGTCATAAATAAGCTAAATAGAAAAGTGGACATCGGTACAGCAGAATACATGATGTGGAATAAATAATGGGTGATGCTTCATATTAAGTGCACCTTCAAGACACACTTGTAATGCATTCTTATAACATTGATATACAACATGTAAGTAAATCTTAATATGAAGGTGCACTTAATGTTCTGTGAATGCTCTATGAATGCATTATGAAGGTGCACTTAATGTTCTGTGAATGCTCTATGAATGCCACATGAAGGTGCACTTAATGTTCTGTGAATGCACTATAAATGCATTATGAAGGTGTTCTTCATGTAAATCAATACCAGTTTTTGTTATTAATATATATTAAACTGCCGTGTCTTGTTCACTCAAAATGTCACAAATGTAGTTCTTTAGATATGTCAAGGTACACTTACATGCTGCTTATTAATGTTCTACGAATGCATTATAAAGGTGCACTGAATGTAAAGTTACCAAATAGTCAGTTTAAACAGGGTCTATGATTGCGGTAGAAGAGGAATGAGAGTTTGTGTACCGTGCAGGCGCATGTGAACATCAGTTTCAGGATGCACGGTCGTACGCACACACATTTATTCACATGCACGTGTGGCCGCCATGGCCGTGAAAGCTGGTCATTACAGGAACGGACAGGCCTTCGCCAGATAACCGGCAAACGGAGGGTGACAGACTCAGCCAGGACATTACTGAATTAACGTGAAGACTATATCACTTTGACGAGCGATAAAAGACTGCGTACAAGACAGATGGGAGGGGGGCCGTCAGCCGGGCTAGTGTCCGTTTCGTGACAGAAACAATCGCGCTGAAGTGACGGCTGATTTCCCACGGGCCGGGGGGGACAGTTCGTGAGTAATTCCTGCAAGGAGTCGGCCACGTCTCTTGTTAGCCAATTTCCCTGTCGCTTATCTGTTTATTGTGGCTACATCATTCCTTCAATCACACCAAATTGCCTTTTTGTTGTTCAGCTCTAATGCTACCAAATCGTTTTAATTTCACAATGCGTGCCGCTGACGTTTATGCCCGGTTAAACAATAAAAGTAAGCCCGGCGGGAAAAGCCACGACGCATTACAGAAATAAAACTGCTTCGCCTGCATTTCCACTGGTGGCGACGCCGGGGACCTTGCGAGAGAGTCGTGGCTTTTTGAAACGGGCCCTGATCTGATTTTAATGAACACAGGGGGTGTCAGAATCATCCTGTTGCCGTCGCAACTGTCCCCGCCCTCTCTCTGTAGGAAGAACGAACATGGAAACGTCAAGCATCTTGGGGGCCGTATAACAGCTGGTTTATGGAAGTTTTAGTGTGGGGGGGCCTCGCCCATGTGCCATTCCGAAAATTCCTTGACATCAGGGAACGTTTAGTCTATTTTTAAAAGCCAGCTACCTAAGAACTCCAGGCTGCGGCGTAGCCCGCAAGCAGAGCGGCCAGCTTTAATCACGCCGCGGAGCAGCTGAATTAGCGAATAATGTATCGACTGTAAGAAGTGCCGTGAGGAGCACACTGCCAGAGAGGAGGACGCTAACTGGGGTTGGGGAGCAGGTTAGTAATGCCACCTGGATACAGTGCTGGGAAGGGCTGGTAAATAACCTTTTTGATAGCAAAACGTGCCCCAGGCTTCTTGCAGTGGCCCTGTGTGGTGGCCCTCACTGGTGCATATGGGCAGGACGAGGGGGGGGGGGCCAAGATGATGCACTAGGCAATGCGGGGGATCCCACGACGTGGAAGGGGGCGCCTCGATGGGGATGGGAACGTTCTCCAGCAAACAAGTGGGATAAGACACGGCGTGCCAGGTCTAATACATCTCGAGGGGGGGGGCTTCGGAGGGGAGTTTATGGGGGAGGCTGAGAAAGCTCCATCGAACGGCTTTACTGGTCCACATACATATTGATGTGTCACTTTTCGCCTCCAGCGTGAAGATACTTTTTAGCCCAGGAGAATGCAAATGACAGGCCACGGTGTACTATGCTGAGAAAGGTTTCTGAATCAGCAGTGCGGACTATAAAAAGAGGTCCATAATATCCACTTTTCTGATACGTAACTGCTCTATCGCAATGTGCATGCCGCACATGCAATCTAGAAATACTGGCCTAAGTGTTTGGCTTTGAGAATGAGTAAGAGGACCAGGACGAAACTGATGTGACAAACAGAGAACAAGCAAACTCTACATACAGACAAGGAACACAAGACTCATACCCACAACTCTGGAGATGCAACGCAACAGGGAATACCAATTGAGCCGCCAGACTTGTCACGGAAAGCTTAAAACAAATGTATTTCAGTTGCCTTTTCACAAGCAGATGCTGAATACTAGGAGGCAACGCGCATGTATTTAAAGAACAGTTGGAAAGAGCAGGTGGGAATATGTGCAGGTGAACAGACTCATATTTTGTACAACAAAAATCATAATCTGATCAAGCCTTCAACATGAGATCCCATTACCTGTATTCAGGTGGGAACTCCTTAAACTCTTACCCAGAATGCCATGGGTGACATCACAACAGAGGCAGGCTCCAATTGGCTTGTCAATCTCCATTACCCTTTTAGATCCAGATCATCAAACGGTGCGATTCGTAGCACGATAATAACGAACACCCGAAGCTTGGCCCTCCCCCACCGCCTTACACGCCTAACACTTTATGTATTTCATGATTTCATAATTAATAAGGTGGCGCACATTAGGTTTTCAATCAAACGAGAAATCACCGATTGCATTTCATCCATACAGTATGCTCATCAAGGGGAACAGTCGTGGCTCTTTAATCAACCATTTAAACCTATAATTAAGGAGCTTAATTCAGGGAATGTTCATCTGTCAGTAATTCTGTTAAGACTATAAAGTATGATGGAATTGCGGGATTTAAACTTCAAGAGTGCACTTTAATTAGGATGGATAAAGACGGCAATGGGGCAGAAACGGGAATTCATAGTAAAATCCCTCCAGAGAAGTTAAAGACATAAATTCAAAATTAACTTTATGCAGATTACCCGCGTTTGTTTTGGGGGCTGACAGATGAAACTTTTTTTTATGCACAGCTGTCTGAATTTCAAAACAAATCTCGCATCCTTGAAATGAAGCGATCATTAAAAATATATCCCACCATCCTGCTGAAAAGGCTTGTGGAGACGCGGTGGTGTCACAGCAACCGGTTTGGTCTGCCGTGTTTCAAAGCGTGGCGCTGGGGAATCCCCCCCCCTTTATTCCCCGCTTTTAGCCGCCGCATTGGTTGACCTCCCGCTTATTCTGATCCGGGGGCTTCCCCTCTGGGGGAGATAACCGGGAGTGTTGAGTTCAAAGCCCCCCTCCCAGCGAGAAAGAGGCACTCCTGGCTGTGGGGCGAGAGGAAAGAGCCAGCTTTCCTTTAAGCGCATACTGCAGCTCCGCCGGAGGAGACGGCCGGCGTCCGCGACAAGTCACATGACTTCTCATGGCTACATCAGATCGCTGCAGGAAGTGCGGCACGGGGCCGCTGGAAATCAGAGGATGGTGGACGGCGCGCAGAGAAAGACTTAAAATGCAGTGGAATTGTTCAGCTTTGGCTGGGAGAGACTTCTCCTCCCTGAGCATCTTGCTAGCATGTCACACACCATTTGGCACATACGAGAACAGAAATTTATATATATATATATATATATATATATATATATATATACTCTAATCATTATAATGTAATTTTATATTTTCACTTCCTGCACTTTTAAGATTCCTAAGTTTTAGGAAGATGGCTGGATCTTGGGTGAGATGCAGGTTGATGCCCCATTCTGGGTCGTTCCCTGCATTGTGCCAGTAGCTTCAAAGCTCCAGACCCCTGTGGTCCTGAACAGGACAAGTGCATGTATAAAATGGATGGATGGGTGAAAGGATGGATGAATTAGATGCAATAATTTCACATCAAAGTCTACAATTTTAACAGTAAGCCTTCAAATTGTGAGCTATAGGAAATTCAGTTGCTTAAGAATGCTAAAAGGTTAGCACACAGTAGGGTTGCATAAAAAATGCACATCTGCGTCTGTCTTCAGCTGTTTAGACTTCAAGGGACGGAGTCTTCAAGGAAATAAAATTATACTGCCTTATCTGGGATGAATGAGCAAGAAACGATTTGGCAACTCTCCAGAGTAAAAAGAAGTTAACATCAAATTTTAATTAGACAAAATGTTTTCAAATATGGAAATGTAATGTGTAGAAAGGCCTCCTAAAGACATGTCCAGCTCCAAAATATGAAAAGTAACATTGCTATGAGACTTTATATATGCAAATCTAGATATAGATTTGTTGAACTGGCTCATTGTTGTAGAAAGCTTGAAAAGATCAGAAAAAAATTCAGTATGATCCCAAAACACAGAAAAACACAGAAAAACATCCGAACCTCTTACCAGCTTATCAGAAGCTGCAAAATATTTTCTTTATTGCATTAATATGGTTTTAAGGCTCTTTAAATACATCTGCTCCACTAACTCAATTAGTTTTGGGATATATCCCATGTTTCTCGAGGCATGCACCAGTAAACAATATAGTGTGCCTAATCTTTCATGAGCAGGGGGCACAACAGGATACAGAAAAACATATAAATGATGGTTTGGCTGAGAAAATTGGGAGGCGAAGATAAGAGGAAATGTATTCCCCCAACCCCCAAATCAGGCCAGCTGAAGGCTCTTTAACTCTTTAATCATGTTTGAACAATGCTCAAGTTTTGCAGTAAGACTAGGCTTAATCTGCAATTCTGGACGCTACCTTGGAGAGTCTCTGTGTTGCAGCAGTAATGACTATGTACATTTCATGAATAAAAGATTCGATCCCACAGTACTTTTATTTCCGGAGGGTTCCTTAGCATGAGACATCGTAATAATAATAATAATAATAATAATAATAATAATAATAATAATAATAATAATAATAATAATAATAAACAACAAGAAATAAACTGGCATCCAAATTTAGCATCACAGATTGGTGAACAATTAATGGAATCCTGAATTATTGGATGTTTGGCTTCCATGTAATTGATGTCTAGGTGTAAAGCCTTTTGAAGGACATCATGATGCATCCGGGGTAACAGGATTTATGGGCTTCCATTAGATTACCGGATAAGTGCGAGCGTTTTTAACGATGAGGTGTGAATATGAATGGCAGGGAGTCGTAACCATTCCTCACCCCGCCTCCTCAATCCATGGGTACCGATCAGCAGGAGTCCAGATCTCACGTAGACGTATATTCCATGCAGAGGCGATTTTAGGATTTTTTTTTTTTTAAGGTGAGGACCATGAAAGGGGCCAACCTCATCACTAGCCAGTAATATGTTTTGAATCGGTGAGTGACAGGGGAGGCAGCACTCTGGGGGCCAATTAGTTTTCAGCTGGGGCCAATGCCCCTCCCCTGTATGGGCCCAAGATGGATCAGGGCAGAAGGGCCAGGTTATGTCCTTGTGAGAGCTGAAATGGGATGTACTTGAAGCGGAGAAAATCACGGTCCATAGCTGTGAGCTGCAGCACTGAGTGGGGCTCAGCAAGTTAAGGATGACGGGGGGGAAAGAGAACGCAGGAGCCGGCAGACCTAATCATTCCTAATCGAGCACGAATCCAGACCTTTCACTGGCTTGAAATAATCGACTGCCAGAGCCTAAGAGAGCCCCAGCACCCTTGCAGCGGTGTGTGCCGGTCGGAGAAATCTTCAGAGAAGTCCTCAGTGTCACAAGGCAGGGGCAGGAATGGCCGACTCCACGAAAATTGGTGCTTTAACTACAGCTTGTGTTAAAGAGGTTAAATTCTGCTTCCCTTGATTTTATTTACATATCACAGAAATCCTATTCTGGATGGGATTCGCATGACTGGAGGTCACTCGTCAAACCTTACCCTTGAAATTCAGTAGGGCCACCCTTAGTGGGAAAAACAAAACATTTAAAACAAAATGCAAACATCTGACGTTTTTAAAACTATATCCTCCTTCTCCTCTAGTCATCAGTCACGATTCAGTATTAAAAAAATAACACAAAAACAAAGACAAATTCTTTGCATTAATATTTAAAGCTACCATGCAGACAGACTTCCAGCCGGCTCCTAAAACAGAAATTAATTTACCAAACAAATTTATCACCGGGTTAGCGACAATGAAAAAGTTCAGCCGATTCATTATGAAAATGACACAAGCAACTTTCAAAATGGGGAATTGTTTATTAAAATCAAGTAACCTTTTGAGATAATGCAGTATATTAAAATATTAATTACTCTGCTTACAATGTCAAACAATAAACTTTTCCATAAGTGCAATGTAATATAAGGCAGTATAAAGTGGAAAATTCAATTTTCATGTTAGTAAAGCAGCATACAGGGGTGGACCAGGAATTTGCTGTCAAGAGGAACCACTTTGATAATTTGCCGCCGACCTGGGAGGAGGTCGGGGTGCCCTTGATGGATTTCCGTAACTTCCCGATGGTCAGTCCATGCTTGGAAACTTAATTTTTAGGTCACGTGCATTCCGTATATCTAATGTATTTACCCATAAATAGTTTTCAGATTATCAATAGATTATCTCAAAAGGGGGCGGGCGGGAGTTAATATCACGTGACCTACAGCTTCTTGGCGATTTAAATCCGTATTGAAATGAATGCGGTTTGAATCGCCCTAGTTCGTATGAGCGATATATGGCGCTAAAGCTAACATGCAGGGTGTGATAAACTCATGGCTGCTTTTAATACACCCTTTATGATTTACTCTGCTCGCGTCGCCGAAGGACCCTCCCCCCTATTCCGTAATGTTTTACGAGCAAGTGCTGAAAATCTGGGTTTCGTCAAAAAAAAAACCTGTCCCTTTCAGGGGGAGTCTCCTTTTAAAGATTTACTATAAAGAGGAAAGCAATCTTCAAGAAAAGCATTAACAAAACCAAAGAAAACCCCCCGATAATCATAATAACAAACAGTGGCCGTTAACACTTCAAGCCCATCAGCATTTATTAATAACCTGTCTGCCTAAGTTATTCTCTTTAACAGTATATCTGCCATTTCTGCAGACAGTGAATCAATCAGTGTGCATCCTTATGAAACTTCTACCCTCAAAACTGGCATTAAATCAATAGTATCCATTTTCAGATTAAACAGGCGCTAGTGGGGTTTCCTATCCGGAACCGGGTGCAGAACCGGAAAGGGGACACCGATTGGGCGTGACTGCGGATCGGAAATGCCAGTAGTCAGATTTCCCGCTTTGCTCCTGTTGAAATAAGGTGGCAAAATAATCAGATACTATATATTTATCCACGGGGATATTGCATTCCTGTAAGAGCGCCCTGGTATCAAGCCACCGTGCACTCGGAGAAGCGTGAGTCGCTTCGCTTCCCGGGGGGCGAAACGTCAATCTTTATTCTCAAGCACCGGTGGCCCCCAGCTCAGGTACTGCTGAACAACCCAGCAATGCCAGTGAACCAGGCCTGACTCGGGAGTCTGACCAGCACGGAGACAAGAACGATTTGCAGTGGGCATGGTAAGATGGGCACGAGCGTGCGGGGGATCCGGGGCGTGAGCCGAGCCGCGTGCGGCCCCGACCTGCAGGCCTGATCTGCAGCCTTTCGTGCGGACACGCCGTGAGAGACTGGTCTCTGCCGGGGGTCTTGTTGTTCCAGGCTGTCCCGCGGCTTGCAGCTGCGGCTGTCTTCAGTTACACAGCTCCCTGGATGTTTTGAAGTGGTACTCTCCCTGCACCAAACACCATACCCTTGCTACACTGGGCCATCTCTGCTCTGCCGTTTTACAAATGTAACCTACATCCCGATGTAAATTGCCATCAGAATACATATGTCCCTGCAATAATATTTACATAAAAATCTAAAGGTGGCGTGTAAAGCTGGGATTTTATTTTAAAAGATTCATTCATAGGGAAGGATTCAAACATTCCTGTTGCTACTTTTAAATTCCCTGGTGATATTTGCGGAGTCAGTGGTGCTGATGAATTCTGCGATATCCGTTGTCTTGTTAAACTTGGTCTTCACTCCTAATATTACTGTGCATAATGTTTGCATGCCTTTGTACAATGGGTGTCTGGCAGAGGAGGAAAACGCATCGTGTATTACATTTATTCAGCTGACGGTGGTACAGAGTGTGCGCACCTGTACAGTTTAATCCTTCACAGAAATGAACATGGTGCGGAGTACAATTCGTTGGGGAATGGAAGCTTTAATCTGCCGTTCTGTCGCGTATTTGGGTCTCTGATGCTGCCAGTCTCGTTCCTGCTGGGGCAGACTGAACCTTCCAACGTGGCCTTTCGCATATGTGTTTTGATGGTGGTGTTGCGCTGGGGCTACACCCTGATGTTTGAAGGCTCTCCTGGTCAGTCAGCTCCATCCAGGGCACAATATCGTTCTCAGCATTCAATCGTGGCCAGCATAGTTAATGAGGTAACAAAGCTGTATTTTTGTGTGTGAAGTGGTTCTTTTTTTTTTTTTTTTTGGGTAATACTATGTTCAACTTGTAAGTTAAATTGCTTTGCTTATGGCAAAAAAGTAACTGATTAGGGTGGCTCAGTGGATAACACTGTTACCTCACTCCTCCAGGATTGAAGGTACGAGTCCCACCTCTGCTCTGGGTGTGTGGAGTTTTGCATGCTCTCTCCGTATCGCGTACGTTTCCTTGGGGTGCTCTGATTTCAGTCCAAAGACATGCAGTTAGGTTAATTGGCATCTCTAATATGCCTGTGGTGGGTATGTTTGTGCACCCCATCCAGGGTATACCACAGACTCCGGGCCCCTGATGAACTTTGCCATGAGAAGATGATTGGATGTTTAAAATTCCTTTTACACAAGTAAAATCAACCTAAAACTTGGTTGAGGCCCATGAATGAGACACTGACCCGACTTCTTCGCTGGACTCCACCCTTCCAGTGTGGTGCCTCCATCTGTCAAAGTCTCAGCAGTGCCCCCCCCCATGCGACAGCTGATCTCAGGTAGCGGAGACAGACGTGGTCGTCATTTGGTTGTGTCGCTCTTGTCATGCAAGTCACAAAAACAAAATGGCCGCTTCAGACCCCCAGTGTTTCTATTAGACCTTCATCAGCCATGAAGTGGCCTGTGTATTTTCCCCAGAGAGCGACCGCCCCGTCGATTTGTTATGGCCATGAGGAGAGACAGAGGAGAACAGTGGAAAAATAAAAGCTTTCATTCTCTAAACTGTCACTTGGATTGCTGTAGCCGCTCTTGATGTTATTTTCAGTTTTTTTTTTTTTTTTTTTTTAAAGTCAATCCCCATAGTCTTTTCTTTCTTGATGGAGTGTCATGTCTCCTGATATGTAACAGTATGCCAAGGCTGGGGGGCGCTGTCCGCCCGCATCCCCGTGCCCAATGGGAACCAGCATCCATGGGAGCCTGTCCCTCTAGGTGGCGCTGTAGAGCAGAACTACCTGGGAAATGATGGCGCCCTTTAGACGGGCCTTTCTGACCTGCGCAAGTGAATGTCACTGTTCCATTAACCCTCTGGAGTGACCACAGGCAGCATGGACAGTCCCCCCGAGGACCCCTGAAATCATATATTTTTACACTGGCGGGATGCCTGTGTATTATTCATTATTACATAAACTAATTAAAAATATTATCCTCCTTATTGCATGAGCAAAATATGAATAACTACGGCCGTAAGCTAGATAAGAGGAATGATTAATTAAGTACAATAATGGATATTATGAGAACTCAGTGATACTTTTAATTTCCCTGTGATGGATCCCATCCAGCCTGTAGCTCTCTGCCCTGTAACTCCTGGAATGCACCCAGATCATCCGAATCCAGCCTAGATATGTGGCTTTTCCGAAAGTGTGCGAATGAACACATTTATGGATGGATAGCTATTTCCAGGCTTCTGCGTGGAATGTGTGTCCTGCTGCGACAGGAATCTCCATGTCAGTCTGGGAAGAAGTTCTGTGGGGCTGGCAGCTTTGGGGGGAGGGGCGGGGGGGGTGGGGAATGACGGGCTAGTGGCCCTCTTCAACCTGCTGCCTGGCTGATGACTGCAGAATGCAGCTTGCTGATTATATCTCTACTTGGTACCATGGTTGGTGGTTCAAGAACTCTTTGAAACCCACGACTGGCCATCGCTGTCTTCTGTCCTACACGGTTAATATAAGCGACAGCACACATTGTCCTCTGCACTGCTATACCGTGAACCTTTCTGATCCAACACTCTAGCCCAGCCTTCATGGTGACACTCCAGTGTTGGGCGTGATGGAGGAACGCTTCAGGTAGTCATGGGAGCAATGAGGCTTTAAAAGCCGTGGTGAGTGGGATTACTGTCAGCCATCGATCACGAGCTGCTTGTCCCTCCAGTGGGGGAGGGAGGCCAGCTGGTGAGTGACAGTGCACAGTAATCCCTCCCACTGCTGCCTCCAAGCCTCATTTCTCCTGCGGCTACCTGCAGCCGTCCTCTGAGCTCCCAGCCGGAGAGGTCCACGTGTGGCTCTTGACGATCCCCCCCCCCCCCCGGGATTTTGGTGCCGGTTAGTGTTCCGTACCATATGACCCAGATGCCGAACATCTAGCGGCCGCTAATTGACCTGCTGAGTCAGGGCTGTGGGTCAATAATCCATCAAGTGTCCTCACATGGATAACAACCAAAAAATGTTTGGCTAGACTGACGATTAAAGGCCCAATTAGGCTTAATAGCAGCCATTTGCCAGTATCGGACGTCTTTGTTATCTGAGCGAGTGCAATACCAAATACTTTTAATGAGGTGATTATTTTAAGGAAGGCTTTTCTGACACGGTAACCTAGTCATGGCGTAATGTTCACGTGTCTGACTTTAGTGCTGTGGTTTGTGGCGGCACGGGTCGTCGATCTCATGCCTGATCTCGTGCTTGACATGTGAGAGTTCATGTGTGCTCTCCAGAACATCACGTGGTGTTGCTCTCCTCTGCCGTTGTAGCATATTCGACACGGCTACCACTGAGCGAAAGCGTCGAATAGCGGCATCTGACTCGCGATCTCTTGTGCCGTACAGGGAGCCTCTCCCAGGCAACATGAGGCCAAAGGTAGGGGGTGCTGAAGACGGTACGCCGGTTTATCACAGGATCATAGACGCCATTCAAACATCCAACCAAGGCGGAAGAATGGAGTCGACAGCACCACCGAGGGACAGGGCTAAAGGCTTTTTTAGGCTTCGAGCCCTCAAATACCAGGCCCCCGCTTGTCAGTGACATGAAAGAGAAGCATCCTCGTAACATCGGGGTGATTTCATAATTCAGCTGCCTCTTACTGGTATTTTTCAAAAATAAATCCCAAAGACTAACCATGGTGAGAGGATGGCAGATGCACTTTTGGGGATTCTGTCACGGTAATGTCTACCTTCCTATGTCATGTGTGTTTCAGTGAAGATTATTGATGTTCAACCTAGTGTCTTAAAGGGAATCCCATTTTCCCTATATGATTATGATGATGATACTTCATTTCACCATTCGTACAGGTACATGGGAATTATTTTTTCCATATCCCTAACTACTCTCCCGGAGAGAGAGAGACACGTGAGAGAGAATCTTGGGGTCACAGCACTGGGTTAGCCATGTATCCATTTGTAGGATTAAGGGCCCTGCTCAAGAGCCCAGAGGTGATATGATCACTCTGTTAGCCATGGGTTTTAAACCTGGGACCTTCCGATTTGCATTGTAACGCATCGAGCCACACACTGCCCCCTTTTGGCTGGGTATATATGGAAACTAGAGGTCAGAAGTTCTGTTTCTTTCACTCGCAGCTCATGCTGTCACATCTCTGACTTCAATAAAACTGTCAAATTATACAAAGCATCATACCTCACAGAATTGGGACACAAGTGCTGACCTTGCTGTGTTTTCTTTTTCGATGGCCCCTATGCATGTTTGTGCTCTGGTTTCTGCTTTTCCGTGCTCAGGTTTGCGGGGTTTCTTTTTGTCGCGGCCTCGACGAACCTCGAGCTGAACTCGGCCCGTTTGACTCGACACGCCTGGTGGTGCTGCATAGTTTCAATAAAGGCTCTCCTCAGCAGTCGCTTTACGGGAGGTTCCGGAATGACGTCGTACTCATCTGATCCTGTACTCCTTTGCTTAAAAATTGTCTGAGGCCCAGCATGAATTTATGTAAATAATTACATGAAAATGGTGAGAGTGTTTAGTACTGTCGGGTTGAAGTCCTGTGTCCTCTTGCCTCGTCCTATGACGAAACCGAATGATTAATGTGCCCAATGTATGGAAACTAAGAATGTCATCGTTTACAGAACAACGAAAGTCAGTCTCTGTGGTTTTCAGAGGGAATGCAATGCCCATGGCCCAAGGTTTAAAGCAAAATCATTGTTCTTTCCTCCTGGTTGCTTAAAGCAGGGTTTAATGGTAAAGTTTCAGTAATTATTACAATCATAATGAAAGTGCACAGCTGCTGTATTTAAAAAAAAAAAAAATGCATGCAGTCTTTTATACCTTTCCAGCTGTATATATGCCCTGAAGGCCTGACGTAGAGAGACACAAGGCCCCTAGCTGTCTCTTGTAAGGTGGTTTTAATAGCCGGTGTGATGCACATCGGCCTGCCTTCTCTGGCTGGGCGACGTCACGTCGAGCGGTACGTCGAGCGTGCCTGACTCTCTCCCTCCAAGAAGCAGAGCAATTACGCTCACCTGCAGTCACAAGGCATGCTTTCAATCGAACCGGTGGAATGAGAGAGTCACAGGGCGCCCCCGCCTTCAGAACAGCGTGGTTTGATGAAATGGGATTCTCAAGACCTGTGGAAATAACCTTCCTCAGTAATACTTAGGAACTATTCTGTTACTTTACTACAATAAAAAAAAAATAATAGATGGTTTGTGCTTCTTGTGGCTTTTTAGGAAATAGGCTCTTCCACTGTATTGCTCCCACCATTTAATAACTGCTACTGTTTCATATCGCCGAGGCTTTTTTTCCCTCTACATATGAAGGTTGGTAGTGTTAGTAGGGCTCTGTCTTCGGTGTTGACATAGTCTGTTTACCCTCACTGCCAGATTCAGGTAGCCCGTCCACTGGGGTATCCGTCACAGGTGTGAGAGGAGTTTCTAAAATATTATTCACCGGTTCTTTAGCTGTTAATTTTTATAGTCCGTTCTACTTTTAAGCATCAACTGATATTGTTTTCTCAGACTTTGGAGACTCAGAGAAAGTGTGAATGACGTACAAGTCAAGTTGAATGCATCTATCGTTTTTTTTGGCATCTAAATGTTGGCTTTAATAAGATAAGGCTTCAGACATGGTGATTGTCCCTTTCAGGATTGATTCCTCTAGCAAGAGGACGTACTATTTTTGGCAATAAAATTCTGGCAAACAATGTAATTAGCAGTGTGAGCACTGGAGATGCTTCTTGGCCATATGTGAGTCTGCTTCGGTTTCAGTCAAGAAGCTACGATTCTGTGAATAACTACTGGTTTCTCTGGTTTGACTACAATAGACAAGATATTTATAATGGAGGCACTCAAACCGCAAGCGACAAAAGACAGCCCTTGACATATAACAGAGCATGTAAATCGTTGCAAATGTGTTCCGGCCGTGGTCCATCATCGACTTCTCTTTGAAGTGCGGCTAAGTAATGAAAGGGAGACAATGGACTCTGATTGCACTAAAATCAGGAGCAACGTGACCAAAGAAGAGGGAAGCATATTCTGTCAGAGCGTCGGGTAAGATCAAAGGGTCATACCGCATACCTATCTGAGCCATTGCCGCCCCATCTTCAGCTGAAATTGGGACCAACACATTTGATCAGTTTGTTTCACGCTCGCCGCAAACCAGGAAGGTGGGTGATAGACCTGTGGCTCGGAGCCGGAAGAGAACAAGATGCTTCTAAAAATCCCGAACGGTTCTCCATCCACCCAGTAAGTTTGGGAACTTTGCTCAAAACTCAGCATTTCAGTATGGAGAATATCAAGTAATAATGATCCTGACTAATTGGTACACTTAATTCTCTGGATCATCTGAGCTCTCGACTTGCTTAGCTGGTTTTAACCAAACAAACTTGATGGCAACGGAAAACGCACACTGACGATGGTGTCATAAAATCGATTTCCCTATGTATCCCTCCACCTGGGCTTTAACTGTTAGCTGCCATTAACTCCCAAAGCTGGTTTCTCCCATGGAACAAAATCCAGTTTTCCTTTCAGGAAACTGGGACAGGATCATGCAATTAACTCCATTTTTTTTTATATATGCAACCACGACCATTTCATGGACTCTTCTGTAATTTGACCTACTAACAACGTGAACTAAAATAAGCCCAAAATGATATTAAAGCCCTTTCCGCGGCTCTTCGAAACATTATCGTCGCTTACTTTAACACCGTGAAATTGCATGGTAAAATAAACAAGCAAACTATTATGTAAAAGCCTCAGCGAGCACTTCAGCATTTAGAAGGACGTGTGGCTCTCTCTCGTTTCGGTAAATCGCCGTCTAGGTGATTCATAGCCAGACGCAGGGGTGAAAAGCACTCCCCCGTCTATGATGCTGTATGCAGCAAGGTTGTTTCATGACAATGACAAAATGCATGCTTTGTTGTATTCTGACAGGTTATTTACAATATTAAAATATTAATGTTTGCTAGACCTCTTGCAGTCAGCAGTTAAATGTCAGACTGCGACGGTCTGTCTGTCGTACGTCGTGTTTTTAACAGTGTCCCATGTTGGGGTCTGTGCTGTCTGCGATTTAATCGACCTCCGCTTTCATTTAACTTGAACCATGCTAGGTCATTTGAACATACCACAGTAGTACCTGTGATTTCAATCAGTGAAATGAAAACCAACTGCTTGATGCACCAGAAAATAGTATTGACCTTTTTTGGAATTAAACATCAAGTAGAATGGCTGATATTTTCAGTTCAGGCCTGGTTTGCCTGTCAATTTTTTTTTAATATTGTCAAATTAAAATGCATTCTATAGCAACAGCTACCAAATACTGTGTTGAAAATGTGTGCATTTCACTTCTGTAAGAAAAACATAAGTGTATTTAATCTTGGATTTATGTTTTTTGTATATTAGCGTGAGATTTCTGCACTTTCCTAACATCAAGTCAAACCCTATCAATGCAGTGGCTGGTTTAATTCACCTTGCTTTCTTCATGTTTACGCACCCATTACGTGCGTTAAAGATTTATGAGAATAATTCGCTACTTTTCACAGCACCCGACAAATGTTTACAGTAGGTGCCGGGACACATTATAGATTTTAATGGCTGATTGTTCATAGTTATTACCGCTTCTAAAAGGAAGAACGGGGGTGGTGAAGAGCTGCAGTTCAGACAGATTCCTGCGCTCGCATTTTTTTAATGCACTGCTCTGGTCATTCACTGTGTATTGGACGGGGATGTGGTTTGAACGGCTCATGTGGTCGACTTTTACTCCTTTTGACAACGAGCATATAAACCATTTCCTCCAAAACAGTGGGAATGTGAATAACCGGTTACATCGCTTTTTGGGGCTTTGAAACGGCAACCTTTGAAAGGCCGACAGCAATATTCAATGAACAATACGAGTCTGTGCAGCGAATAATATGATAGACGCGCTCAGAAAGTCCTGAGGATAGCCTGAGGCACTCTGAAACCCACGACTGCCCAGTGAGGGCCATCAGAATCAAAAGGATCCCACAGTATCTAAATTGAGTAAAGAATTGAGCCTTTGAAAATTTCTTGGGAGAGTGAGGTCTTTTCAGGATGTAGCAACTCAATAGTCATTTTTAAGGTAGATCTTTTTTAATATTTCAGGCTGAAAAAAAAATCCTTTCAGTTTGGAAGACCCTTTGAGTGTGCCTTTCTACTGCATTCGGCCAGCGCAGTGGAAATATGAGTAGTCGTTTAGTTAGGTACACAGGTTCCAAAACTAATGGATGCTCTTTTGATAGTACTCGGTGACTGTGTGGTAAAAGCCTTAATTCTGCAGAGGGTAAGTATTATTACAAGAAAAATGTGAACACAGATATTCAGCACAAATCCATCTGTTGTAATCAGGCATTCCAGCAGTCAGATTTGATGAAGGAATTTCATTATTTCTGATTAATACTCATGTGGTAGGCAGTGTAGTGGTTAGGGGTAGTTAAGAAAGGTACTTTACCTCCAGTAATTTGCTCCAGGATAATGTCCTCCAGTAAAAACGGAAAGTCATATTGGATAAAATTATAATTTGACACGCAGGGAGTGCTGAATTAGTCTGGGCTTTCAAGAGAAATACCGTACTCTGCTTGTATTCTGATGGTTTGCAGGCCTGCTTATTTTTAACACTGAATCATTTCAAACAGATCAGAATTTGTGTGTTGGTAGCAAGCTACAAAATATCCATTGTTTTCATGCCTTTGTCTTGTTCTTTCGGTATTATTATGCAAACACAAGGTGTTCTGGGTATTGTGGCACAACCCCAGTGGCCGACTTCCTGCTATGGAAGTGTCTGGTAGGGCGGCCAGTTAATTATGTATATCTGCTAGCTCATGCAATCACGTGACTGCAGCTGAAGGGGTTCCCTTACTGCTCAATTTAAGCAAGTTCGACTATGAACAGCTACGAAGCCTGATATAAATGATTTTGAGTGTGATTGTTCCATACGTTGTAGATCTAGCCTCTCGGAAAAGGCAAAGTGGATGGTATTTTCACACAATATGGTACCTGGAATTTGCAGACATGGGTGTTATAAACAAATAGCATCCGGTCAGAAGAAGGTGTGGAGCTGAAAACACCTTGTTAATGAGAGAGGTCAGGGGAGGACGGACAGACTCGTTAAAGCTAACAGGAAGGCCAAAAGTGCCGAAATAACAGCTCGGTACAACAGCGGTGTGCAGAACCGCTTCTCCGAATGAACAGCTTGTCAGCCCTTGAAGAGGTTCTAGAGGCAAAAGAACATCCTACCTGGTACTAACTAGATGTACCTAATAAAGTGGCCACTCAGAATGAGCTGGTAAGTCATCCGTGTTCTGAAGCAGCAGAACAGACCCAAGGTGTGATGCCAATACCATGGTTTCGATTGGCCTTGGAACTGTGGAATCTTTGGCTTATATCAACAAAAGAGTTTTTATGAAAATGACCGACCTAACTCGGTTTGAAAAATGTGGAGGAGGGGGAAAAAAAAGATACTTTCATTGTATGTAAGTTATATGTAAACGGCAAGTGAATTATTCAGTTAATGTAAAACAAGTATCAAACTCGTCATTAAGGTCACTTACTCGAGCTTTCAATAGCAGGAGCAAAAAAGATTGAGGTCTTTCGATGGAAGCTTCATGTCAGTGCTTTGAAAATCACCCGCTTATGAAAGTAATTTTTCAGAATGCAGGAAGTGTCAAAGTATTGCTTATTTTATCAGTTATGATGATAAATATGATAATTAGGCAAGGAAAAGCTTTGTTACATGTAAATTACGCTGAATGTGGTTTGCTTTACAACATAAAGAACAAGTCTGTTCTTAGTTTAATGTCCATCTGCCGCTGAGCACATTTTTATCTAATTCACGTTTCGGAAAAAAAAAAAAAAAACTTGCTGTTCAAGGACAATGAATTTTCTGTCCAGTTCATTCCTAAGATGACAATTGGGCACTGTTCCCAATTTTAAAGAAAAAATTAAAAGACTTAAGATGACATCTTGACGTTTTTTTCTTCAGTGTACATAAACTATGATATTCTTCGTTGAAGAAGTATTGTTCATTTGAAATTGAAATGTGAAATGAGGTTTTTTTTTTTTTTTTTTGTATAGTAATCACATGAAGTCTTTGAGGCTCAGTGGTTAATCAAGGGTCACGGTGGAGACTGTTAGTCATCCATTCATGAGAAATTGATTTATACCTGGAGCCCCAGCTGAACCAATCCATCTGAATAATAATTATTATTAAGCATTGTGGCACAGTGGAAACCAGTGAGCTTAAAGCACGAACCAGATTCATAGTCTTCTACTCAAACCAAATTATTGCATAAATGTATCGGAATTAACCTTTTACTTATGAGAGGATGGCTGGAAAAATCCCTGCATTTTCCTTATATGGCGTTCCCTTGTTCTCATTCGCTGGCTTTTAATTAATTTATTAATGTGCTTATTGGGATTGGAAGTCGCCTCATCTGCTGTGTCAAATGGGCAGAGGGTGAAATTCTGAAAATTGCAGGACTCTGGTTCTGTGTTAAAGCGTTTGGGGTGGGTCGTCCATGTGTGGTGTAAGGCCCTGGAAATTTAGCAAGTGGCTGATGGTTGTGAACCCTGCTTGGTCAGCTAGAGGCCCTGTATGTAAATTGATGGGGAGGTTTGGATCTAAGCACCGGTGGGATGCGTCCTGCTACCGTAGGAATCCCGACTGAGCCGGAAACATCAGGGCACATTTTCATGGCAAGGGCCAGCAGTCTGTCCCACCCACATTACATCATTTCCTGTCAACTTGGAGAACTGGGCTCGAACTGCGAATGTGAATGATTTGAGGAAAAAGCGGGCCCAAAAACAGCAGCGTACAGTTTTTGTTAAGGGTTATGCAGGGAGACTCATATTACATGTGTCTGTACACGCCATAGCCATGTTTACTAGGACTGCCGTCAGCTACATTGTCAGCCACAGTTTGTTTTGATTGGTCCTGCTGCAGCTATTGAAATTAATAAAACTCTCAAGTGGATTTGTCCCCTGGGGTGTCAGTGACAACAATAAATATGGATTGAATAACGGTTTGATTTTAAAAAAAAAAATAAAAAATTTAAGGCAAAAACCACCTGTTTTAATAAAAACCACTTATAATGCGGGGTTAAGAGATGCACTGTTTGACAGTGCTGTCTGAATCTTATCTGCTGCACCCTCCAGATTTGTAAGCCGTCCTGATATTTTAACTGTCAACATGCAGATCGCCCGCTGTTTCTGTGCGGCTAGCATTTCCCAGAGTCGCACGCACACCCTCCATTTCAGCATGGGGCACTCTGTAACGGAAAAACCCAGCGTAGCACAAATGAGTGCTGCCTGCTGTTTCCAGCTCTGCCAGTTACCCACGTCACCTGCAAACAGTAAGATCCCAGTACAGCAGGTCATTAATTTAATCCAAATCCTTTGCATAACCATGTACATGTAGTCATTAAAAACAGCTGCATTTCTTTCTCAGAACTGAATGTATTGTGCACGTTTATAAAGTTAAATGGCTTTTTATATTCAAAAAAAAAAAAAAAAAACTTTTTACAAGTTTTTACCAATCCATGTATAAAAATCATTCTCTAAAGGAGTGTTTGAATTTAAAAGTTGAAATTCCTGATTGTCGAATGAGTGTTTATGTAAGCTCAGAGTACACCGTACTTTAATATACTCAGCATTAACATACTTCAGATGTGGCTTGTTGGAGTACGGCCAGCATTCAAATAACA
The DNA here is from genome assembly GCA_026781145.1 of Hippopotamyrus pictus. Taxonomy (NCBI): domain Eukaryota; kingdom Metazoa; phylum Chordata; class Actinopteri; order Osteoglossiformes; family Mormyridae; genus Hippopotamyrus; species Hippopotamyrus pictus. The sequence goes on along the minus strand of JAODLC010000054.1, from coordinate 2,416,744 downwards.
CGCCGTCAGATTCAGCGTGAGCTTCCGCTTCCCTGAGGGCTACAGCATCCATCTGTAGCAGTTACACTGTAGTTAAAATGCAATTACAGTGGTAAACACTTATATTTGATATTAATTGTTATTGCCTGTTGCCTTATGTCGCTGTTGTTGTATTGTTTGCAATAATATATCAAGGGCTAGAAAAGTAGTAATGCCAGCAATTATTATTATCATTATTATACATATGTTTCATTTTCCTTATTTAAAAAGCAGATCCTATTCATTAAAAGCTCTTCGAAAGCATATTGCCAACACACTGTTTGACTAATAGATTGGAAGAAATGGCAGAGAACAATATGGTTACGGTTTAATTTCCAGAACAAGTGTCTTAGCAAGCAGTATGATGGAGTCTGAACCCGGAGCTGACGAATGAATGGAATATTTGTATTAGCCATCGATTCTCTCCGAAGCGACTGACTGCAAACACAGGACATCGTCATACTTGCTTATGTTTGACTTGCGAATTTTATATCAAATACCTCTGAGCTCTTCCAATCATGAAACCTATAACATGAGACACTAACTTTCACGGTCTCCTAGCAACTGCAGCTTTCATGCTTAGAGACTGTGCAGGGATAGTGTGAGAGCACGGGCTCTGTAGCTAGAGTCTCAGTGCAGTGCCGCGTTGGGAATTTTAAATCATCACGAAGAAAGTCAGCCTGTTAAAAGGCCCTTGATATTTTAATCTTCATTCTTATTTCTGCTCTCACCCTGCGAACATAGGCTTCTGAGCCGTTAGTCACTGCTTGTCACTTCTGGAGGTCTTTATTTTGCAGATTTCATTCTCGCCCCAGAAAGTAACCTCAGGAAGATGTTAAGGACCCTACAAATGGGAGCCACTTACCACTGCACTCCCAAGGCAATAGTATCCCTGCCACGTTCTGTCCTTTCAATCCATCCTTCTATATCTTCTATGTCTCTGCCTTTGGTCACTGTACATTGCAGTGTTGTGTTTACTGCATTGCTCTCGGTGGTATTGCATTTTGCATCTTATATTGTATTTTGTGTTATACCTTATGTGATGCATTTTTGCATTTCTTGACTCTCGTCTGCAGTGCCCAGGCTATGGTCGTGCCTCCTAATTCTGACTTTTGCATGCATTCTGCAGCTCAAGCAGGTAGTTGTCACCCCCGTTGCAGATCTAAAGTTTTCATACGCCCTAGAGACCCTTAGTTGGCCGGGCCGTGGGAAATCGATAAGAGCTTAACGTTCTCGTTAAGCTTCTCGTTCTCGCCATGCTTTTTCCGTCTATGCTGGTTCCCATGCAGCGTACCAAGCCTCTTGTCAAATGTGTAGGTTCTGCCTTCCCAAAAGTTGAGAACCGACGTTCTTTGGTTGTTTTTTCCCAAAGCGAAAAGTCCAGCAGCTTCGGTGACACCAGGATAAAGCCCGACCTCTTGGTGGAGATACAGTTCAAGCAGGCCCTTCTTGAGGGAATTGGGGAACATGTAGATCTTCCCACAGGGATATTATCTGCACCCAAGGGGAGATGTCATATTTGTGAACATTCCCAAAGCATGGTTGGGGGCCTTGTATACCAGCTAATTGCACATTTAACTTTATGGGTGGCAAGAAAAGGCTTTATTTTTTTTTGGACTGCTGGAGGCCCTTTTTGGGGGTCAGAATCCTTTTGAATCCCCTGCCTCTATCCAGACTTTGCCCCACCTTTTTTCGTGCAAGAGGCACAGTGTGGCAGCTCTCGGTGTGAAGAGCTGGACTCGCTTCTCGCTGATTCACTGCTTTGAAGAGAAATTACTTGGTTTTGCGCTGAAAGAGGCTTAGTCTTCAGAAAGATGGCGCGTGGGGAGGGAGGGGGGGCCCATTCCTCGTGTTTTCTTCTGCTCAGAACTTGCAAGGCGCCAATGCGAACCAGTATAGTCACACCTTCTTTGACAGGTTAAAGGGGCTTCAAAGACGTTACCAGGGGACGGTGGGCCGTGGTTTTATGGTTTTCTACTGGGTTCCTCAGGTTTCAATGCTGACATGTTCAAATCAATCACCGCGCTTGAAAGACTCATGGAAACACACCTAAAAAAGATCTTCTTTTTTTTTCCTCAGAAAAATCATCAAAATAGTGTTTCTGATGAAAATTTCTGTTTGTTCTTTTGAGTGAAAGTGGAATTAGCTTTTTTCTATCATCAAAGAGATAAAAACACAAGTCCTGAGTAAATACTGACCTGAACATTATTATTCTTGAATAATATAGCAGTGTACTTACATGAACAATACTATTTACAGATTATAGTAGCTTCCATATTTATCAAGACCTTGTTTAAATGTTGCCAATGAAATAGAAAGAAAAGGTTGTGTAATATCTTATTTTGGCTCAGATGAATTATGAATAAGCAGCACTCTGCCTTGGAAAAAGATTGGCAAACTTTGCCTTTTCGTTCAGACCTGCGTTACTTAAACAACACTGACACCAAAATTATTCACACCCCTGTAGGTGCTTGTCCACCTTCTGCTTTGATGACATTGTGAAGATCCTCTCCATGGACTCTTATCATGCTCAGTATGTTTCCTTCACGATTCTGACCATTCCACCATGGAGAATTTCTGCAGCTCCGCCACATTTCTTGAGTTTCTTCTGGAAACTTCTCTCTCTATGTTCAAACCACAGACATTCGACCGAACTGGCATCTGTAGATTGTGATGACTTGAGCACATGGGTTTGTGTTTACCCAGTTATTACTTTTCAGATTTGGTGGCTGCTTTGTAAGTGTCCTTGTCATGGATTGTTCATTTTCAACTTTAGTCAGATAGCATTAAGGCTAGAATTTTTGGTGTTGGTATGGCTGGGCAATTACTCAAATTTTAACTTCAAATTGGGATTTTGGCTTCCAATGATAATCAAAACAAAATCATCGAGATGAAATGATTTTTGTGCTGCATTTTGTTCCTCGGTGATGACCTTGATTTGTTGCGTGTTACTGGGGGCTGCGTGTGGCTTAGTGGGCTAAGCCTCTGTGCCCGCGATCAGGAGGTTGCCAGTTTGAGCCGAGCATCAGCAGAATCGTCACATGTCCATGGGTCCTTGGATAAGGCCCGTAACTCCCCCAGCTCCCTGGGTGCTGCAAGGTGGCTGCCCTGTCACTGTGACCCTCAAGCTTGCCTTCACCTCTATGGAGAGCAAGATAGGGCAAACGGAGAATTTCCCCACTGGGATTAATAAAGTACGGCCATTCTAAATGTGGCGACCCCCATTCCAGACCCTTGTTATTTTGTTTCTCAGTCGAATGATGTTTAGGGTTCAGGAAAATCCACTGACAAGTGTCACGCCCACGGAGGAGGGGCAGACAGGTGCAGCACATCAGCAACTACGGAACAGCCCTTTAAAAGAAGGGCAAACCCGAAACACCTCACGAAATATCGCGCTGATGTTTACAAGCCATACCGAGCATTCCTCTGTCCTCCGTCTACCTGCTCTCCCTTACCTTGCCCGTATTCCTGGTGTGCGAACCTTACCTTGTTTACCTTCCCTCCTCACTCCCGCTCCCGCTCCTGATCCGCCCGTCCTGCCGAATCCGGCTCCTTCTGCTCGCTTCCCCGTGTGTCTCCTTGTCCTGTGCATCTTCGTAGGACGGACCCCCTGTTATCGACCCACTGCCTGCTACTCCGCTGACGGCTCTCCTGCCTTGTGTACCCGCTCCGGTCACCCGGGCGGCTACGCTTCTCCTTCCCTGCGTTTCAGTCCTGAAACTTACCTGTTTATCCCTGGTGTCTGGATTATTAAAGCACCTTTCTCCCTGCATTTCTGGATCCGTGTCTCCTTTCCTAGCCCACCGTGACAACAAGCCTTTTGAAAGTTCAGTAGATGCATGATATTTACTGATATGTTAAGTCGATGAGTAATCGTGTTAAATAATCTTCATCTCAATATTGACCAAAATAATCATGGGTATGACTTTTGCCGTAATTGACCAGGCTCCAGGTCCTGGTCAAACCCTGGATTCTTTCTTCCATCTGATTTAAAAATGGCACTTTGCAAGATGGGGGCCGGTGTGGGTATCCAAGGATGGGGCCGGCCGTTCATTTCACCTGTGTCTATGACCCTTTTTAAAACGGAAGGTTCCAGTGTTTCTGTCCGCCCAGATCACATGATCCGCCCCTTTGACATCCTTCCTAAGACCCTAACCCTATTTTGTATTTCCCTTGTGCTGAAGCTAAAACAGCTGTTTTTCTGCCTCTCTTGTCACCCAAAGTCCCATATCCTCCCTTCCCGGCATCACATGGTTCTGTTCACTGTCTCGCCCCGAGCAAGTCTTCACAGGAATACCAGCTAATGCACATAAACCACCAAGGAAAACAGCTGCCAGAGTTTACTGGCGAATGTTTGTTTGGCTGTTCCTGTTATTTGTTGGTACCTGCATTTGTTTTGCGTGTATAGTTTATTTTTCTTTAGCGATGATATTCCCTACCTTTACAAGTTATATAAAACTACCAACTACTTATGTTTAAAAAAAAAAAAAAAAAAATACAAGATCTCCAGGGAATATTTTCAAATTTTCTATGGGGCCACTATTTGGAATATAATGGCTACATTAAAATAAGAAAACACTGAGATTTGTTCTTCGAATTATATAAGATTTATGCACTGGTACTTGAGTTTTACATTTTATAGTATTAGAAAGCTCTAGAGGTTTTAGAAATATGAAAAAGTCGAAATGCACGAATGGAAAGGGGGGCTGTGTAAAGGTTGCCGTCTTGTATGTTTGCGGTGCATAAAATGTGCCCAGAGGGAAGCAAAAGTTTGGATTTAAACGACGAACGAAAGCCTGGCAGATAAAAAGCAGAGCAGATTAACAAGCTTCCCTCCCCAGCTCTTTTGAGACTTGACCTAATTGCAGCCAAGCAATCGTATAACAAAAGGCATTATGCCCTTTGCAATCGGAAATACATATAAAACGAGATATCAAGCGGAAAAACAAGACCTGCTTCTCGAAGCCGAGTGGAGTTTCCATCCAGCAGCGAGTGAGAGTTCTGTGGATGCCTCTTCTGCTACTGACAGGCCTCGACAAACAGTGCTTTATTTCATTTATCTAGCATCTGCTTTTGTCCTGTGTGATGCACAGTGACGAATGCAGGGTCAGCCAATCTCCAGATGACTGATTAAGGGTCTCGTTCACGGGGCCCCAGTGGTGAAATCACTTTGCCAAGCCTGGGCTTTGAACCAACAACCTTCTGATCACAGGCACAGCACCCTAACCCCCCTGTGCTACACGCCACCCCCAAATGGAGAACATCTCAGTGGCGTTTGAGGGTCACACCGGCCCAACCGCGCGGTTCCCCAAAACTCACTGACCGTCCCCTGCTCGCTTAACCACTCCTCCGAGTCACCAGTCCCCAGCATAGACCACACGGTCAAGAAATGGTGAAGACCAGCATGCCAGACAGGAGAGACAGTCATTGGTATGTCCTTCAGATAATTCGCTATGTAGAGGTTCGACACTATGTATATCTGCCAACCAATCAGAGAGCTGCATTACAATGAAGCCATTATGGCTGACTGTGCTCTAGTGTTAATATGGGGTTAGCAGTACAAGGTGTTCCTTGCGTAATCCCCAGCATCTCTTCATGAATGCTAAATTCAGGTGCTAACCCTTGTGAAGCTAATACCTCTAATAGACCAACACCTTGGGGACTGTTTGAAAAACATAAATACTGAAGACCTTCATTCATATTCCATATGAACGTCACCTTTATTTTTGCCTTGTGATATTAAAAAAAAAAAAAAAAAAAAAGTGAAAAATATGCTGGTATTTGCGACTGATTTAAAACACGATTTTCTAAGCAGAGAAGCTTGAATTAATCTGGGTCTGAGCCACGAGGTTTGCCTTACAGGAATGCAGGGACATTTGCGTAACATCTAATCACATATTAAATCGGCAGCGTATTCTTCTGTCTGTATTCTTGATGCAAATGAAGGGAGAATTAAAATAGAATGTAGCTTCCCCGGTCATTGTTTGGCATTGTTAGCAACAGCCTGGCTAATGGGTGTAACGGCATAACACGAAATCCATGCATGTGAACATGGTGATTTTACAGCGATGCAGCCTAAAACTGTCTCCTTATATATTAGTGAAGATGCATTAGTCAAACTATTTTTTAAGTGGTACATATTGTCAGCTTATGAAATGTCAACATAATTATTTTTGCAGGACGGTTTAGGGATTTAGGCACGCAGGGGGACTGGCATCACCTCCAGGGGGCGCTCTGCTGTACGCGCCCCATGCTTCCTGGGATGACTCCAAGTCATTGCAGCTTCAACCAGGTGACTGCCCACTGAAACCGCTCGGATAAAGGGATGGACGGATGGATATCGGAGATTAACTGTCAGCCTCATATTTTGGCTTAGCAGGTGGATTTGTACAAAACAACAGCTAAAACAAATGAGGCACAGAAAGCGCAAATACCTTCCACAGTTCATAAACGCCCAGTCAGTAATTAGACTTTTTTTGGGCTTCCCTGTTGGTAAAGTACAGCGCATTTTCCAAAAATTTTTATTTGCTACTCCCCACACGAGGAAATGGGTTGATGAGATTTAATTAAGTGTGACAGGCCACCAAAAGCCTAAATACAGCTGCTGTTGTTTCCCGAATGCTACAGGTATGTTTTCTTATGGTGAAATTGGAGATTTGTCTTTAAATTAATGTTCTCTTGCTAGTTTTTTCCTGAAAGAGCGTCATATATGTAGTCCTTCAATTGGACCCTGACCGTGGCCCCTGCTCTGCTCTGAAAGGCCGAGAGGCAGAAGCTTATGCATAGAGAGTATCCCCACTGTCCAGATGATTAACGTCGCCTGATGCAAACTGGAAACCAGTACGAAAAATGCAACGGTTCCTGTTTGACCTCCTCAACATCACGTTCCCTGGGGCTTCAGTAAAAAAAAAATACCTGCTGTCTCTGTGCTTTTTGGTAGTTTATTTAGCGTTTATTTATTGAGCAACTCTAAACTGTTGAAGGACGTTTTACAGTATTGCGTAACGGGCCCGGCAAGACTTACTGAATTAATGGCAAACTTGAATGAATTCTCCTGCAGCTGATAAAGAGTGACTTTCTTATTCTCTCTCATTTCAGCTAAACCTAAAATGAAAACACGTTTGCTGTCTGACTGTTCCTCAGACTAACCGTGCATCGCTCTGTAAATTTCAGTGTCACCTGACCAGACTGGCAGTATTGGGGGGGGGAGGGGTGTCTCTTCATACCATTAGAGTTGGGGATTTAAATCCTTCAGTGTTTCCGGGTCATGCGTTGTCTTGGTAATGCAGTGTCCTCCAGCAGATGAAAAAACCAGAGGCTAATTTGCCTCTTCGAGCTGCATTTTGCGTGTGGATGCGTGTCTGCTCTGTGATGGACTGATATTCTGTCCACATTGTGTCTCAACCTTGTACCCTCTGCTGTAGTTACAAGACAGATGGATAGAACATCTAAGCACATATTGGCTCCAAGTACCGTAAACGGGATTTATTTTTTAATCTACATTATGACTGCGTCTTAAATTTCTGCATTTTGGCCCTCTTCTTGAGAATGCGTAATGCTTTGTAGACAGTATAAATTATGCCGGACAAAGGGAAGTGGATTTGTAATGCTGTGGTTGTTGGTCACATTGTAATAATACTTCTCTTTAAATATCCAAGCACTGAAACGGGGGCAAAATGTGAGTCGATCTGGACGAGCTAAGTAGCTAAATGTAATCACATGTCTAGGACAGAATCACAGTTAGCTCCTGCTGCTTCAAGGTGTCAAAGACACGTGCCGCAAACCCAAGTGCACCATTGACAAATGAGGCTACTCGTCTGCAACAAGCCGCGTAATCTCCTGATGGCGCTCCGTGCCAGACCGCGGGCGAGCACTCGTCGGCGCTCCGAGCCAGCCAGCGCTGAGAGACGATCGTCTGCAGCTGCTGTTCCTGCCGCAGCACCACAATCTGGCCCTGAAGGTCCTTCCAAGCGAAACGCACGAATGCAAACAGAGTCGCAGACAGTTTCAACATTCTTTCCCCCCCATGTCGTGAAGAAAATGGTTTTCCTGCGCTGTGATGGTTGGAGCAGATGTGCCCATCTGTTTGCCTCAGCGTTGGAGGCAACAACCAATGAAGTACGAGTGGGGGACAAAATTCTTGTCACCCATCAGTCTTCTGATTTCTTTTCCTCCGAAACACATTTAATCACTTTTAATCACATTGATTTTGGCCACTTATGGATGGTACAGTGGCTAGTACACTTGCCTCACACCTCCAGGCTCTGGGGTTCAAATCCCCCTTCCCCTATGTGTTGGGTTTGAGTGTTCTTCCCTTGTCATGTGGGTCTCCCTTGGGGTTTACCCCAGCCTTGAGCCTTGTGCCATCTGTGTTGGGCCCCTGCAACCCTGCCATTGAAGGAATGGACAGTTTGATTTTTGCAGTTTTGCAAAAGATGCATGAACGAGGTCTAAAAGGTGCTCATAAGGTCAATGTTATGGGACCTACCTACCCACTTAGAATAAATTCGATGTATAATAGAATGCATACTTCAGAAGAACTTTGCCATTTATCATGCCGGATATATAGGTTTGCTGCATGCAATATGTCTTAGTGACGATGGCTGTAGAGGAAGCTGGCATTAAGGGTGCTTGGGTAGGCTAACGTGGCAGAAAGAAGCGAAGCTCGAGGGACCGTGTTGCCTCTGACCTACATCTGTGCCTTCGTGATGCAGCTCTGTTTGACTGAGAGGGGCTGCTACCCTGATTTCAGTGCTTAGATGTAGGCTAGGCCAGTGAGCTTCCTGGAGAAGTCTCTCTCTCCCGCTCACTACCCCATCTCTCTCTCCATGTCTCACAGCAGGACCTGGGCACCGTGTGAGGTTCACGCGGGAAAAATGGGCCAACCTGCAAAGCACAAGCACGCCACGAAAACCTCATTTCATCCAGTTGTGTGAAATTTAATTCCGTTTACCTTTGAACTGCCCAGATCTTGCAGGGATCTTGTGTAAGACCTCCTTCTGTTCTGGCTTTCTTGCTCGTCCGTGTATCAAGCACAATTAATTAAAAAAAATCCCACCCATCGGAGCTTTTTGGATTCAAATGACCAATAGAGAGTTCTAAAAATATGAAACAGGTTATTTGTACACCTGTGCAATCACTTTAAATGTAGGAAGTTTTAAGTACATTTTCTTTATATGTTTTTTAAAGTGTTGAAGTAAGGTTAATTAAATCTTTAGCCTTTCACAGATTATGAATCCATAAAAGACCACTTCAATTATTTTATAACCCAGTGGATTAATGCATTGCATTTTTTAAAATATTAATTATGTTTTAACGGCAGGTGCATTGTAATGTCTTAATTTTCACATTTAGACAGCGTTTTCCAAATGATGAACCTGGGCGATGATTTTCCATTAACCGGATACAGCAGTAAAACGCAATCTTCAGAAATTGTGTCAATAAAACTAGGCAATATATATTGCTTCATGTTTTCATGTAAAGATATGGTAGTATTTTCTAGTGATTAAATGAAGCATTTTAGAGTAAGGAATTTGTGACTTATATTAGTGCTTTGTGGCCCTTAACATTGTGTATTGTTCTTGTTCCGTTGCTGAATATATTTGCTCTTTTGAGTCCAAACGGGCCCTACATACCCATGTTTACACCTTTGCACGGACTGTGTTGTCTGTAAGAGGAAAACCTGGCATCTGAGGACACTCAACTTGCTCATTAGTCTATCACCAGTCATCTACGCTCCTAATCACTGACTTTATCGTTGACTTTATGGTGGTATGTTGGGTGACACTTACTCCCTGATGTATCGATTACTACAAACATCCCAGGAATCTGTGTTCTCACCTCCTGTCCTTTTATTTAAAGATTCCTAAGAGAAACCATGGATTATCTGCAATTCATATTCCCTGTAATGGAGGAAAGAAATGTATCCGATATTCCGATATACAATATCCTTTAAAGGATTCTCAAACTCATCATGTATTTTATATGCTGTTCTTTGATGGTTTACCCAGCACACTGTATTTTGGGATTAATATTCTGAAATGCCTGTATTCGATTACGAAGCAGTAGTATTCTCAGATTTACATGATATTATTTTCAGATTTAAATGTCGGCTCCATTGATTTGCATCTCACTTTGAGTTTTAACCTACTTCAAAGCTGAAATAAAAAAGCTTGCATGGTGACTCCATCCTTCATCACAACATGAATCGGAATAATATTAGAAAGAACAAAAGAGCATCAGTGAATTTTCTGTGAAAAAGGAGGCCAGACACCAGTTACTATGAACTGCTCTTTAGCAATAAGAGCCTAAACTCCAAAACGAGCCTGTTCCATAACAATTAGCTGCTGCAGAAAGCGGACAGTAATTTATATGACAAATTTATTATGATAATAGTGCGGCTAGTTTTTAGTGTCCTCTGTGGTGTCAGAAAAAGCTTCATGGGCTGTATTGAGATCAGCATATTTTGTTTTTTTCAGCGAATACACTGGTTGTGCTTTGAAGATCTCACTTGATCTCAAATGATCCAAAATGTCCCTGTTAGCAAGTACACATACAATCCAAAAACTGACGGTATATACCATATACGTTTACGTATATGTGAAGTTGTAAAGTAACTAGTTTATATTTAGGTTATTTTTAATTAGTTTTTGGATCATGGTGTCTCTGCTGCAGCTCGCAAATATTACCCACAATGCAATGGGTCCTGACTATAGTACCGTTTTCCTCTTTCCCACTGTTGGCACCACTTGTGTAGCATGTGCACAGCTGTCCAGGATCTCCACAGAGGCCAGTGTGGTAAGTGACTTGTTCTATCTCCTGCATCAAACTTCTCTGGGTCTCACGCAGCACCGCAATCAGTCATTGTTTAACTAACAGCCAGCGGCACCTTTTATCAGGAGCATTGCGTGGTCTACACCAATGGTCACCGGCCCTGCTCCTGGAGGTCTGCCACCCTGCAGAGCTTAGATGCAGCCCTACATTAATGCACCTGGTCCAGATAAGTATTGGAGCCAGCTATGTTCAAGCTAAGTTGGCTCTAATACTGTGATGCTATTGAAGGTCCTGATTATCTGTGTCAGGTGATTTAGAGCTGCAACTTAACTCTGGTGGTGACTTTGCAGTTTAGAGCTTTGTTCCTGTAATCAGAAAGTTGTTGCTTCAAATCTCTTGGTCAGTTATTTCACCATCACATCCTTGAACAACCCCATTTGCTCTAGATGTTCCCTTCTTAATTGTACACCATTTTGGATAAAAAGTGTCTGCTGTATGTAAATGTAAAATTTTAGATGATCACCCTATGTGAGCATCTCTCCTGTCGTAATATTCCAGCTAATTTTCTGGGCTTAGGAATCGCACAGATCATTTCCTGTTCGTGCAAGTATCCACTCTATGGCATCAGACTGTGCTCACACTAGAAAAGGTGGAGGACGAGCTTCAGATCCCCTAAAGCAGTGTTTCTTAACCCAGTCCTCAGGGAACCCCAGACAGTCCATGTTTTAGCTTCCTCTCAGCTCCCAGCG
>JAODLC010000054.1:2370301-2401795 GCA_026781145.1 Hippopotamyrus pictus | reverse complement strand
TCTCTTGACAGGTTGGGTAACTGCTGCCTCACAGAGGTGTGCTGTGGAGATCTGGCCTTACTGTTACGCTCTGCCAGTTTTGAGCTGAGGGAGCTGCAACTGGCAGACAATGATCTCAAAGGCTCAGGAGTGAAATCACTCGGACTTAGACGATACTTATGAAATACAAGAATGACTTCTAGGATTAGCTAGTGCAATAAATTAAAAAGTAAGACATCCTTATTGAAAGAGATTGAAAAAGTCTCGCACCATAAATATTTGTCTAATTCCTGGCAAGAGCTGGATGAAATTTCAATGCATTCAATCAAAGCTGTCCAGCTTGTGTTATGCGCACCACTGTTAGGCCAACAAGAATGCACAGGGTTGTTCTCATTGTTACACAGCTTTGAGTCCTGTGAGAACATTGGGTCCTGGCTCTTGCACCTTAGAACCGTCTGCTGCTGTCCTCGTGGGGAGTGTTAAGAGCTGCCAGGGTTGGCAAAGCAGCCTGTACTTCACAGTGACACTTTAACTGTACCCACGGTGGCATCGTTGCCAGGTAAACTAGGTTACAGCTTACTTACATCGTGTACTGTATCCAATACATCATCCATATAAATTGACCTGTATCTATGCTGAGAGTCTTTAATATGGACCCACGGCCCTCGATGGGAAACAAACGACGACCGTGGAATGGAGGATTGGGCAATGCCCAGATCAGGTGGCGGGGAAAGGTGCGAATCACACCGGGAGACGGTCCCTGGACGCTTTTAACAGGAGGTCGAGTCGACCATGGCGGCTGATGTCGAAACGGCAAATAGAGGAAACATCACTAAAGTAGGGAATTGCGATGAATCCGTGATCGAAATGAATGAAAAGTGAAGGAGCCTGAAGTGCTTGCCTGGTTGTTCGAATGCGTTTTGTGAATTGCTTGGTTTTCAGCTGCGCCCAGCAGATCTGCTCTTGCAGTTTAGGAGGCTCCAGACATGTTTGAACAGAGACAGGAAGGCTGGTGTTCTGTGCTTCTCCTATACCTTTACAGCAGATACCCACTTGATTCATTCTCTAGAGCATTCACACAGTTCATTTTATCACGTGAATATTGAAAGACCTAGCTATATCCGAAATGTCATGCATGTGTAGCTATCTGGGCCTTTGCTTAATTACGGAAAAAGGGCGCACCCCCGCTGGTGATGCTTGGTGTTCCAGAACTGTATTTGACTAACTTTGTTTCTTTTTTTTTTTTTTTTACTATTTTGTTTGTTTTCAACTGTTTATTTGTATTCAATATTCAATATTGTCCTCAGACCTGCGACGTGCCAGATGTATTCAATTTGACTTAGGGGTGTTCGATTTCATTTTGATGGGTAACATGAACCTCATCCATGTTACACTGGAACTCGAAGCAGCTATACCCTAAAAAAGCCCAGGTTAAGAAGATAAATACCATGATTCCCATGGCTTCCCTCCCCCCCCCCCCAGTTCCCCAGATGACGGAGTAGCTTTTGCCCTGCTTGCGAGCCGTCAGTGCAGCCGTCCCTGTGGCCCACGGTACGGATGTTTTTTGTCCTCCCTGAAGTCCCAGCACCTCTAAGGCTGCCCCCGCCCAGTGTTCCAAAGCCTGCTCTCGCTGTCGGGCAGGTTTGACTTCTCCTGTGCCAATAACAGCGACGCGACGCTCCCAGGTGCTCTCGTTACCAAATGTCACGTCTTGGGCGAAGTTCATTTATTCTTTCCTTATTTTAATTCGACAGTTTGATCTGGACGCCCCTTGTTTCCAATTAATACGAGCGTCTCGGTCATATTCCCAACAATGCGCTCCGTGCTTTTGCTGACAATTGATGCCAGACCGGTGATTGAGAGCACAGGGACGTTTTGCTCAATCAGCTCTCTTTAGCGTAAAGCCATTTATAATTTTGAGGAGTGTTCAGTCAGTCACAGCGCTGGTGATTTGGGAAGGAAACTAATAGCATCTTCCTGTGTCTCATTACTCAATAAAAGGGAAAAAAAAACTCAATTAAAAACATCCATGACATTGTTTCGAAATGTTATTTCAGTGACTTAATTGTTGTTTACAAGGATATAGCTTAATCCTTTTGACAGATTGGAAAGCATTTAAGTGGAAGACTCTTTCGGCTAAAACCTTTCCTGTTATTTAAATAGGAATGAGTAAGGAATTTTTGCATTATAGTAAAGATGTAATATAAATTTACTTTAGTTGTTATTGATAATATTATTTAATATTCTTTAAGTACATTCATAATGCATTATGAACATGGCTATCAATATTTATAAAAAGGCATAACACATTATAGCCTTCTTGATTATGCATTATGAAAGCTTTATGAAGCTCATCTATAATGCACTATAAATAATTTGTATTCCTTTATAATGCAGTTTAAAAGCATTCTTAATGCTTATACCGACCATTGTAATGCATTACAAAGGTATCTATGCATTATTGATGACAGCTTCATAAAGCATTCATAATGCAAGTATGGCTATACTGTAGTCTGCCTTTTGATAAATATTTATAGGCATATTTATAATGCTTTATGAATGCATTATTATTTGTCACGAATGTGTTTATAAATGACTAAAAACAAGGCCTAAAGTAAAGTGTTACTGAAAATTTAAATGGAAAGATTTTTTTGCACTGAATTCTTTGATTTTTTTTTACCACTAAATATGTAGCACCACACAATAAAACTAGGGTAAAATGTGCTAAATAGAGGATATTACAGCAGCTGCTTCAAGGAAAGCAATGAAACGGCTGCCCTCCAGCCTTTCTTCAGTTACAGTAACTCATTTATACACTTCAACCCATACTGTGTGAGACATGTTGGAGCGGAGCGATCTCACAATACTGTTTTGACGAAAGAGGGAATTCATTAATATATGTTTGATAGGATTGTGGTCTAAGCAGATGAATTTTATTACAACTAGTCTGTCAGTTACGGCAAGGTGAACGCAGGATGACAACTTGACATGGGCCAAATGGAAAAGTGCACGTTAAAAAAAAAGTTGCTTATTCGGTGCAGAGCGAGCGGTAGATAGCACATCACATCTAATGTGCGGATCAGTGGTTGCTCCTTTTTTCTTATCTCAAAGGTCAAAAAACCGTTTAAAAGTCTTTTGGGCACGGTGTCCTTGTTTAGGCAATAGCTCTCCAGTGTTTCATTTGCTAAGGCAAACTGCACCGTTATGTCGGGTATTACCATAAAAGTAAGTTTCTCTTGGGCTCTATCATGCCCTGTGCCATGTACCTGTTTTGGCTTACACATATAGCTAAAATATGCTATAATAAAAGCAGGAGATTACCAAGAAATTGACTGTATGGTGTAGAAAATGGGGCCGTCCGCCTTTAATGTAAAACAGTAAATGACTCGCTGGAGTCAGGCATGCAGGGAAGAAAGGGGCCAGCAGCAGAATGAACTATCTGGAGACACTGTTCCTTGTCCATTCTGTTGGAAAGGGCACTCTTCAGAACACCTTCTGCCACATACTGCGTGGCCCAAATGAAAGCAGCTCTGCCTGCACTCTTCGGCTAAATCGCCTGCTTAATAAAAAACACAATCAGGCCATCCATGCCCACCTGCAACCGACATTAAATTTTAACGTGACTTTTCTCCATATATCTCTTGCACAGGCAAAGGCCACTGAGCTGTCTGCCGGCATGTGGTCTGTCTGAGGAGGCGGTCCCAGGCAGTCATTCTGCAGAGCAGGGCAGCCACCAAATGCATAAAAAAATGTGAAATGATGCTACACAGGAACCGCTATAGTCTGCAGGAGTTGCACCCGTCACTTAGCTTAAGGTTGCAGTTTAGGCTTGATTTAAGGCTAAGGGTTAAAGCTGGGTTTAGAGATGTTAATTAGAATTAAGCTTGGCTGTAGATTTAGGGTTTGATTTGAACATAGGGTTAGGCTAAGATTTACATGAATCATCTTGTCCTACAGTTAGGAATAAGGGTCACCTGTAGGATTGTGTCAGAGTTAGAGTTAGGCTTAGGGTTGCTGTTAGGTTTAGAGGTATGGTTAGGTTTAGTTTAAGTTTAGGTTTAGCTTATGTTTAGGTTTAGAGAATGTATTGCCTTAGGGCTTAAAGATCTAAGTGTATGTTTAGGTGAATGGTCAACTTGCCTGTTTGCATTACTCACTGTACCCAAGTACCTTGTAGCATGAGGCCTGCGCTTTTTCCCATGAGATGAATGAAGAGCAGAATAAGTCAATTTTAGCTAAAACAGGTATCCCTTTATTGGCTTGGTGAGGTTGATGAATAACGCACATAGAAATAAAATCCACAAGAAAGTCGTACAATAGGTAGATACACGAAGGCATTGGCAAGGGGTTGGCGGGAAGGCAGCATGGGAAAAGACGATAAGTCGACAGAAATCCCACCATGCCCCTCTTCTACACCAATCTCCTGGGCAACTACTCTGCCCACAAACATGGCGTTGCTCTGTGCTTCACATTACCCAAATGCCCGCCGCAGTATTCAAATTATATTATATTGCTGCTCGAGGCAATTTACAAAGCATGTTTATGTTATGCTTAAAGTCACACACTCCAAATGGGACATGACACCATCACCCAAGCTTCACAAGGATGAAACGTGTGCAGAGTTGCATCGTCTGTACATGTCAAATGGAAGATGTAAAACATGCCGTCAGCACCAACATTTTACCTCATAAAAACAGTTCCGTGATCCGCAGGTTTAATCCAATGCATTTTAAACAGGGGTATGCTAGTATTCTCATTGCATGGCCCAGTATATATGATGGATTTGAAGTACATAGACCAGATATGACCGGATTATCAGGAAGATCCTGGGCTGTCTGGACCAGGCAAAGAAGAGTACTGAATATTTTCTCAATTCACAGAGTTTATCACTGAAATACTGTTTTACTTAAGTGCTAAGATTTCCAAAGATGTTGAGATTATAAAAGTCGAATCTTAAATTGCACACACAGACACACACCGTAAATCCTTACACTGTCACGAATGCTTACAGTATGCACACGTACTGGGAGTCGATACATACACTTTGTGAGCAGCTGGGCAAGGCGTGTGATCCGAGAATTACTTTACAAGCAAAATGACACGTCGGGGGGGAAAAAAAAGAGAAAAGTTTCATTTTCCTTCAATAATTCTTCATCTAATTGTTAAATTATCTATTATTCACGGCATCATTATAATAAAAATCTTTGCAAAAAGATACAGAGATCCTCAAAATGAAGGCGTAAACCTTAGCTTGGCGTTTACATAGGGGGAGACATAAATACAACATAACATATAAAATGGAAAAATAAGGTAAACTCATTTTTTTTATTGCTTCATGTCTTTAGTTATAAAAGAAGGAACTTGGGAACCAAAAAAAAAGTGTTTAAAGCTGCAGCCAACTGGTTTTAAAAGTAATAGATAAATTAACCAGAAGCAGCATATCTGACGAGGGTTTCACTGTTGATGACTGAATAATTAATTTCTTCATAGAAAATGCTATTTTAATGACACCATGTCTTTGTCATATATTTCCACCAACGTTTCAATAACACGATTTAATAACAGAATAAATAGCTAAAATTAGCAGACCACCCATTGTGTGGAGAGAAAAAAAAGAATATAAATATTTTAATTTACAAAAATTAAATCTATAAATGGATTCCAGGGGCAGCAGCGAGGTAAACCTAGGTTGTTCAAAAAAACTTTGTTTCCCAAAAAATAAAATAATAAAAGTAGAATTACAAAACAACAAAAGAATTTCCTGTATATATAAAAACTGAAGAAGGTGAAGACTGCTGATTATTTTCAAATTAAAATTACTGATAGACCTTTGTGGCCCATGTGTTTAATTATGAAAAGAGAAATATGTAAAAATGTATTTTATGCTAGATGTTGTACATGGAAAACACTGAGTGGGGAATATTTAAAAACAGATAAAACTATACAAACTGCAATAGACATCTGTAACAACTGCTTTTTTTCACCAAAATAAAGTTTTAAAAAATTTTCAGCATCTCCCCTTTGAGAAAAAAAAAAATCACCTCAATTCAATATATGTTTTTACAATCATATCACGTCATCTGAACTTCATGTAGGAGAACAATAACTTCATCATAGTAATTACAGATCAACATTCTTATTTAAGAAAATCTCATCTTTTATAAAGGCTGCGTTTTACAGTGCATAGCTGTAACAAATAAAGAACTTTTGTCAGATATGTACACAAAATAAAAATAGTAATTCATCTGAACATATTCCATATTTTCAAATACACAACTATATTTCTGGCGAATGGATGACAGTGGTATCTGAAAGACCCCAGGTAGAGTTCACCCCCGAATGCTAAATGTAACACCACATACAAACAGTAGATAAAAACTCCACAAAAACACAACAAAAAAAAAAAAAACTGAACAAGCCGCATGTATTTAATTTCTTTTTTTTTTTTTTTTTTTGAACAAAGAGAGTTAGCATTTTGATTATACTCCGTCTATAGACCTGCATCATGATATGACATATTATTGACTTCACCAGTTGATATCATTGCTTCCCGGTTTACCAGCAGCTTAGTTCATGTAAACTTTGTGTTATATATCATTCATACTATATATTCTTCTTCATTCAAAGAGCGTAAAACTTCCAGTGGCCTCGCAGTCGAGGACGGATACATCCGTGAGGTATTGCTTCTCCCTCTGGTGACAAGGCCTGCCACCAGTTACCTTTTCAGGCTGCTCTGGGCTTCCTGCAGCAGGCTGTCGAAATCCATGCAGTCATACTTGCTTTTAGCGGAGGTCGGGTCGAAGTCTTCACAATGGGAGTCTGCAAGGACGACAAGTCGTGCGTGAGTTTCAGCGGATGTGTGGGTTCGTGCCCTCCGCTGCAGGGCCAACCCCGACATGCGGCTGTTCTCCACCCCCGCGACCGGCGGTGGAATCTTATAGCCGATGATGACTGTGTCAACGAGCGGATACTCAGCATTCGTGGTAAACGAGGGGATTATAAAAGGCCCACAAGAATCTTGATTTCTGCCCTAAGTGTGACAGCCACAGCTAGGGAATGTTAACGTGCTCAGAAAGTCTCTACAGATTTAACTGACGTGCCTAAGCTTCCCCTCAACAGCCCTGACTATGCGAGAGTCAAAAATCGAAAAAAAGGAAATGTGCTTATCAATAACGTGCCGATGAGGAAGTGGGAGACATGTGTGGTTTGACGTGACGTGAAGTGACAACCAAAAGCTGCCCACAATCTTTCTCAGTGGCAGTGGTCTGATCAGACAGATATTGGATATTCAAATTTATATATTTTATTTTCACTGAGTAATGATTTCACAGATGGCTGATGAACTGCATTTAAAAAAAAAAAAAAAACTTAGTGACATTACCACTACACGACACAATTTTAAATTCTTTATAAGACATCTGCTGTTAAGTATACATTTTGATGATAAAAGAATTATTTTGTTATTCCTTAAAATTGGAGGGAAAAATAGTTCTATCAGCTGAAATTCAGTTAAATCCCTAAACATATTTCTAGTTGGGTGTCAATGTAAAAATGCTGAACGAGCAGCATCTTCTTCCTTCAGTAGGACTGCTGATCATCTGGGGGCATAACAGAGCACACAGTAATAAACATCCCTAAAATAACTCCCAAATTGCAAGGGGAGATGGATCACCACTGCTCACCTGCCCCAACACACCCAGTGCACATTATCTCCACTGCTAAACACTGAATCGTAAAGAAAATTGTTCACTCAACATAGGCACCGTCAAGGTGACATGAGAAGTAGTGGTTTCGTGATGGACTGACCACGGAATCTAAATCCGGCTGTGAGGTCACCTTCGGCGGTAAGCCAGTACAACCATAACCCAACTGTACACATGGGTGTTTCCACAATACTTCCTGCAGAAAATCATACTGACAGAGACTGGTCTATAGTGTCCTTGCCCAACCCCTATCCCCTGCTTGAATCATAGTGCTAGGGGGCAGGGTTCACACTGAGGTCTTGGTTTTGTTCAGCAACAGTTGGGAAGTTCACTTGAGATCTCTAACTGCTGGGGAACGAGTGCATGAAAGATGGACGGCTTGAAAGCTCTGCACTTATTGACGCTCCTGAGCACACTGTGAATTGCATTATAAGATCACACCTAAACTGGAATGCTCAGCAATAGGCTCTCTGTGTATGGGCTGCCCCTTAAACCTCAGACCATTTGAAAGTGTCTCCTCGGCATTCCGGAACCTCTTACCTAAGTCTGTGTAATTGGTTTTGCAGAACTGTTTGAGTCCACCGAAGCAGAGCTCGAAGTGCGGCTCCTTTGATTTACGCAGAGTGTGTCCATTCTCAAGGGCCGCCACGGCATCACAGGTGTACCGGTAGGTTATGAAGCCAAAGTTGTCCCTGGATATAAAGATAAGCCTTTGTTTGAGAGACTAACAGTGCCATACAGCTATCTTAACATCTGCGAAATAAAGCAGACTGCCACCCATCTTCACAAAGAATAAATCTCATGACGATGCAGATGGAGATTCTGAAGCTCAGGATTTCTGAGGCAAAATAAACACCACTTAAAAGGAGAGCATCCGGCCTCCGTTAATCAGGAAAAAGGGAAAAGAATTCAAGTGAACACGCGTCCGAGATGATTGCTTTTTCATCCCCTGGAGCCTTACCCGTCATCTCTCAAGCTAACGGTGCACTCTTCCATTTCTCCAAAGACTTCAAAGCGCCGCTTCAACTCTGTCCACGTGATGTCCGACCGGAGTCTCCCCACGTACACTACACGCCTCTCTTCCTGGATTCCGAGAGAAAGGAGGGTTGTCTTGTGAAAGTGAGTTTTTTTTTAAGGAGTTATGGTGTAGCCACAATACTATGACACGATTTAAAGATACAGTCCTTGATGCTAGATGTTGTCAGGATAGGAGTTGAGTGCTGTGGTTAAAGGCATGGACCCTGTTCATACATGGATGCCAGCTTTATTCTCTCGTGGGTCAAGTGCTCCATGAGGTATTTAGTCAGGATAGCTGTATATACAAACCAATATCCAGATGCAAAAAGGCATCGGCCAACAAATACATATATATTATCTAGGTCCTGATCTATTGCTTCTTTTCCTCGGACCTGTCTCTTCCTTCACCTAACCCAAAGGCCATTTTAGGAAGAGTATGCACACTAAAGGTAAGTTATGAATAAATACCAAGATAGATCTACGCTCAGTCCCCAAACCTGTACTCTGGTGTTTGAGGGAGAACCATAGTCAAAGACGCTTTGAATGGAAGCAGAATGACTCCGTAAAAGTGAAGATAGTGATTCACACTCCCCACCCTCAAATTCCAGTTGAAAATCAGGAGCAAAACCCTCCAGACCTCAATACCTCACATGGCAAGTATATGATACCAGACAACCTGTCTGTACGTCCATAATAGTATTCAGATCATAAGCTTGTCTGGAACTGTGAACCACAAAGCCTTTGAGATTTCTGTTAGCATGTAGTAATATATTCTAGGTACAAATTAACATATTTCTGTATGTACATAATCAGTAGGTCCTTTTCTGAAATTATTTTTACAATTTAATAATGAAACAATACACTATCGGACTTCACCCCCTTGTTATGTATGGACTTTGCTTATTTTCCCCATGTTGTGTGGGTTTCCCCCCACAGTCCAAAAGCATGGGGTGTTTATCAATGCCAGGAACTTAAAGAACATACTTGTGTTCTTGGCAAGAGCATTCTTGCTAACTTGCCTCCCAAGAACCAACTCGGGATGCAGTGAATCATGAGATTGTTCAAGTTGGCGAGGATGCAACTGATGGATCCTTGATATTTGGGGCTGGGCAAGAACAGCATCCAGGGATCTTTACCGTCCTTCGTACTTTTGTTCTTGAGTATTGGAATTATACTTCCGCAATGGAAGGTGACATAAAATGTTGATACATATGTTGATAAAACCCATGTACTTAGGTAAACTGACATATCTGCTCAAAGTGTGTAACTACATGCCCTGCAATGGACAGCCTATCTGGGAGTGTGTGTGTGTGTGTGTGTGTGTGTGTGTGTGTGTGTGTGTGTGTATATATATATATATATATATATATATATAAAATCATATGGTGTAGAATCCCATGAGTAGAATATGACGCACACAAAATTGTCTGAAAAACAACGTTCACATTTGATACCGAACTTTAATGCAGCCATCAAGTCATCTCCCTTATCTTCTCATCCAGCCAATCTGTAATTACCAACCCTGATATGTTGGCTAGGGAGACCAGTAGTGATATGAGAGCTAACACCTTTCTACTGTGAGATGGCGTCATTTACTGGATCGGCTCACCGTCACGTTCTCTGAGAACACGCTGTTTATGTTACAACACAAATACAACTAAAGCTATCTGGCACAGCTTGGAGACACCTGAGGCCTATAACACAGAGCTTACAAGGGGGAGTAAAGTGTGCTACATGAATAATTCAGTGAATTGCTTTACATGTCCTCACGCTTCGCCGAGAGCCCTAAGTTTCAGGGATGAGGAACCAAAGAAGGTTGCTCTGGGGCATGTCAAACATCTCGGGAAAGGTCTGGGGACAACGGTACTCACGATGGCTTTCTGCCTCCGCTTTTCCCTCTGCTCAGCTCCCTCTGACTCCCGCCTCTCGCAGTCCTGCCGATACTCCTGTCTTCTCAGGTTCTCGTGCCGGTATTCCTCATAGCTGTCGTACCTGTGGGCAACAGTCTGGGTTGCTATGCGAAACATGCTGGTTGTCCTGCTCTGTCACCCTACACCAGTGCACATATCAGATGATAGAGACCTCCTAAGAACCTTTAAAGCAGTGTTTCCCGACTCCGTTCTAGGGGACCCCGCAGACAGTCCACATTTTTGATCCTTCCCTGCTGGCAGCAAGCTGGGAAGGAGCAAAACCGTGGACCATCTGGGTTGGAAAACACCTCTTTAATGTGTCATTATTTATACAGAAGCCTGGGTGTTTGACACAGCTATCACAACCAGGGTCAGACAACCATTCACACCATTCATAGTTTAAAATGAGCAGAAAATATATCATTCCTCCATATAATGGTGTATTTACAGAAAATAACCCAGAACCCAAAATCCAGTGTACCATAATCCCAGAGACTTTCTAATAGTTGGAAACCATGTGATTCCCATTTGACCATAAAAGGTGATTGACTAGGAGTCTGAAACCCTGGGCTTGAAGGTTGTGTTAAAAGTTTCCAACAGGTGCATTTATAATATTATGTAATGGAACAGAAAGAAGGAATTAAGACCCACTGTTAATCTACAGGGGTACATTCTGCTACTCTTGCTGGTCAGCATAATCGGCAGGAATCAAATGGTTTTCCTCTCTTCTGTGTTGCTGTCTCACAAAAAAAGTCTGTAGCTTAGTGTGCTAACTATATTAGCAACTTGCGTATTCCCTGTGGTGACTTATCGATCCATTCCTCTGCTCACCACTTAAGTGCATCTTGCATCTCTTCTCCATCACAGCAAGGCTGAGTTACCAGGAGCAGATGCTCAGGTTTATAAATATTATGGCATAATCAAGCACACATGACAAATACAGAAACCCTACATGTGGATTAGGTCCTAACCAACCAGGGTGTTCAGCATGACACATAACAGTTGTACATACACAGAAGAACAAATGGTAAACACAAACCCGGGCTTCCGATCAGATGGAGATCTGGACTGGGACCTCGACTCTGCATGAGGGCTTCTCTGGGTCCTTCTGCTCCTGGTGTCCACAAATTGGCCAGTCCTGAGCAAACACACACACTTGTACACATTAATTATACCAGTGTAACGTGTAATGAAAAACCAATTTGTACAGTTAATTAAAAACACTATAATTAGAAGAGACAGATTCTAGGTTACAGGGACTATTTATATGGTCACCTAATAAAAGAAAAAATATATATAACTATACCTAACCCATGATTATGTGAGTAGCAACATAATGCACAACAAACGCATTCTCCTTCATCAGATGTTGGTGTATATTCATAAACTCTAGTGAACAAGTTCGTCCTCATGTGGTGGTCCAACTAATGGACTACTGATGACCCTCTCTAATGGGTGGGTTGTATGACACTTTCTGTCTCGTTGAATTTTCTTGGCATGCAGCAAACGGGATGATGACAAGCATAATGTCTACAGGGAGAAGTCTGATTCTGTGAGACAGTAGTCCACCAAGAAACCAAGAAACATAACACTCAAAATCCCAGGGTGCCATTCAGTAAATGATGTGACATTTTACATTCTTCTATCCGCTTGTACTGTAATATGTCCCCTGTTATCCGACTAAACTACAGCTTCAATTATGTTTCCAGGTCAAAGGTCACGGAGGGAAGCACTATTCTTATGGTTCCAGGGCAAAATAATAAAACCAGATTAAACAACAGACATAACTAATTGCAGCCAGAGCTCAAGATTTCTTTGCTTGGAGCCTTTAACTGGAGCTGGGGAACATCAGGTCATTTAAAGCCACAGTAACTGTGTAAGAAGTAATAAAGCTCACAGAAAAGGTTCAGGCTTCTCCTGCCCTGAGTTGCAAGATGTACCGAATCCATCTATTTTAGAGGCCTTGAAAGGTAACTTTTCAAAAACGTCACGACAAACGGTTGGAGAATGTTTTCATAGAAATCGCTGACGGAGGCATTCCGGCAGAGCGAGGGTGAGGGGTAAGATAGGGTAGGAACAGTCTGGACATTTTGCTGAATTCTGGATGCTGTTTAGCCAAAGTATAATTTAAGCTCGAATTTGTAAATGTGAAATGTCCTTCAAACGTCTTGTCCGAATGTTTGCGTGTCTGCAGGGGGAACAGGTGTCATAAGTGTGCCACGTTATGTCCGGCGTGTGATTCAGCACAGCACTGCTGTTCAACCAGCCGGAATTCTAAGCATCTCCAAAACCTCGGAGCGAAACATCTTCCATTTGTTGTCCAAACACAACAGAAAGAGGCTCCAAGTGGGGATATTCGTAGGGGAAGGGGAATAAGTATTTTTATCAAATTCTTTCTCATAATGATTTTCTCCTCATTATCCAAACTCAGCAGAACTGACTAATCAGCTCTACGGTGTAGGCTGAGATAAAAAGCCATCAGTGAATTAAGAGTACCATGGTAGGAGCAGGACTCATACCGTGGACAGGCATGGGGAGACCTGGAGCGGGAGCGTGAGTAGGGAGAGCGGGAGGGGGTGCGACGTCGAGGTACGTGGGAAGCAGAGCTGGAGCGAGACCGAGACCGGGACCCAGACTGGGAGGCAGATCTCGGATGGGCCTTGGATGGCGAGATAGAGCTCCGCGATGGGGAGCTGGAGGGAGAACACGAGGGTGAACCATCGAATTGCAGCCCCAGGTGAGAGTCCCCCCACGGATAGAAGAGCTGTTCGCTTTCCTCCTCACTGTCCTCCAGGACCCCTTCCAGGGGAAGGCCCACAAACATGCCCCCTGCTGTCTGGCAGTAACGGTCCTCTGCCACCTTGGCTTCCTCGCTGAACATGGCTTGTTTTGGGTGACCAAAGTGCTTGTTGAGCTCCGCTCTGATTTCTATATCCTCCAATGGTTTCCAGCCCCCCATGGCAGACCTGGCACGAGGGGGCTGCTCGAGCTTCCCAGCCTCCCTGTCGAGCACCGGGGATCGCACAACAGAGGACGCCATTTGCAGATGTCCCTCCAGGGAAGGGGTGGCAGAAAGCAGAGCCACCGAGGTGCCGCACCCCCAGTGCCGGCTGTCCAGTGTCCCTGGGCAGGGGCCGAGGCCCCGCTTGGCGCCGGTGAACTGGCAGTAGTCGTGGTCGCTGAAGACACGTGGCGCGGTCCGCTTGCCTCGGCGCTCCTCTTGACCCGGTGGAACCGGGGCTGACACCCTGCTGAGCTGGGCGAACAGTTCTGTATGCTCGCGGTCCTTCCGGGCCGGGCCCACGGCCAGGAAGCAGGGAGCTGGCCCACCGCAGTGAGCCCCTGTGCCCAGCAAGGCGGAGGACCCACATGACGACAGCTTAGTCTTGATGGAAGCCTTGAATGGATTCTCCTGGCTAGCTTTGTGAGGAGGCGTCGTGGGCGGTGTTAGACCTGGAGGATGACAAGAATGGAAATGAATTCAAAATACCCCTCTGGATTTGGAATGTCAGCAAAAGCTTGACTACAGACATATTCTGTTCACTTCTTCCTGATGATGATAATTAAATGCTTAATGTGACACTTAATGTCAAATAAAAGGTGCAAAACAGCCACGGCTAAACAGCTAAAGAGCTTCCAAAGTTTGCCGAAACCCAGAGCTGCAAACAAACAAACAAACAAGCTGACATCCTTGGCCTAGTGGTATAATTACAAAAGCCAGATCCTCCAGAAATGTTACATTGACTCCTCTGGATTCCGGCCAGCAACCATGGGCAGAGAAAAGCTTTTCCACTGCAATCCGGTGGTTATTAAAACATGGATCTATGACTAAGCGGGTGGGGGGGGGGCAGCTCTGCTTGGGGACAGATGGTTGTTACCCAGGAGGACCCGACTCCGAGTCTGCTCACGCCATCGTTAATGCCAGTGCACTCGCATTAACGAGTCACGTCAGGAGGCAGATAGGGGCTACCTCACCCGTGCAGTATACAAGCGCATGCACTGCAGTGCATGAGAAACCCAGCTAGGCACTTATGCTCACCACTAAAACTGTGTTCGTAGAGAGCATCCACCTCCTGATACGCTGGTTCGATGCATTTCCTGCCCCACACTACTGTTAAGTTTGACTCTGTAGCTGGCTGGCCCATCAGATAGTGCGCTCTAAAGTCCCCCTTCCTTACTGATTGTGGGTATTTGCTTTACTTGTATAACAGAATCCTATAGCTAAAGCATCAACATCAATCCAAGAATCCTTCCAACTGCTTATCCTGGTCGGGGCATGTGCACATTGATGTCACACATTAAAATCTGATTTTGCAACAAAAAACGAAGCATTTTTTTTTTTTCTATAAGGACAGTAGTCCATCAAATCCGGCATAATATAACTGTCAATATAACAAACACTAAGGAAATGTTTAATTAAGCTGATATTCGTCCTGCTGGAAAATTCCATTTACGTTTGGACGGGACTTGTTAAAAGTTCATATACTCCGCTTGCCCCGGCAAGCCTTCAACCAATTTTACAATTAAAGCAAGTTAATCTTAAATGAAACAGATTTCCACTGGAAAACCTACACAGGTTCCCTCAGGGCACATTAACTCAGAAGCGAACTGAACACTCCTTTCATGTAAGGTTTCAAGCGAGCGCCTGACGGTACCGGACAACCTAATCTAGCAGTTGAAAGGCTTGATCTCCATTGGTTTTCGTCTGAAATGACTTTTTTTTTTGAAGCATGTAATCCTATAACCCTTAAATCAGGGTGAGTGACAGGGTATACCCTTTTTAACTATGGATAAATCAAAGACATACAGAGGATTTAGCATGACTGCTGTGACTGCCATACTAGGTAATTGTATTTAGGTCTGTCCTTCTGAAAAGAGCACACCTTTGACTATAGATCAGAGAAAAAGATGTAATTAATGTCAAATACCTGAATACAACTGCCCTTCTCCATATATTGCGCACAGACACAACCCAAAGCATTTGCAAAAAGCTTGACTGCCAAAATACACAAGACGTAGACTAGTTATGTCTTATGTTACCACAAGTCTCAATAATTGTACAGATATATTAGACCTTGAACATATTGAAGTGGTTTGTAAAAGAGGAAACCTAAGAATACATCAGAATGGTATGAAGATGATTACCACCACAAAGCACTGTGGGTAAAAAGGATAAACATGTCCTTAATGACGAAAATGCAGGTATACCTAGTACCATGATCTTTTAGTCTAAGGTTTAAATTACGATTAGTTTTCTCTTTTAATTAATTAAAATTGGACCAACGTCATTAATGACCTTTATTTTCAAGACAGATTATTTAGATGATATCTGCACACCAATTAATGGAAAAAAAACAATTAAACTAATAATAATGCATCATTGTGTTGCTGCGATCTATCAGGTAAATAAGTGTTTCGGTCAAAGTGCAAGGGGATCAAGGAGGGACAGTGTATAAAGCCAAAGATTAAGCCCTCATTTGGAAGTCAGCATTTCCCATAAAAAGGAAACTGGACTGTGAGATCAATATGGAGGCTCATGAAAACACATTGTAGGTTCCTTCACCTTGGACCCTGGGCTTTTTATACCCCTTTCAGGGAAAAGCAGCATCACCATCTCAGCCTTTCAGCATACTCTGTCCTAGAAAACTGATTTCTCATTTTCCGACAGCAGGTTGATTTATTCCCCATGGTTTTCTGGGCCAGAATACATATTCCATCGATCCCTTTCTATGGACAATCAATGTGACCACATGCTGGTATCGATAGGATTATTGAACACAGGGTCTTCTTACCTGGGGTACCAGACAGCTCCACACTCAATGTGCGGTCAATGGTTTTGTTCTCAAACGGTGATTCTTTGTGGTCGCTGAAACATAAACCCAACATCATTGACTCCTGACTTAGGGGTAGGGTCTAGAACTCGCTTTTAAATGGATATACGTGGAATAAGACAACAGGAGTGGCTTTGAATTTTCTTTTTAAAAATTCTCTCACTTACTTTGGAGACTCAGGGGTCAAAGGAAGTGGCAGGGTGGTTGGTTTGGCTGCGGAATACAAAGGAGTATGGGAAATTATTGGGTAATTATCATTTAACTAGATCACAGAAAGTCAGAGTTCAGCTGCACACGCATTCTTCTAAAGCCTTCAACTGCACACATCACTAACTCAAAGAATCTCATATCTTTTCATTCCTACAACTCACCGTGGGATGGAAAGTAATGGGAAATATTTTTCGAGAATTCTGATGCCTAATCTCTGTAATCAACAGCATGTCCAAAGAGGAAAATACTTTTTTTAAAATAATGCAAAAAATAAACAGTATGGAGATGATGAGCGACACCTTCGCTGCACCCAACAGGGGGAGAGAACTTTCAAATACTTGGAACGAAAGCAGTGGACAAAAGAAAAATCAAGGCAGCCTGTGCAGATGCCTGAGGATCTAATTATCTGGGGCTTCGGTGAGAGAATAAAGCCCTAAGTGACTGAGGGTTAGGATTAACCTGCATCTTAAACACACATGTTCACCTTGAAATCAGTTGATGTCTAAACGCCCTGGAATATATCGGATACTTGCTTCTGTCCCGCTCATTTCCCCTGTATCTCATCGCATCCGTCCTACTGTGTTCATGGACTCGCTAGCTTACCGGGGCTCTCTAAATGAGTAAATTAGTGAAGGGGTTAGCATAGAGCAGAGCACGGAAGCAGATAAAGGCAGCACGAGGATGGAAACAGAGCAGCGGCACGGTGATGATTACCTAAAAGAGGGAGGGCCTGGTCATCGGGGTGACTGCGGACTGCCTGCCTGTATGGGGGTGGGCCTTGTATGATGAAGGGGGCAGAGTCTCCCAATGGGAAACCAGAGTCTGGGAAGATGGGACTTGGGATATCCAGTGAGTTTGGCATGTGGCTGTCAGGGGTGCCGTTGCGAAAGGCACAGTCGTCCTGCCCTACCCAGCCCCCTGACCGTGTCCAGTCATAATCCCCCCCATCCGTGCCCAGCTCTCCGGGGCACGGAAGCACCATGGCTTGTTTCTCAGCCTGTCCGGGTCCCGGGTCGCTGCTTCTAGGCGTAAGGAGCGTCACCAGCACATGGGGGCGTGGGTTGGCATCGCCAAGATGAGGGGCAGGCTCTCGCTTGGGTGTAATCGGCTGATTAGATAAAGGGAATCCTCGCTCTTGTCTTTTCCAGATAGTCACTTTACCCCGGTCCGAGGTGTACCTACCGCCCTCAGCCCCGAGAGGGCGCTCACTAACCGGCGGACCACCCACTTTGCTGGCACAACCCATCTCCATGGGGCGGAGGGAATATGAATGCAAGCAGCTAATAAACTTGGCAGCTGCACGGGCCGCGTGCTGGCCTGGAGGTCGGCTGCATCCCTTTTTGAGGTGACCACTACTGCTTCTATAGGGTGGGACTGTAAAAGCGGAGGGTGCGGGCCCCCCAGTGCGTGTCCGGCCCCACCCCCCAGGCCCCTCGTCAGCCATGGCACTCTCACCAGCAGCCCCGCCCTCACCTTGCTGGTGATGCTGCTGCTGATTCTGAGGTTGATGGTGCCGCTGCTGCTGCTGTTGCTGCTGGGATGAGGATGAAGTTGAAGATGAGGAGGATGAGGATTTCTTCTTGGATGAAGAGGAAGAGGATGAAATAGAGGAGCTGGAGGACGATGAAGGTGAGGGTGAGGACGAGGGGGCGCCCGCGGCCTTGGCCCTGTCACTCTTCTGCGCTTTGGTCTGGAGAACTTCGTCGCTGGAGGTGAGGTACTTGAGCAGCTCGGCGCAGGGGCGACGCATGGGGGGTCCCTTCGGCCGACCGTTCGGCAGGCTCTCCACCTGCGGAGAACCATGGAGACGCTCAGCCCGTCATAATCAGGGATACGCGGCTACAGACGCCACCATCCACAGCAAATACAGGGCTCCGGGAAACTTCTGAAAAATAATTGAAACACTTCAAAGCTACATTTACCGCCTTTCATATTCATGATTTTTCGCAGGGGTCTCGGTTACAGACAAGGAAGCACAAAACCTCAGGCGACACATTGAAAGTGCCACGATACAGTTTTTCCCAAACAATCAAAAAGGCATCAATGATCCAGTTTTTCAGACCAAGTCAAAAATCTGAAGCTTTGAGGAGGGTGCTTATTAGCACCTGAAGGTAGCGATTGCAGCTCTCTAATGGAAAAGCGTGATTCTCTAATGCTTCTCCATTATTAAACATTACAGAGGAGGTCAGTAATTACAGGAAATTGATTCAGCTAAAATATAATAACGATTTGCAGACATCAACATTATTACATAGAAGGAGGCGGTTTTATAACATGGCGAGATTCCTCAGTACCAGCACTGACAGAAACGGGAGGGAAGCAAGTGAAGATACACATGAGCATGTGGCTAGAAAGGACCGTGAGAGCGCCCCCCACTGGCATGTCTGCAGATGGTAGCTACCTTGCTGACAGCAGATGATGGCCTGATTCGGTGGGCGCTGGCCATACCGTGCTGTGTACCATTGGCCACGTACTGACCGTAGCTGAGCTGCGAGTTTGCTGGAGCCAGAAGGAGCTTCTTCAGCTATGGACAGGAGACAGAAGCACCGGGGCGTGTTTTTAACCGAGTACACGCTATCGAGACAGCTCAGGAACAGAAGTTCATTACATTTGTCGTTCAGAAAAGTTCTACAAATCAAAGAAGCTCCTATCTTTCTGGGTTCATGGAAATAGCCAAAGAGCCGGCCAGGCTGAGGAGGATGGAAGACGAGATGTCTCAGAAGACTGGAACCGGGAATGAGTCATGCTACACCCTCAACTTTAAAACTCAACTGCAATGCTTTGGCTACATGTAAGAACATATAGATGCCAGAATTAAGCTGATCCTGGACCTGAACCTATCAGAACACTGTGCTTAGTGTACATCCTGCATACAATACTCATGCTATATCTGCATACTAAGTAAATGTTTATCCTCTCTCTCCACTGGTAATTGAGAGAACATGGGGTTGTTTCTTTGAAAATGACCATTACAGCACCTTGCCAGAATCATCAAATATAGTTTGCAAACTCCCCACCAGAACGGCAGAACATAATTACCCAATTTATTTAATGAGCTGTTTGATTGAATAACAGTATCTCACTCCTGCTACTAAAAACACTTAAAGATTTAAACAGACCTATAATACTGTTGAATTACAGCCCTATAGGACACTGTTAAGCCCCCTGATCTTGCACATATTCAATTACGAATGAAATTAATCTGCAGACCCCTAGAACCACACAATAAATCAGCTGCCCTTTAAAAGCTATATACTGTAGACAAAGGGGTGCGCTGTGTTCTGAGCATTAAGATGCACCTCATGAGCACAGGTGCTGTACACTGCTTAATAAACTAAAATCGTCAGAAGGCCCATTAATAAACATCACCGACGGTAAACCTCCATTCCACCTAGTTAAGCCACTAGCTGGCTCTGGGATGGCTGACAGCGAGGGGAGGGGGGTCTTACCAGGGAGGGCTCCTCAGCCTCTGAGGCGGAGGGAGACTCGTCAGGGGCGGAGCGGCAGCCCTGTGTGCCTGTGCTCTCCCCATCCACAGCAGGCTCAGCGTCCCCATCGGCGAGAGCCTCGAATGACAGCAACCCATCCTCGTCCACCGGGATGCTGTCCAAGGTCTCTGTGAGCACGGCCAACAGAGTGGCCTCGTTTTCCTCATCTATCTTCTGAAAATGAAGAAGCAGAAGTTTTTTACAACCACTATTAAAGGAAAACCAATCCAAAAAAAAAAAAAAAAAAAAGTTAGCGCTCTCCTTAAATCTCACCGCATGGTGTCGAGCCAAACATCTCTCTTCCCCAAATAAACCATCACCGAATCAGACACACAGTGAGAGCCCAGGGGGAAAAATACGGGGAAAATCCAGATAATGAAGTAGAAATTGACGACTCTCTCCACAAATACCAACACGCCAGAATAATCACCATGGTAACTAGACACTTGAAAGATGCTTGAAGAGAATAACGACGAATAAGAGTGGCTTCAAGAGAGACTGAGTAGCAGGAGCTGGGATGCGTATAATAAACTCATTCTGAAGGGTGTTTTGGATCATGAAGGTGGCAGCTGATCTCTGGGACGCCCCACCACACCTTACTGCATGGCCTCCATCGGAATCACTTACACACTGATAGCACTTGCGGCTTTACCTGTAATCCTTTAGCATGGTTGGTCATCCTTTGCTAAAGCAATTTGAATGATGCATGTTTATAAAGAGCAGAAGGGCAGCACCACTCTCAGGACTTACTTTGCAGGGCGCCCAAGGTGTCTCATGATCTGGGCTGCCTGCAGCCCGGACTTACATTTGCAGCACTCTCTTACTACACAGCTTTAGCTGATAATGGTCATGCCTGAATCCTAGGCCCCTCAGTGGAGCCCCCTATAGGTGTGCAGTATATTATTCCCCACGATGACACACCATTATAGGTAAAACTAGCTTTCTATATGATCGAGCAAAAGTTCACCCAGGATCGTGGTTATTTTTTGCTATAAATGAGTGGGAATAACTGAGGAAAACGGGAACCGGGCACTACGACATGTTAGACACCCTTAACTTTGATCATACAACATTATTAATGCACAGATGATTAGCCTCTTTCCAAGGATGCAGAAATACCAGCTAGAGCTGCCTCGAGCTGAGTCATGCTGTTAGCCCACTAAGACTGTCTCCTGTTAATTAGCACAGTGTTACAGTGCTACTGAAAGCCGTCTTCACATTCCAGACCTTATAAAAACACTCATTTCTTGAGGATCACTTTAGATAGTGATCTAAGTCTAATCACTCGGACTTATATGCTTTTTTTAGGTTTAAGGGGTTTCAATAAATAGGTTAGCTGCCTTTTCCCTCTTCCCAAGTTCAACACAGAGGGAGTGACATCTTTACTGCAAGGGATGAAGCTCTGAGATGCTTCCTGGCTGTACCGGCCTGCCCATGACACTCGGCAGAGGACCACCATCTCCCACATGCCAACGTGTCAGGGCACGGGAGACGTGCGGCACGGCCGTGACCACCCATGTGGTGGCAGGGGCACTTCCTCAGAACAGCCTCACTTAACCTTAGTGCAAAACCACCAAGTCCCAGAATCCTCTTTCTGTAGCACAGCAAAGATCAAGCAAGGGCCGTGTACGGGGGTGTGCGAAACGTCCAGCGAGTACGGCAAGCGTTATCGACTGTGGTAACTCGTAGCCACAAAGAAGAATAAGTAAAGAGAATTATCTCATCTTTCCTATTGTCCTTCAGCCTTCAAACCAAGCATCACTTAACAGACTTTACTGAATTAACGCAAGCTTAGCAATCGAATCTAACTGTGGTGCCTGAACATATCACTCACGTTCGGTTTAGCGAGGGCCGCCAATCCTGTGGGTGTTTTTTGTTTTTTTATTCTCAAAATGGTTCAATTAACCAATGAATCAGACATTAAAGGAAGCGGCACGCTTTGAAAATGGAGAGTACCTCACTACCGTTATCCATGCTGCAAATAACGGGGCCGTGTTTTATACGTCAGGGTCCAGTTTTTTTAACAGAACTGTCCTACTCTAGAACCAAACATTTAACATACAAGAAGAAGTTTGAAGAAGTAAATAAGCAAATAAGTCCACCACAGCAGAACGTTTACATTGACGCTTTTATTTATACGTTATCCTAAACAGAGGGCTGCTCTGAAAACATACATAAACAACTGATCAGAAAAGTGCACCGTTATTCTATTGACCTGTTATAATCTAGTTATAACTGGGGTGCTGAACATTCATTTTAACTAAATTGGAAGTATCTTTAATTCTGTATGGGTGTGGTCACATGATCATGTCGTCATTCAAGCCCTCTAGGTTTCGAAAATGAGTAATACCATTCTCTTCATTCATCAACCCCGCCCCGCATTTCATAGTTGTAACAAGGGCACGTGGGTTTTACTGCGGCACTATGTTGCCGCACAGACCCAACAGATGGACATGACTTCAGGAAAGACGGATCACATATGATCGACCCGCCGCTTGCCAATCTGCTGGCATATAAAACCGAACCAGCAATTAAAGCCTGTTTCTTTGAAGGGTATTTGCAACTAAATCTGATCCTTAAATGGAAACAAATGCATACTCAATAGCAAGATGAATTAGGAACAAAGATACAAATCCCCCAAATTCCAGATCTCCGCACAAGGGATGAGTAAAAAAAGCCTATTAAAAAGATGAAAATTGTAAGAACGGTAAGCTTGCCATGATCTGACGGAACGTCAAGTGAACGTTCCCACACATTTTTGTCTACCTGCTGCTCTGTGGTTCGGCTCAGACGCACATGATCCAGACAATGCATCATTCAAATACCTTGTCAGAAATGTCAGGAGCACCTGTTTGTGTATATTAAAGACTTAAGATCGATTGCCAGTTTGAAAAATGTGTCATTCTACTTAGTGACGCAGTTGTAACCCTCCTGGCACTCTTGAAAATCTAACCAGACTAGAGAACATGACTGATCCACAGGTAATTAACTTAGCCCAGGCAGTTAGGGTAAATGAGAAGTCCAATTATAGCAACAGACGGTGTTTCCCCAAGTAATGAAAAAATATATCCATCAAATCACATGTAAGGTGCTCCACGTGGTATGTATTGCCCTTTTGGTGAATTCCTCATAACATTATCTGAGCCCAAATACCACCAATATTCTCAACTCCTTTCAGCCGACTGAGACTTGGACACAAGACCTTTGTCTAAGCAAGTCAGCTGCAGTTTGGGAAGCACAGGGAACCCAACCTCAGAGCCCTAAGTACAGTGACATTCTCGATTTCTTCAGCTAGATAAGGACCAAGAGAGCATGGGACACCCAGACACGCAAGTCCCCTTCAGCGCCAACTCTTCTGGTCACGACGCTGTTCCGGCAGCATAACTTCGCCACACTGTATACCACAACGGCACTTATCATAGACAGGTTCTCTTGTCACAGATTCCCGGCATTGTGCAAACAAGGCTAAATGGCTGTTTGAGTGCAATGAAAACATCTCCGCAGACTGTCGTCTACAGGCCCATCAGACCACACATAGATAAACATTTAAATGTAAATACAGCTAGCATCAAATACCAGGTGAAATACAGACACTGCTCTGCTGTTTGCCAGACACTCCTAAAACTCCATAATCCATATAGGGAATATATAACCTAAAATCAGTCGAGACCACACATAAATAAAACAGACATTGCAAACTCTTAATTGACGGAAGTGAACATCTGATATCAGGAGAGCTCTATGGAGCTCAGCGGTCTAACCCACTTCCCTGTTATCGCTGGTTTTCAGATTTAGGAAGCGGTCAGTGCTGCATGCTTTACCACAGCTCCCCGTGACCAGGGATGAGAAAGCGTCCTGACTGGCAGTTTAATGTACCATCTTATCTTTCAGTGTGGCCTAAGTTGTAGACTGCCAGAACCCAGCAATGCCAAAGCCTGCTGGTGCCTCATTGTTCTACAAGTCCCGAATCTGATGGATTAGGCTGTCCGGTCCCCGCCAAACGGCATTATGATCTGACCACATCTCAGAGGACTAGCAAATCCACATCAGCGCGAGGTGATTGCCACTACGCAAAGGTGGCATCTACACTGTTGCCCCCCACCCCCGGAGGACTTCCTGGGTACAGCAACGGCTGGGAATCTGTGCGGCCAGGCCGCTTGGACGCCGAGGACCGAAGCTGGTTGGCGGGCTTGTCGGTGGCACGACACACGCGTCCCAGCAAGTTCCGAGCAAACACTGAGACAGAAGGCCAAGCAACAGCGGGGGCCGCGGGACGATCGCGTCACCTTAGCGAGAGGCAACGGAGATCGCGGATGACTCAAGTCTGCTGAGGGGATTAGTCACAAAAAGCAGGCAAGGTAGAGGCTCTGTTTCTAAACCGGCAAACTAATAAGGCTGAAATGAACAGCGTTGGGGTAATGTATCCTAATACTGCACAGTTTCCGGCGGAGCTTTTCAAGTATCTGCATGACAGATGGCTGGGGCCTCTTTTAAAAGTAATTATAAAACATCTTTGATGACTCATCTTTTGACTCTTTGGTTCCCATTCCGTATTACGGCCTTATCATGCCAGAAATGCTGGGAGGGGGAGGAATATGCAATGTTTCGAATGTGAATTCTGGAGGGAAAAAATAAAATAAAAAATTGTGAATTCTCCGGCAAACTCTTTTTAACTATTTTACTAATGTGGGAAAAGTACTGCAGGAAAAGGATGATTTAAAATGGCAAATATCTCTCAGCCCCAGTAGGCATCTCTCGGAAAGAACAAAATGCAGATGAAAGGCATTTTATTTCAGGGATCTGCACTGCTGTCTTTGGTTTATTTGCTCGTATTATGTCACGTTCTGTCTGGATGAGCGCGCTTTAGAAACGCTCCTGTTAGCGTTTCGTTTGAGGACTCAGAAAATTAGCATCATCATTACTTTGAAATTGAAAGCATGGCACTAACTGTCTTTTCGACAGATCTTTATTTTAGCTATTTAACATAATTTCTACTGGCTTTTCTAACAGTGAGCTATCAGGGAAAAGTAAAACAAGAAAAATGTAGCGAGAAACTTTGTAAAATGCACATGATGTCTACCCCTCTATAAACAAAGTCTGTCTACTAATTAACAATTCGACTAATTCCCGACCAGCATTCATTTGACTTGCCATTCATTTGGTAATCTAGAAGAAAATTTATTCAATCCATCCAATTTCAATCACTGCTTTTTCAGTTACAACCAATGCGGTCCAGGGTCTAACCCAGAAGCTAAGGATTTTAGGTTGGGTGCACTGAGAAGCAAGAGCATAGGTTTGGTTTCAACACTGGTAGGGACCAAATCAGCCCGAACCCCCCACCCCTAAACACACGCGCTACTCCCGAAATACTGCTAGAGACATGTCCCTACCATCCATAACCAAATTTACACCCATGCTCAGGAGACATATACAAAATCACACATGCTTGGATGTTTATGTCAGCCTGAATAGAACGTGCTAACATTGCACACAAGAGCTAGAACTGGACTATAAGGTGACAACAAGGAAATGGTGCCACCCACCGGGCGTCTAGGGTGCCCATTGGGGCAACAGCCGTCTCAATGCAGACTAGCCAGCCACCAGACTAGCCACCTAGACATCACAATGGGCCATCAAAGTTAAAGCAGTCTTCACATTTTCTTAATGGCTTGGTGGCCCAGAGAGCAGTGGTCAGAGAGCATGCCTTTTTGTTACCACAACAAGTGTCTCCACATCCTTAAATGACCCTCCCGCGGGGGGAGACTTTCACATGGTATTGAATGGAGAACAACTCTTCTATCCAAGAAGGGGGGTCAATGGAAATTTTTCTTGTCAAATATAGTGACTATAATTGAAAAAAATATGTGTTTGATGTGTTTATACTGATGTATTGAAATTAATTACTACACTAAATACTGAATAGCCCAAATGCAAACACCTGATCTACGTGTAATGACAATAAATACTGAAACAAAAAATTCATCCATACTTTCTACAGGGTTGCAGGTAATAACAAACTGAAGGATAAACGTCCCTGTATCCTTAAGTCCATACACCCACTATGGCACAGCAGCTGTAAATGTGACTTAAAAATGGGAGTTGTATAGTGAATGCCACGGATATTTTGTATAAACAGATTAATAGGTTAAGGGAAGGAACCGGTCCTGCAGGAAACGGCCGCAGGATCAGAACTGTCAGTTTGGTCTCTTTAAAAAAGGAAGCTATCAGAAGGTAAGCTTTTGGGCCAGGTTTGGGAAGGGCCGTCCTGAACAGCTCCTAAAGCAGATTACCCTGCTGCTAAGAATAGCCCAGGAGGACACGGTGGTACAGTTAGCCGTCCAGCACATCCACAGCTCTGGGGTTACTGCCTGCTTCAGCACCCATTCGACCCACAAATCTAACCAGTCCTCCTTTAAAAACCCAGAGGTTTGCTCATCAGGATCTGAGAAGACCCCCCCCCCCCACCCCCGCTACTAAAAGCAGTGCTACTGGAAGTGAACAGACTAAAATCACAGCTGCCTTAAGTTTGGTCCTCACTTCTGTGTGTACTTGCCAGGCAGAAATGGGAGACAGGAGAATTCAAAGCCCAAAGGGAGATTACTGTGAGCTGGTGAAACGCAATGGGTAACCACCAATGACATCGATCCAAGGAGAAATAACCAATAGGAAGAGGGCTAAGCCAGTCTGGTCAAGAGAAAGACAACTACACATTTTTGCCAGAGGACAGTGATACCAATATAAGGTGATCAAAGACTCTGCTGACACGGAAGTCATGCTGCATGTCTGAGCCGTGATTCTTTCAGGCCCAGATGTTCACCTGGTGGGGGGGTGGGGGGGGGGCTGCAGCATGTAGCCAGGGTAACACAGTGAAGCAACACCTACTCAAAACACAGTGGCCACAGCTGCAGGGATTCCTATCTGGACATGCGCCGTAAGCATACAGCTGCATCGAGCGAGCCTTTCATGCTGTTCAGCCATGCAGGAATACAACACACCAATCCGACCATTGACCATTGTGAAAGTGATGTCATTGACATATCCTGAAACCCATCTGCAAAAACAGCCTCCAGCGGTAGGCAGGATAGTTAAGATCAATTTTATGGTTAGAAATTTCAATGGATTTATCAGCTAAAGCCAATAGTTGATCAATAAAAATATATAGATATGGACTATATATCACACCAGCCGGTTTTGCTGTCAATCTATTCGATAAAATCAGTTTATGTCTTAGGTGGATGTTGCTCCTTAAGTTACCAAACCACTGGGTGGTTCAAAAAAAGCAACGAATCTTGTACACATCCTGGAAATAATACCATACCATACCGGTGTAAGTCAGGTAAGGCAGCGCTATGCCTTGGTATCTTTACCCGACAGTCGGTCCCTATGGAGCCCTATGACATCACAGCGTTTGCAGATGCTGAGCGGTTTCACTTTAAACACATGCTACTATTTCCAAAATGCCTGTCACGGTCCAAAAAGAAGGGCGCTGACCCGTGTAGTTGGACAGCTCCCCGTTCGACGCGCGGTCCCTGCGGTTTGGAGACGAGCGAGTCGCCCCAAGTCCCTCAAAGCCCGCCGGGTTCAATGGTGTTGCAAGGATATGGCTCAGTTCCAGCCCCTCGGCAGCCGACTGAAGCTATACAGCGCACAGCTCTTATCACTTGCCTGTCAATGATAAAAAAGAAGCCTGTATCCACAGCCTCCTTTTCAGGCCCTGCATTCTGTCAGCACACCCCCCACCCCCAAACTTGGCTGACCACCTCACTCTAAACATGGCCGTCTGCCCCTTCAGTTTCCAATCAGATTCCCTCCAAAACAAGAAGTCAGTAAGCCTGCTTATTGCCAGTCGATTCCTCAGTCTCCCGGTAAAGACCAGTGTTGGTAGACGACCAACAAGTGAGTGTAGCATTGTGGTCCACTAGGCAGCAGGGAACAGTGAGAGCTCTGGGATGTTTGATTTCAGCCCAGTCTTTTACTCCTAGATGCCGCCCCTTCACCTCATTTTAGCTAACAGACCGATTTAGCTTGAGCCCCGATACCCCGGGAGGCTCTTCTGCTCTTACGTCATGCCCGTGTCCCCTGGCCTTTCCTGGAGTTTCGGAAGAGAATTTGTGCAAAACACACTAGAGGAGGGCTTCTCAC
Source organism: Hippopotamyrus pictus (assembly GCA_026781145.1). Lineage (NCBI taxonomy): Eukaryota > Metazoa > Chordata > Actinopteri > Osteoglossiformes > Mormyridae > Hippopotamyrus > Hippopotamyrus pictus. The sequence continues at coordinate 2,373,515 of JAODLC010000054.1, read as the reverse complement.
GGCGTGGTCCAAAAACTCGACCTCCCTGGACACCCATTAACTGCAGTCACAAGGAGCCCCGGGAAAACAGGGCTCATAGCTTCAGAGAAAATAAGAGACCGCTTTGCACAGGAACTGGTGATTCATTAGTCAAATGCAAGGCAAAAACACATGCTGATGCACGATGGGCAAATGTGCATGCTGTCATAAATTCTAACTAAAAACTTTTAGCACCTAATATTATTATTCATCAGTCAAGGCTGTAATACACTTACTACCAACGCCAGAGACTATACGCTCTCTTGCATTAAAGTTTATATTATGAATTCAATGATCGACAACACAACAATGCCCCTTACTGGCCGCAAACAAGCTTTAACAGGGAAACAGAAAATAATGAGATGTATTTTAATTAGCATATGCATCGCAAACACCTGCCAGTCATTACACCAAGCTCTCCCCAGATCCTCCTGGTGAAAACGGAAGCCTTGGGTTTTGAGCGGAGCACCAGAACACACACACCTCCCTCCACACACACACACACACACACACACACACCTAGCCTTAATTATCAGTTGCCGGCCGTATCGTGTTCAAACATTAGAGCAGGAACCAAGCTTGCAGTAATGAAAGTCCTGGGGGCTGGGATTCATTTCTGAGCAGTTCAGCCACTCCATTTATAAAATTGCTATTGAATAGCAAAGAATTTACAGGGGGAATATAAACTATAATTACCTTTGGACACACTTGCAACAAAACGCACCTCAGAGGTTGAAACAGATTAGGAATTAATATTAATCATCGTGTTCAGGAATTAATGTGTTTTTATCGCAAAGTGCAACGAGCATATTTTTCACATACGTGGTGCAAATCCATTTGGGTTAAAGGAACAAGCAGCTTAATCACTGATTTGCTACTGTTATGGACTTTGCTTCTATAATGTAGCAAACATAGGAGAACAATGGGTTTAAAGTTTCACTCTGCGCCTTTAAAGAGGTTTCACAATGTGACCTATAACCATGGGCAGATTTATATAAGGCACTGCTCCCATCATCACATCTGCTGATAATTTTTTTATTCAAATTACTTGCTTTGGATTTGTTGCAATGGTGTCAAAGGAAAGAGGATCATTAGGTCACTCCATATACTAAACCTTCCATGTTTATACTTTGAACTTGTGAAGAAATTACAGTGCAGTTTATAACCTCAGGCAATAAACGGGTTTTATGATACCATTATTATAAACTACTTGAACACCATTCAAAGTTATATTAGGATTACAAACGCCGTTCATAAATAATTGTTTCATTTTCCCAGCCACAAGATGGATGGAAGAGGTGTCACATGAGTCAACGGCACCTAGAGATTTCCCACGCAAAGCAAGCAAACAGTAGCAAAACAAAATGAAAATGACCATTCAGCAGATTATGGATCATGCATGTTTACATCAGAGAACTGGTTGCGTAGCAACTGGTATGTATCCTTACCTCAAACAAGTTTGTCGACTCATTGCCGTACTGACTGGAAATGATTTCTGATTGGTCACTGTACCACTTGAGTCCGCCCAGGAAATCATCCGCATCCAGGTCGCTGACATCTAATTCTGAGAGATCAAGCTCCGGGAGGTCTGGACAGAGGGGTTGGTCTTCACCAACCAAGGCCGCACACTGCAAGAGCACAGCACAAAACACAGGATATAACGGGATGAAGCTGTACAGCATCTCCACCAGAACATCTCAAAGCCCAGCATCTGTAGGATGTTCTCCCTGCTATGACTTTTTTTTTTTTGCATTTTCTTTTGTATTTACATTTGATAAAGGCTGGTTGGTTCTGGCTATTTTTTTTTTTTTTTTTTTTTACGACATTAACTCTACAGCTCAAAAGACTCAGTGATGTATTGCACAGTTTAATGCCCCTGCAATTTAGGCAGTGATTTTCCAGGAATATTTTAAATTGATAAGCGGTTCAGGATCTTAGCCATGCTACCAGCAGCCAGTCGGCTCCTTCGACATCTCGGCTCGAGGGCAAGTCAACTTCGGCGTGATCAACTGCCCGTCGGAATCAAAGTGCCGTTTAGCGTTGCGCGAGTCTCCATGTCACTGAAGCCCCATTGCAATTTCATTATTCATTGGCCAAGATGACGTCCCTCTGACTGGCAGCTACTGCACTGCAATCAGGATACAAATCAGGTTCACCAGGTCCACGGAACCGTGACCGGAGAATCTGCAGATTTTATTTTTTTTAATCGTTATCTGGGTCTATATAATTTATAACAAAGGCAGTCCAGCTTTAAAGGCATGACGAGTTCCCGGAAAAAGCTTTCAACCCCAAAGATTCAGCACACTGACACGCCACTTGATGTTAATTGCAGGGTTGCACAATCATGTCAAACACTGCAAATCGAAACGTGTATTATAACATTCAAAGTAGTGTTTTTTTTTGTTTTGCAAGCTGGTTTTGATTATGTGAGATCAGTAACTGTTCTGTGAAGGTTTACAGTTTGGCAAATGTGTTCAGAGGAAAACACAAGTCTCAGTGAGACCATGACCCCATACTGGATAAGTGACATGGATGGATGGATGGAATTCTCACATAATTCTCTTCTGAGACATAACTTTTTCAATGGTTTTGTATATGATTTATCACATACCACTATAAACTTCTATGCACACATAATTTAACTTCTCCTTGGACAGGCTGCAACACACCAGGTCTCAGAGAGACAAACTAATCTTTCCATTTTGGCCGCAGCTATAGTACAGCAGACTAGGATATTGTTAAAAATGAGTCCCTGAAACACCGAGCAGAGAGACATCAGCTCCAGCCGTCATCGTGCTCAGTTGCACTTGATCTAATTGAACCAAACACCATTTTTGCCACTCACAGCTGGTATGAGTCAGATCTAAACTTCAGCTTTATCAGCCAAGCTATGCTATCAGTCGAAGGCTGACGGCCTTCAAGGAAAGCAATGATACCCCCCACCAAAGACATATTTCTATTTAAAGTACACAATGCAAAATGCGGGGGGGGGGTCTCGAATCATGTGCTACTGTACATCTGCAATTTAGTCATGCTCCCGTTAACATGCAAGACTTCAGCAAGAGTTGAATTCTCTACCACCAGATGACAGAACATGTGTGTGTGTGTGTGTGTGTGTGTGTGTGTGTGTGTGTGTGTTCACAAGAGCTTAATTTCTGTTGTTAATTTCAGGATAGTAACAGAACAGATTGTGGGC
>JAODLC010000054.1:2353406-2370201 GCA_026781145.1 Hippopotamyrus pictus | reverse complement strand
CCGTTAACATGCAAGACTTCAGCAAGAGTTGAATTCTCTACCACCAGATGACAGAACATGTGTGTGTGTGTGTGTGTTCACAAGAGCTTAATTTCTGTTGTTAATTTCAGGATAGTAACAGAACAGATTGTGGGCTATTGGGTACCACCTCGGACATGCTGCCTGATTTATACACAGCGAACGCGTAAGACACTTAATACTACAGCTATGTGGGGATGATGATGGCGATGGAGCGGAAGAGCAATTCACTGATTGTAACGGCCTTTGGTAATTAAACTGCGTGATTTACGGTCCCCCTGTGGCTTTCACCAAAAGACGTTTTAGCAAAACCATAACAGACCAGAGGCTAGGCGACGAGTGGAGGGTGTTAATGCCCCGGAGCTTTGAGACACTGCCCTGAACGCGTCAGAAGATCAGAAAGCATCGGAAGGCCGGCGCTCACAGCAAATAACTTCTGGCGCATGTGAGATTTCACGCAAGAACCCAGATAATTAATATCTCAGGGAAGCCAACTGAGACGCGGATCTGGAGCGGCTTCCTGCAAATACCGTCGGCACTTATTGACAGATTCGGTGGCAAAACGAGACCAGATGTGATGCTCAGTTTTAACGAAAGGGGGCTGCGCCGGTGTCGCTGTCTACATGACATCGTGCAAAAAGGCAAGGAGGAGAAAAGCGTCTTTAATACGAGCACTGGGGAGAGAGATGCATGCATGCGTGCCGGGGATGCTGTGCTACGATCGGCGCGCGCGTGTGTAAAACATCATGCCAGTGACACACGACGCATCTTATTCACTTATTCTCGCTATTAAGGCGCCGGGTATCTTTTACCAACGTTAACCTTGTAAGAGTAAACACTCACGGGATAAACTGTTGGACATTTTAACTCGACCCTAAGCAAACGTGATGTTACAACTATGGCTTGTTTTTCCAGTAATTAATGTTTATACAGACCCGCACGCTGTACCGCAGCCGCGCAGCCTTGGAGATGCGCTTTAATCATTCGGGTCCGTCGTATCTCAGATGGGTTGCATTTCCGTAACTATATAGTAAATTGCAATAATGATTTTTAACACTGTTGTTAAGTGTTTCAGTCTATACTTAGGGTGTCAGGGCGTCGTTGCGAAATAAAAGTTGTACTGTACCTGACTTATAAATAATTCTGGCAATCAGCCACTTTCATTGGAAAGACTTAGCGATCGGATATATTTCACGTCAGCCTTAGAACATGTGGACATACTTTCCAATTACAGGGCGAGCAGCCCGGGACCACCAGGTATATAATAACTACGGAGTTTATCCCTGCACATGAGAAAAACAGACATGTTAACTCCCTCATTCCTACCATTCGCAGGCTTTGTGATCCCCCATCCTCCGTGCAACGGGCTGTTTGACAGGCAAATCCCCGGCATAAAATACCGTACTACTCTCAGCCCATTCTGCAGTCCATCTTTCCAAATCGTCCCAACCCCGGGGGAAGAAAAAATGACAGTTTACTAACATTTCATTTATGCTACTTACCTCTAGTTCCCTCCACAAAGAGTCCTGGTTACACCTTTCCCACGCCATCCACGCAATGAATGACGGATTTGAAAAAAAAATCAAGCAAAAAGGAAATCCAGCGGTTTTTCACTTGCTCTCTCTCAGGGAACTGCCCCCTAACTGAGAATGAACTGAAGGCACCTGTCTTACAACTGCCTGCCATCACATGACAAAGCTATTAAAAGTAGGCAGGGGAGTGACTCCTTCCAGCGCCCCCTCCTCACTACTTGAGTGAAACCAATGACGTCCCGTCAGGCAGGCGGGCTCTGGCACACGCATAGTAAATATTTTCCACGATTAAATCCCCCGATCGTCGGGAGCACTGTGAGATCCATATGCTTTGCCGGTGCGTCCACCGGCATATTTAACTGCTGACGTTTGACGTCAAAGCGGCGCAAGTAGCACCGCGATTTGGGCGTCCGAGACGGCGGCGCTCGGCAAAGCCGGAGAGGTCTGCGGGCTGAAATCATCAGGCATCATTTGGGGGGGCAACAACAGCAGCTAGTTCCGTTTGCAAAGATTACGGATCTGTATGCAAAACATTAAATTCGGTTCCTAAAAGATTGGCCAACTCCGGGATACACGCAATTTCGCCTCATCTGTTTTAAGCGAATGCGACGATAGATGTTAAATCCTCGTAAAGCAAATACCGAGAATAAACAGAAACCTGTGCATTTCCCCCCGTTATCTCAGATACTCGTTTAATTTGTGTAGACGGTAAATCAAACGGCTCCCTTTCGCCCCGCAACCCGCTAGTCTTTCATCCTCCGGGTGGGTGAAGAGTGTTTCCTCGGTTGTCATTCGGAATGTGTTTCAGGAAGTGCTGACTTGTTTTAATAGAGCATGGGACTGCACTATTTATATGGAGACCGAAAGCAGAACTGCTGCTCCTTGTCTTATTGTTTCCTTTTGTTCTTCATGCTTATCGGCAAATTGAATTCAGTGTCGGCACCACTTTGGACGTGCCAAGCCATTTCCCAGTCTCTCACTCTCCAGCATTGCCCTCATTCTCTCTGGTTAATTTTTTTGGTTATTTATTCTTGTTACGGATACAAACTTGTTACGGATACATCGTTAATGTGTCACAGAAACAGAGCAGAAAAGCCGTCAGCTATTCCTAAATTTTGTCTAGATAAATTAAAACTATCGCCTATAAAACATCAGTAGGTTAACAAGCGGGCAGTATCAACACATTGTGTGTACCAAACACACAAAAAACACATCAAACAACCAAAGATTAGTGTGGACGCCAGGAGCATGCTCTGGTTCAGCTGACATGTAATAACCATGTGGTCAATTAGCCTACCTGTCATAAATAACCCGTTTTGTTGCTAGACCCATAAAATTTGCAGAAATATAATAGGCCCTACCAAAAGAAAAAAAAAAACACAATAAAGTAATTAAAGAAAACGTGCAAGTGCTGTGTCCACAGTGGAACAATCACGAAGTACTCCAGTGTGATGTTTCCAGTTGGATGAGCTGGACGAGAACCTCTCTCCTGGAAGAGAAGCGGCTTAGAACCATCCAACGTCAAGCCCTCAAAACTATTGTGAAGGAAAACCTTTGTAGAACGTGGGATTATGGATTAGCCAAAGCTGCTAATGAGGCAGGTATTCATCAGACATTGGAGCAGCATGTCTATGTGCCCTGGTGGTCTGTCTGTGCATTTACAGTAAACACATAGCTGGTGGTTTCTATAATTATTAGTTTTCATACCGTGTATCCTGATGCACGCTATCCAGCTCCCAGCCTTTGTCAGGGCACGAGCTGCTCAGTTCTTGAACAGTTCTGGAGTTTTGTTTTAATCTTGTTGGCTCCCGCACGTAACATCACCTTTGACTATGGGCCTGTCTTTGGAGCTGTGCGTAATAGCAGAGTAACTGTCTTTCCTCATCAGAGAGGCTCCAAAGCAAACGACGGCCACAAGAGCATGGCGGCAGACAGATGATGAAGATGAACCGGCGGATAACTAAATCAGGGGAACCAAGGGAACACGTCTCGGAAGCATCAGAGATCAGAGGAACACAGACAAAACAAAGAGCCAAACTGGATATGAAAGACATTGACTGGAACACATGAAAAGGTGAACGACAAAGTATCACTGCTACTAGGTTATGCCGACCTACAAGCAACCACAGCTGCCTCAGTAACTCCAAAGACTTCAAGGATAACAACGAGGCTGTAGATCTACAACTTTTATCAACCTGGACCTGTCTTGGGGCAGTCGCCCCCTGCTGGTTGGGGGGGGCAACCGTAACAAATGTGCATCATATTTGGACAGCAGGATTTCTATGCATGTTTTGATTCTTCTCTTGCACAGAACACGGACCTAGTTCGATTTTAATGTTTCTTCTAAGTAGCTTCCTGTCAAGGGACTGGGATCAACCTGACTTTTCTCTCTTATTAATGTCGACCAGAAAGAGCTAATTTTATTGTCAGTCCCATCCAAACGTAGCTGCTGAAAGCATATTAAGACAGAACCCCATGTTATACTCTTCTGCTTTTATTGGTTTAAATAGACTATTGTGTGCTTGCCATATATCGTAATGGTCCTGATGGTACAGCTAAACACATGGCCTGCGGAGGAAATAAAGTTCGACACTCTATTATGTTATATCAACACTGAGTTAATGCAAAACCATTCTGGAAAAAAATGACATTCTGTTTAAAGAACTTATCAAGTTAATGTTGTTGCCCCGACATAATAATTAGCATAATAACTTGAAGTCCACCAGCGCAGAGTAATTTCAGTGGACAAACAGAATGAGTGCCTTTTGAAATCGCGTGGCATTATTTGATAATGTTATCCTGTCAACTGACCGCCAATGAAAATTGCAGGGACTGCACGAAATGCAGACCTGTCTGCAGGGACAGAGGCTTTTCTGTGTAGGTTGTACCCTGCCCCCCCGCCCCCAAAAGCAGTGGCCTGTACACAAACTTCAAACCATATACTTTATGCTTAGGTTGAGAATTCAGATAGTATAGGGGTTAGGGTTTGTCGTGATATAATCATGGGTTATGTGTTCAGAGCTGTCAACATTTAGGCAAGGAGAATTATGTTTAGATGATTTTCTGGTTATTATAAAACTATGATTTTATGTCTGTCAAAGTGTCAGTTTGACCATTTCAAAGCCTCTCCTCATGTTAGCCCAGTATCTCCAGCAACCGTGAGATACAACCGCATATTTTTTGACTCGACAAATACAGCACACCTTGTTTGGCTAATCGATACCTCATTGAGTTATTTAACTAATTAGGTAAACTAGATAAGTGAAATGTTGGCATTTAATGAATGCATGGAGAGGCTGAGGAGCCCCTGGGGAGAGGTTTGGGAACTGAAGCGGTGCTATCCGATAAGATATCTGTAACTTTTTGGAGAACATTTTTTTGTTTGTTATTTTTTGTGGTGCTATTAATTTGCATATGGTCTAATGTTAAATTGTGGTTTTTTTTTTCTGAGCAAATGCACACTTAGAACCCAGTTAAATAGCCGTAAACATTTTCTTAGACTTTTGCACAGTACTGTACATCATGATCGGAGAGAGCATTCATCCATCCATACTTTAGTATTCGTGGAGGATCAAGACCAAGCTGGATCCTCATCATTTAATGATGGCAGGCCTCTGCTTGAGGTACGGCGTCCACTTGCTGGTGTTCTCAAAAAATCTGACTGGGAGAACATCAGGCGCCCTCACGTGAGCTAAATCAAGAAGGACTTGGTGTAGGGGTCAGAGCTAAAACGACTGAGCACATGCGCTGTCTCAGCTTTGGAACGGCTCATGTCCAAGCTAGGGAGACCATTTACACTCTCTACATGCTTCTCGTAGAGAAGCCAAATGTATGATATCAGGTCTCCAGATAGACAGCGACCATCTTTCCAGCACTGACTGTCCCTATAAAAAAACAAAGCACACGGTGAACCTTCCGGAACCTGAGAGCTGTCAGAAGCTGCCTGTCACTGCTCCCTACTCCTTTTGAGCCTGATAAACCACTAACTTGATTCTGACATCCTTGACATCGGCGGGTTGTAACAGCTCCCGGTTTCCCCAGTAACAGCGCGGGGGGACATCACTGGTAGGCCAGACAGTACTGGGGTGGGGGAAGAGACTGGGGGTGGACTTTTAAAAGTACAAAAGTGCGGAGTACTTCGCCGGCACCTGAACGAAAGCGGGATGCCGCTCGCCCGTCTCCAGCCGTCTGAATGAGCCGCCACGGACGGCGGACGGTGTTTGAGGCGGAGGAACATGAAAAAGACCACACGACTAAGAGGAAGGAACGGGAGCGATAACTCGGCGGGGAGGCGTAAAAATAAATAAATAAACAAATGCCGAACTGCGTGCATATAATTGTGGGATTTTTTTTTAACGAAATTGACACTAAGTCTACTTATACAAGCTACTTATGCAGCCTCAATGGTATCCACCAGGGAAGAATTAGGTCAATTGCAGTACACTGTGTGCCTTCAGGAGGCTCCGTACCAGCCAAACCACAAGCAGCTACACAGCCACGATATCCCCCAACCCCCTTCCCAAGAATGACGGCCCACTGGCCCCTTGTCCTAGACAGCTGTCCTATTATTTTGAAGAATTAAAAAAAAAAAAAAACCACCTTAATTGCAGATTCCTCTTTGTTTTTCCCCGGGTCTGCATAAGACGCAGCCACAATGAATAAGCGTCACGCTCGTGGGAACCTTTGCATTATTGGTTTGTTTGTTTCTTTTTTTCCTTTTTGTAGCCTGCAGATAGACTTTCTTTTCATCACCCTAAAACAAGCATGTACCACTGGGCAGAGTGTGTGTGTGTGTGGGGGGGGGGCTGGAGCCACCAGCAAAAGCCGCTTGGGGGGGAAGCATTTTGAGAGGTCTTCCACAGCCAATGTCCCAGCTCTGGGGGGGGGGGGGGCGCGTACAAGAGGCCCAGCCAGCAAGAGAGAAGCAGGCAGACAGAGAGCAGGAGAGGTTTAAAAATACTTTTTTTAGTCAATCAATGGATGACCTTCCATGACTGAGTATCATTGTCAAAAGGCACCGAAATAGACCCAAAGTCATGCTCCGCGATATATAAATGGAAACTATTTCTAGGCATTACGGATTTCAGATCGATGCGCCACGCTGGTCGCGAGACTCGGTAAAAACAATCTGCCCCGACTGCTTAGGTCCGGGCTGGCAAACTTCATTCCTGGAATCGTGTGGATACATATATTTTTTTTCCCCCTCTGTCCACCCCCTTCAATTACCTAATTTGATCCATCATTTTAATACTTTTGCCATTAAAGGATTAAATTCCTCCCTAAGATTATTGCTACTTCATTGTGTATTAAGGCATACAATTTTTAATGGAAAAGTTTTCAGGGGAAATGCGCACAAATATATACATACTGTATGTACAGTATTTGCTCATGTAAACTGCAAGAATAAAGAAAACCATAATGACTTATTAAAATAAAAACTACCCACAGACATGGAGTGCGCACACACACACACCCAGAAGTCCATTTGATTTCCATAACTAGATTTCTCCTTTTCGTGGCTTTTTTTGAGAATATCAACTGTTATGCACAGAGAGCAAGCTTGCATGTCCATCTCTGGCCTGCCCCTTTAAATATTTGCTGTGGGGGGGTTATTGCTTGGTATTCTCCATTCTCCCTGAATAAACTGGAGATGACAGACTACTTTAATGACCCCATATAATGCTAGGTGACAGCAGGCTAGTCCACCACGGGACCGATTCTGCCCTCCGTCACCTTACAAGCACCCCAGCTGTGATGATCGCCACTAGGAAGGTAATTTAAGTACAAGGAACCAACCTTGGCTCCTTCCTCGGACTCCCAGCTGCAAGCTGCATATTCTGCGTAACCTCGATTGGCATTCGAATGCTGATTTGAGGAGATGTTTTATTAAATGGAGGATAGAGAGGTATTAATCAGTGGGAAGCGGTATTTTGGTTCCGTTCCCTTTGCTGCAGTAAATTCAACTGAAGGATTACAGAATGGATGTTTACTTAATAATAATGCTTTAATTATTATTTGCTTAACAGATACAAATATGTAAGGACTATGAATTTGCACACATATTATGCGTATCAGGATAATAACGGAAGCCCGTAAAACTAAGTTCTGCTCCAAATGATTAATTACGTGCCCCCCCCCCAGCACACTGAAACAACTGGGATCCCCCTTGTCCCAGCCAAAGGGAATAACCTGGAATTATCCCACCAGGAGGACGTGGAGGTGTGTCACCCAGCCCCCGTAAAAGTGTGATACATTACTACTGGCTGAATATCAGCCACACATCAGTCAGTACGGACCAGAGTTGGTCATATTGGATACTCTGACACCAAATACTGGAAATCACCAGCTACTATACTGTCCTTACTGGAATGTTGACCAGGAAGAGCGGCTGGCTGGAGGGAGGGAGGGAGGGAGGGAGGGATGGATGGACGGACGGATGGATGGATGGATATTATCAGTGCTGTACTGAAAAATCAATCTAATCACTTAAGTGCTGTGGAGGTTACCCGAAATTCTCCTAACGCTTATCCCTCAAAGACCACTGCCCCTCCACAGAACCTATGATGGACCGGTGCCAGATGGACACTAAACCCACAGTGTGGTTCAGCCCGGACTTTCCCCAAGAGCGACCCCTGACCCGTGCTGGCGGACACAGGCGGTACAGTGAGCCATGGGTCCTATAAAGCAGAGGGCATATTTCCCAAAAGTGCAGCAAGTTTGAGTTACCAGCATCTTCTTCGGTATGTTAATCAGAGGTGGAAAGTTCAGGTCCAGAAACTACAAGTCCAGACCAAGATTTTGTTTCAGCCTATGCTCAACTGGTTGGTTAAAACAAAATCTTGGTCTGGATTTGTACTTTCTGGACCTGAAATTCAGAAGTTAATAATAATAATAATAATAATAATAATAATAATAATAATAATAATAATAATAATAATAATAAGACAAAGAAGAAGAATATAATTAGAATAATGATAATAAAAGGATAAGGTGTAAACAGGAGACACCACATGACAAGGCTTGTCCAGGGCTTCCTGCTAAAGTCTGTCACGTGGGGACGCAAACTGGGTCACCAGGCTTTCAGACCACCTGCTGTGGGACTCACGCATTTGCCTGTATTATTCTCTCCTTCCTGTCCCCCCCCCCCCTTTTCGTTTTATCATCTGACATGTGAGGAAAAAATCCTGCAGGAGCTCACATCCAGCCATTGTGGGTGTCAAGCTGACTGACACGATGGTAACATAACATTCTGGGTAAACAGAAATATTTATGTCAATTACTATGACGAAAAAATCTACTGATAATGAAGACGGCTTACGGGAAGTTTGCAATGTTTCCATAGACTTACAAAGAGTCACATTTTCCATGAACTTGGTTGCAATACAACACCGGCTGCCTAATATGGCTTTAGGGCTTGTTTTTGAGTAACATGACCCTTTTACACAAGCGTATTTTGAGGTAAGGTGTTTCTTGCTGAACTGTGTTATTTTTAAAGAGATTTGGTTATCTTCCGAAATATCTTTCATGCTATTGCAAGATTCTTTGAAATCAGCTCTTCTCCCAAACGAATCCATGTGACAGCACCTCGTCACCTACGGATTTCCTTTCATGGCGCTTTCTGTGAGTACATCGCTTATCTGCGATTCACATCATCACTAAAAACAAACATGTTTACGGAAGCTTAATGCCATCGCCTGGATTTACAGGCTGATTTTAAGCATTTCTGTGGGATGGAGAACACCCATAGTGATCCAGTTTGTTCCGTATCTGGTCCCCAAGGCATCTCAGATCCGATGTCCCCTACATACGCAGAACAGACTGTCAATGAGACTCCGTTTGCTCACATAGTGACCATTTCCCACAGTTCCTTGTAATTTCTCTTCAGGGAGATAACAACTACAGATCCGTTCCAGATAAACGAGTGGAAAAGAACTCCCTACATATGTAGAAAAGATGTTCACGCCACGCAAACAAGAAATGACATTACATTTCAGAAAGGCGATCTGAAAGAGGTTATTATAATAATGAACGTACAATTGTGACACAGAGAGTCAGAATGAATAATGATCTCATCATCGACTCTCCAAGTTCCAGCGACACTTAATATTGTTGGCAAACATTATTTGTTTAGTCTTTCTACTGAATATAACTTAAAATTCTTATACGTGTCACCAGATTTATCGCTGTGTCTGTTCTCTTACTCTTTAGAATATAGTAAAAAAAAAAAAAAAAACAAGTGAAGCTGTTTAAGCAAAGATATATTCGCATTTTTCTCTTTATTTTAATTTAATTGTTCGTATGTTAATTTGCTATAACAACCAAGGGGATTTCTGAAAACGTGAAATTGGAACCGGATGTTTTAAAACACACAATGCCAACTGAGATGATACCATTGAACAGTGGGGGGGTCGGGGGGGGGAATGTGAGAGGAATGATAACAGGACCAGAGTTCATATGCATAATCTGAGAGTGTTGCCAAGCTGACAGACCCTCCTCTGGCCGGTCTGCATCTACTACAGAAATGTCAATAAACATACAATGGATAGAAAGACCCCAAAAGCGGTTTTATCCTGCGACGTGTACCCTGGTCACCCGGGGATCACGTCCATCCTCGATCGCGGCCGGAGCCTCCAACATCAGAGGGCCCCCCCCCCCCCCCCCCACAGCCACAAAAGGGCACTATAGGATCTACGCAGAAGTTCAGGTCCAACACACATCTGGGCCTGTCCCGGGGCCGGCAGTTTATTTTCACGGACCTTGGCAGTTTGCAATCGCATTATTTTTCCTGCCCGGGATACGAGGTCTCTCGGGCGCCGTGAGGGACGACGCGCGTGTGCAGCATTGCAACCGCACGAAGATCCACGCGCTTCTCGTCCGTGGTGTGTGCGGGGGAGGGGTTGAATTGAATGGTCTGCAACGTTTGATTTGGCGCTCCGGGCCTCTCTTGGCCGCCAGCTGGCTGGCACATTGGCCGAGTCAGTCCGTGCCAGGGTCAAAAGTGAAACGGGAGCTTCATCACCTATAAAAGTGCATCAAAGCGGGTGTATTTTTGTCGGTATGTGAACGTCCACAGCAGGCAGCCAGGTTATAAATAGTATTCTGGCAGTGGCAGAGGTGGACGTCCTGTGTTTATACAGTGCATGTGTCTGGGCACAGTTCATGGGGCGAAAACGTGTGATTTTATGATGCAGTTCGGCTGGATGTTCCAGGAGGGAGGCGCATTAACGACCCGCACACGCATGGCGTAAAAAACATGCATCTTAATGCGACGCTCGTTTTGGCGCTTAAACAGCCGGACGAATGGGGGACCTTTCACGTTCAGAACGACGTTAGGGTTTTGTGCATCTAATGTGACTGCTTTCTGGAATTGAATCTGGGCGAAGAGGCTATGGAGAAAAAAACGCACTTGCAGTGTCAGGAAGGTGAGCACAGCATTATATCATCAAGCCCACCTGTTAGCAGATTTAGTCAGTGCTAAGCAGCGATAGTGGAAGCTTGGCTGAAGCTTCTGTTCTGATTCGGAATCCTGGACTTGCAGGCATGCACCTCTGAGGCATTTCAGCTTCTAAAGAGCATGTGTGTCTGTTTCTCACTGTAAATATACATGGGCGGGCGCACCCTGCCAGGAGGGGCTGGGTGAAAGCCCACATTCTCCCCATGTGCTCCCGGTGTTAGCATTAGCATCAGCTAACTCCACAGCAGCGTCGCAGGCGGTGACCGGAGACAGGGGCGTGTGAGCGGAAGCCCGTGAGGCCGCACCGCCGTCTTGGGTAACGTGCGATTGTTCTCACAAAAGCGGAGTCGCTGCGCTAACAGGAGGCTAACGGGGGGCTAACGGGGGGCTAATGGCTGGCGAGATCCAGGCGGCTGCCCGAGGGACCAGGCCCTGGCAGCAGGTACAGCACTGATTGCGAATGCTGATGGGGGACAGTGAAAAGCCGGAGTTAACCTGGGCACCTCCGTCAGCTGCACAGGATCAAGCCAAACGCCAGAGTCTCCCGTGAGGAATGATGGATGTCTATCTGTCTTCCTCTAATCGGAAGAGGACCCCTGATCCAAGGATTGTAAGGTGCAGCTGGATGAGCGATAAACAGAGGAGTTTGGAAATCGGGTCTTAATAGGCCCAATGTCTTTCTAAAAAACCTGAGAGACAGGTGATGGGTGCAGGGTCATTGCTGAGGAGGCAGACAGTTTTTGGTCTAAGCCCCACCCAGTAGAACTGGTGTGACCTTTGACCTCTTCATCTGTCCACTCAATGGCCCTAATGCCACCATATGAAGGGGGAGCCGTACAAGACCTTAATTTTATCCAGGCTATATAAGTAATATATAAAACAGCAACAAGACATATTTTCTAGGAATTTTAGGCCATACATTTTTTCAGAAAGAGAGCCAGCTAGCCTGACTGAAGCGGTAATATGAATTCGGAGGTTAATCATAATATTGAAAGAACCTTAAACTGTAATGCTTGTTTCTGCAAGTGAGAATTAATTCTGAAGAAAACGCAGCTCAACTCAAGTGAACAATCAGCAGTTCTGCAAAAAAAATAAATAACTGAAACAATATTCTTTTTTTTTTTTTTTTTAAACTGAAACAATATTCAAGTACAGAGACGACTCACCATCTGGGCTTTCGTAACTGTTTTGGAGCCGTTCCATTTAAAAAAAAAAAAAAAAAAAAACAGAATTGTGTCTGGCTTCCTATACCTTTCTGTAACGAGGTTAATTACTGGCAGGCCATGAGGAGATTACATTCTCAAAATGAAGTAATATGATTATATGATTAACTGTTTATCGACTATTTTAAGTTACGATGGTTTTCACATTAGATTTCCAGGGAAAGATTTGTCCACTATTGAATAACCTAATTTTAAAGCCATATTAAAATTACATTCTGGCATGTTCCAAATGTTTCTACATATTATAATTACATTGCGTAGCATGCTGGAGATTAAAAAATAAAATACTAGACATACGTTTGTAACATAAATGAGGCATTTATGAGAATCTGCTTTGAAATGCTTGATGATTCGGGCACCTTTCATTTCTCAAGACTATCATCCTATAAATTCATCCATGCAACCCCTACGATAAGCTCAGCTGTCTTAAACGAACCACTAATTAGCCCAAATATATTTACCATAAGGCTGCCCATTTCAGACCTGTCATGGAGTGTTGTGTCGTTGCTGAGGAGGCAGACAGTTTTTGGTCTAAGCCCCACCCACTGGAACTGGTGTGACCTTTGACCTCTTCATCTGTCCATTCAACAGCCCTAATGCCACCATATGGAGGGGGAGCCGTATAAGACCTTCATGTTATCCAGGCTAATATATCAAACTTCAAAAAGGCATTTTCCAGAAATTTTCGACCATACTTATTAGGAAAAAGAGCCAGCTAGCCTGACTGAAGCGGTAATATGAATTCGGAGGTTAATCGCAATATTGAAAGAACCTTAATGTTTGTTTGCAAGTGAGAATTAATTCTGAAGAAAACGCAGCTCAACTCAATTGAACAATCAGCAGTTTTGCAAAACAAATAAATGAAACAATATTGAAGTATAGAGAGGAATCACCATGAATGGAATTCATGTGTCATCGATATGGTTATATTATAACTACCATTTGCATTCAACATTCTGCCGTCCTACCTGATGTCGCATGGCAGTGATGTCACATGGCAGTGATGTCACATGGCCAGGGGGACTTCGTCATGTGACCCCGGACTCACTAGACAGAGCTCCTCTAATGCATTAGGACCACCCTAAGCTCATACTCTTTGATTTCACTCAGTTCATACATTTGAACGCAAAAGCACGACTCTATTTGTGGCCCATCACCTGTGACAGGCTTTAATTATTTGTGCCATTAATTATTTGCCAAGTCTTGTGCGTGAGCCAAGCACACGACTAGGAACTTACCAGAAAAAAATCTCTAAGGAAGGCGACCCAGTCAACCAGAGAAACTTGTCCCCTAAACACATTTTTTAAGAATAATTAAGCTGCATCGTCTCCACCACAACAGGAATCTGAGAGACAGACCCCCAAGCAGAAGGCTGTTTCAGAACTGGAAGAGGACTTAAAGTGGATTTCTTTAAAACTTGAGTAGGAAGCGTAGGCCTGATAAGGTCTTCTAAAGGACTTTTCGCACAAGAGCATTACAGGCTTAAACTAGCTGATTGGATGCATTTGAATTCCCCATCTTCTGCAAGCTGATTCACTGCAGGGGCAAAAGGAAATGTTCCCGGGAAAAGCGAAGGGACAGCTTGACAAAGATGAACAAGCAGCTCGCAGAAGAGGAAGTTGGGAGAACAGGCTGCCTTATCAAACATCCAGCGACTCTCCTGGCAGGAAGTGGGGACCACTCCAATAGATAGGAACCTCGCTGAGATGCCCACCGGACAACGCTCCCACTCAAGCAGCCCAGCGGAAAGCCAGCTCCGCTTTCATTTCCTCACATGTGGCAGCCTTTCATTATTTCTGGAATGAATCATTCGCCACGATTAGTCAGGTACACGCAGTGGTGGACAGTTCAGGTCCAGAAAGTACAAATCCGGAACATGATTTTGTTTCAACCAACCAATTGAGTCTAAAGAGTCACAGAGTACTGAACTGGTTGGTTGAAGCAAAATCTTGATCTGGATTTGTACTTTCTGAACCTGAACTTTCCACCTTTGGGAACATGACCCATCATACTTACGGAGATCTCCGATCTCAGTTCCCAGAAAAGTACAGCCCTGATGGTTTCGGTTAAGTACTCCTAAGCTGTGCACGTAAGCTTTAGACAAGACGTGCTAAGAAACCTACAGAAACTTGGTGTCAAAAAAAAAATCAATTCCAAGTGCGATGAGGACTTGCAAATCGGCTATGGACGCTTGTGAATATTGGATACAAACCAGAGATCGTCGCTTAATCACAATGGATGATTCTTTCCTATTGGCTCTGACAGTTGAATTGCCTCCAGTTTTACCTCTCAGGGTGGTAATCATCTCTTCTAGGGGAAAAAAAAGAGCAGCAGATTGTTAAAAGGCTGCCTCTGGGCCAGCAAGCGAACCATATGGATAGCTTGTCCTGAGGAATAACACCTATCGTAAAAGCGCACGGGGGAGGGCTGACTGCCTCTCAGGCCTGCTTTATTAGCCAAATGAGCGTATGATGCAAAAGCCACAACCATAAAGATCTCGCCGGCTTCACACCTCCCGTGTCCGCCGATGCGAAATGTCCCGTCACCGCCCGCTGGATTCTCATCACGCCCCGAGGTGAAGCATGCCTTACCTTCACAGGAACGGTCTAACATAGCCATACTCCTTCACACTTCCATTCGATATAAGTGGCATTAATATGACATTTCCAGACTGTCACTATAGGCAGTTACTATTCAGGGCCTGTTGATGTACAATGCAGGGGCAACTAATTAGGTTTAATAACTTGAAACGGAACCACAGGTGCAAAAAAAAAAAAAAAAAGAGAGAGAGAGGAGAGATGAACTCTGGGTATCTCCATGGATCTGTGGGTGCGTGGGGCTCGAGAAAAGCAAAGTTAACATTACTGCAGACCGTCAGTGAGGTCGCAGCGTCGGTGCAACAGAGATGTAAGGTCAATCTCGGACGAGAGAAAGCAATCTTGTTCCTCATTAATATAGACCTGTGTGAGTGACTTTGCTAAATCCGCCGTAGAAAATCAGACCCCATGGGGTGCGTCTCGTAACGCGCGCCTGGCAAACTGTTACCTCGCTCTCTTACGATCGATTTAAATATGCAACATGTTAATATTCTCCTCCGAATAAAACGGAAAGGATCATGCACTGAAATTGCCCTACCTAGTTCACTAAATAAGCTTTACTTTGATACTAATTTCCATTGTTTGCTCTCGAGCTATTTTGTCCTGAGTGCTTCAATGACACCCAAACTAGCTGAAATGAGCCATGGAGGTCACATGACTCTGCTCGTGCGATGGGGGACATTCCAAGGGGCTCGCTGCAGCCAGGACAGAGCTGTTGGTCAGGAGACCTTCCCTCCCTGATCTAATCATTCCTGTGACTCCTTAGCCCCCTTGGTCTGTTCCTGAGACCACCCCACCCAGTTTGACACAGCTGTCACCCTGCTATGATTTACTGTGACCTCCATGTCACTCCCAAATGGTCAGAACTCTTCTTTCATTTATAGATTCACCTCAAGACATAATTTCCTTTTTAAGAAAAAGATCCATACTAGCTGTCCTAGCCCTAACTCTTGCGGCTATAGCTTCTGGGATACGCTCCATACCCCCACAACCCTACACAGCACAAGCCGGTACGGAAAATGGATGAATGAATTGACCAGTACTACCCACGATGCTGAAAAATGTCATTCTTCATTTAAGACAGAAAGTTAGCTACAGGCAGAAATTCAAGCTTGATTCACATGTGTCTGTTTCATTATTTTATCAATTTAGCTTTAATATTTCCGTGATTATTACCAAATAGTACAGAGAAAAAAACATTGTGTATAAATCAAGTTCAAATGTGTGGATCATATATAAGTAGCTATATTTTGAGATTCTTCGCATTTTTGCACCTTGATTTTTCTGTATCTGGCTGTTTGTGTAACGATGGAGTCTTCCTGCAGCTCCTGGGGTAGTCATGTGACTCAGCCATGTGACCACGCCCTCTGCGGTGGGAAGGCAGGCGGTCACCATGGACGCACCTCCCCAACGTGCTCCCCCCACCACGCCAGCAGGGCCGCGGCTCGTCAGCTGACTAACCGACAGCTGCCCGAGCCACGTCCGCCTGCCCCCTGCCTGCCCCCTCCCCCCCCGCCAATCCCCAAGCTCACAACCTTGAATGTTACCTTGCTATTAATGGACGCTGCTTGCGGGGAGGCCGTCCTAGAACCCGGGCCTCGTCTCCTTGGGCGAATCGTGGCCGCGTTCAGAGCAGGCGCCGAACGTAGCCTCTCCCGCCTCGCCCCAGGGCCAAACTTTCCGGGACCTTCTTAGTCTGACAGCACTGTGCAGCTTTACATGCATGTAGAGGATCAGCGCCATTAAGCATCAAAGCAACAGGGGCATAAACAGGGGCGGGTCCTAAGAGGCTGAATGCTGACTGGCCTGCGGAATGCCCTCTCCCCTGTCACTCATCCATTCAAAACATATCATTGGATGATAATAAGTTTGGCCCCATTGTTGGTTGTAGACCCTATATTTCTGTCTCAGCGCCCCCCCAAAAAAACAATTTTTCAGTATTTTTGCATATAATTCATGGCCCCTGATTGG
>JAODLC010000054.1:2333871-2346672 GCA_026781145.1 Hippopotamyrus pictus | reverse complement strand
GCCACCACACCACAACCCCCTAACTCTGAACAGATACTTTATCTTCAGTCCAAAGAAGGTAAACTAGATAAACAGAGGCGGAGGCAGCTCTGTTCTCCCGTATTGGTTAATGGTTCAGTCCCCCTGCTCTGCTCAGGGTAAGGGGAGGGGGGGGGGGGGCGATGTAGATGAAACACCACAAATGTAATAGGATGCAAAAAAAACAATTCTACTGTGCATGGTCTGCAAAGAGCAGAATATATTTCAGTCTTTATATTGCAAATATATATGAAAGTGTATATGTAGTTGTTATATTTAAAGGGCAACGATAAATGCGTCTTCTGACCTCAGCGAGTGGTCTGACTTGACATCATTTGTCAGATGAAATTCTGATTTTACAGGATCAAGTGCCCAAATGCCGGAGGGAAATATACATTAAGTATGAAGGAGTGATTTCGATTTTGTCACCAGCATCGTGAATTGTCTTCCCAGCTCATTTTGTATGGAAAGTGCAGATTTCATTGATGTACCAAGATGGACTATTGAGTCTTGTGACTTCTTGCTTGGCTGTGGTCTGTGTGACTGAGCAGCTCTCAGAAAAAATGCCCTAACATCCTTTACCCTTCTGTTTTCCCACAGAACATCCATCTTGGAAAATGGAAGACTATAGCTATGACTACAATAATACAGAGTACATTTGTGAAATTAGCACGGATACTGAGGTGACTGTACAGGTCTATGTACATTCTTTCATCTGCATATTGGGCCTGTTGGGTAACCTTATGGTCATAGTCACCTACGCTTTTTACAAGAGGGCGAAGTCCATGACAGACGTGTACCTCCTGAACGTGGCCATCGCAGACGTGCTCTTCGTCATCTCTCTCCCCCTGATCATTTACAACGAGACATACAACTGGACCATGGGCAGATGGGCGTGCAAGATTTTACGTGGGATGTACAGTGTCAACCTGTACAGCGGCATGATGCTGCTGGCCTGCATCAGCAGTGACCGCTACATAGCCATTGTCCAAGCCAGACGCTCTTACAGGATTCGATCCCGGACCCTCATCTACAGTCGAATCATCTGCTCTGGCATCTGGCTGTTTGCCACAGCTGTATCCATTCCAACGATAATCTACAATGAGACGTATGATAACATAGACTTGATCTCTAATCAGACCTCATCCATCTGTTACCTCAAGTTTGAAGAAAATCAAAAAGCCCAGCAGATGAAAGTTCTGGTTCCCAGCATCCAGGTGGCTATTGGCTTCTTCCTTCCCTTGCTCATTATGGGTTTTTGTTATTCCAGCATAATCTACACCCTCATAAGTGCCAAGAATTTCCAGAAGCACAAGGCTGTGCGGGTGGTAATGGCAGTGGTCGTGGTCTTCATCGCCTGCCATTTGCCTTACAACGTCACGCTTCTGTACCACACTGTCAGTCTGTTCAGTGAGAGGGAATGCGAGGTCGAGAAGACTGTCACCAAGGTTCTGATGATCACAGAGACCCTGGCTTACTTCCACTGCTGCCTCAATCCTGTGCTCTACGCCTTCGTAGGGGTCAAGTTCAGGAACCACTTCCGTAAGATCCTGTCAGACCTGTGGTGCCTGGGGAAGAAATACATCTACAGGCGCTCCTCCAGATCGACTGAAGTGTACATTTCAACTCGAAAATCCATGGATGGGTCCAACAATGAAAATGGGTCTTCCTTTACCTTCTAAAAGACGTTTTCCTTTTCAGAAGGTGTTATGTGAAAATGAAAGAGAGCCTTAACTAAAGTCAAGCAAAAGCAACCTTATTACGAAAGTACTTTGGTAATTGGGACATAGTCGTACCGACGTTTTGTACGGACATTAGAGTTTAAAAACTGATAAGTGTGTTTGATCTTGAAGATACAGACAGATGCATTTCTTAAGCTGGGGTGGGGGGGGGGTCAGCCGGTTCCCCGTGACGGGTAAATGAGCGCGTCCGTCTGGCCACCGGTGCGGGGGCCCTCGCACTTCCCGGGGCTGTCAACACCGGAGTCGTTGCACCGGGGGCAGATAAGAGCCAAGTTCCCTCCCGCCTCCGAGACACATGGCTGCCTCTGTGAGCCAAAGTTTACCCTACAGCTCGATGCCACCTCACTTAGCCATCGTGCCGAGGGACGGCCACACCTGACTCACATTCCTGGCCTGAAAAACATCCCATTGTCCCGGCCAGACACGCCTACACTTGTCTCAGATGGTGGGCCTCTTCCTGGCAGAGAAGAGGGTGCCTTGGCCATGACCATCCTCTCACCCCCCTTCAGAGGTCAGCACTTGGTACGGCCCGATCCATCCACGCGTCTGCATCTCCATCAGGCTACATCTGTGCATGTTTACGGCCCCTTGTACTCATATAAAACAGGCTAAAGCCATGAACCGTACAGCTGCCTTTCATCTGGGACAAATCATCGCAGGAAATTCAGATCTGCGGGTATATATCCCTTTAGCTGTCAGCTTATCTCATCGCCCTTTAAATGACAAACTATTCCTTCATACATTTTTTAAATCTGCCATTAAATCTGCGTCTGATATTCGGAAAAAAACTTCGGCAAAGGTCCGCAAAGCTAACTTAAGCTATGCATCACACACTCCTAAAGACTACATCCACATTTGCTCAGTAAAGGGTTATGTACACAATCCCTGCAGTTCCAGAAGAACCCAAATAAGGACCTTCAAGTGTCACACCTTTCTACGCTCATTACTCCTTTATTTCTAATACTTAAATAATGCAGGATTTTATACCTGCTACCAAAACCTATATGATCACCAGCAACAAATATGTGGTTTGGTACAAAACCTTATCTTCTTCTAAGCTCATGGTCTATGATTACAAGACTCTTTCCCTACACTTAGCTCCACAAGAGTGATCCCACAGTTATTAGGGGGATAAAACATTACTAGATACAGGGGACGAGTTTCCCGTCCACGTTAGAAATGTCAGATGCGTGCTGCAAGGGAAGACTTATAGCTCAAGGTTTCGTCTCATATGCTGGAGTACAAAACAACACCTCGATTTATGAGGAAGACTAAAAATAAACAAGGGCATAAACACGCTCTTTAAGCGTCCGTGTTCGGAGCCGTGCCTTGGCGACGCTCTGGGTACTCCGGACATAAAGTTCAGAGCAAGCTGATGGACTAGCAGAGGGAGATTTACTGCATGTCAACTGCGAAACAGCCCCGGATGAAAGTCCCGATGCACTAGGCCAGCAGTGCCAGGGCGAGTGGGGGGTTGCAGACGGCTCAGGTTTCTGAAGAGGCGAGCCTTCCAGGCCCTGCTCACCGAGGTCACAGTGGTCACGGCCTGCGTGCCAGCATTTGTTCAGAGCGCAGGGGAACACGGAGTCCGTGGATATGGGCCCCTTTCAGAAGGTCAGCCAAGGGCACATCCACAGATGAAATAAGGGACTGGCAGAGTCTGACCCAAGGGCATTCAGAGCGCCAGGGCTGCACGGCCCAGAGGCCCACCATGCAGCTAAGCTACAAACGCATAAAACCATGCTGCAGATAATGAACCATGCAGCTAAGCTACAAACGCATAAAACCATGCTGCAGATAATGATCCGCTATTGGCGCAACAAGAGAACCCGAAACTCCACGTGAAATCAATTGCCTGCCACTAGGAATTTCCCTAAATTAAAATTACGGATGATGCAGATATAGTTTATATGAGAAGAGGTCTTAATCAAGAAAGGAATGCTCACGTTCTGTCGCAGGTAAAAGTTACATGTCAGCAAACGCTGAAAAGTAAAAGCTGCCGGTTGCATGAATATTTATCCGGCTGAGATTTTCCGGAGCCCGTTTAGAGACGATTCGAGGATGCGGACTGGCCGACTCACACACCATTACTCGGGTCTGCTTCTTAACTTACCACTGCCTGGAACAGCAAACTTAGCATGATGGTTCTTATGCTCTCTTGGAGATCAGGCCTGACGAACCATCGCCGATCAACACAAAACCAAGCTCTTAGATGGGATGGTGTCACATGCATCAACCCGCAATCATTCCAGGGAAGTACAAACCTGTCTCCAGGACTGAGGTCTGGGCGTGACGTGCCTTTATGCATCAGGATATCCAAATTGCACTATATGCTTTCGTCAGCAATGTTCTGAAGATTACTCATTGCCTTGCCGAATTAAAGGATCCACACCTTGCACTCTGCGGTCCAATAAACACATCGATTAAGTTTGCCCTATAGACACCCCTCCCATTCTGAGCCCCAAACTCCATCATACCTCCGTCTCTGTCGAAACCAAGAGCATTACCCGGCCCTGTAGAGTATGCAGACTCAATGCATCCCAACCCAGAAGATAGATATCAAACCTGCTACATTTTAATCCACCGCTAACAGCTGCAATCTGCCTCCTGATTCGTGCTTTGAACCGAAACAGGGGGCCAGAGAATCCATCGGGCTGAATAAGCACCCTGCACCTGGCTGAATAAGCGCCCTGCACCTGGCTGAATAAGCGCCCTGCATTGGGCTGAATAACCGCCCTGCACCGGGCTGAATAACCGCCCTTGCACCTGGCTGAATAACCACCCTGCATCGGGCTGAATAACCGCCCTGCACCTGGCTGAATACCCGCCCTTTATCGGGCTGAATAACCGCCCTGCACCAGGCTGAATAACCGCCCTGCATCGGGCTGAATAACCATTCTGCATTGGGCTGAATAAGCGCCCTGCATCGTGCTGAATGACCATGCATCATACTGGGCATTTCCGCCTCGATTTCTGATTAGCAAAACACACCATCATTGGTAGCTGTGAATGACAGAGACACTGGAGACATTGCAAGCACTATTTGATGTCTGAGTCTTCAAAGCAGAGGATCCTTTAAGAACAAAACCATTGGTTCATGGAAAGAATATTTGTTACGGTGTCAATAAAGAAAATTCTCTGTCATTTTCTTATCAGCATATGTCTTGACATTCTTTCTAATCTGTATCACACAGACAGCTATGAAAATGCAGTAATCAATACTAATTATATAGTTGTTAAAGTAAACATTAATTTATTCATTCACTCATTTCCAAATGATTGCATATTGTGTCTCTGTGGTTGTAGTCTGATGTTCACATATCAAAGAGAACAGTACTGTCCTTATATGGATAAAGATTACAGTATATGACACCAGGAAATGTATCCAATATTTTAAGACCTAGTTATGGCTGGATTGTTTCCAGTTTAAAGGACACATGCAAAAAAAAAAACACATCAGAGAGCATGCTCAATGGGCAACCAATGAACTGCTGTAGCCCTGGGCAGCTGAACCAATGGGTGATGTTTTGAAGATTATTTTCAGACATACCAGCGGGCCTGTTAGCCAGCAGACCATGAGGCAACAGATGTAGAAGCACAACAATATGCCGTGATGTAAGGGAGGTCAAAGCACCCTGCTGGTGAGCAGACTGGGCCCTCTGGTCTTTCAACTGGACACGATGATTTATTAGGTGGAATTCCGTGGTCGCTCCTCAGAGACACTCAAGACCCCAGATCTATGTCTCTCACACAAACATGAGAGCTTTCAGCTGCGATGAGGCTTCCATACCGATGGAGGAATCAAGATGCAAGCTGAGGGTCCACATAGCAGCAAAAAGGGAAAACGCGCTTGTGAAACGCCAGGAAAAAGAACTGAAAATACAGGCGTGAGTGGAGTTAGTGGATTTCTGCGCGAGTGGCTCCAAAATAAGATCGGCTCTGAGGTACAATCGTAAAGGCAGCTTTATCTGACAAAACATGAACAATGTAGTATACTTCTATATGTGCTTTAAAGAAATCATTTAAACAATCAATGTAAATGTGTAAGATGTGTTTCCCAACCCAACCCCATCCAGTCCACATTTTTGCTCCCTCCCAGCTCCCAAAACAATCAGGAACACCGAATACCTGGTACGGTTGCGTTGGGAGGGAGCAAAAACTGACAGGGTTGAGAAAAGAGGGTAATGAGTCAATTCATACATGGGTTTGCCCTGTTCTGCTGTGTGTATATATCATATACAGTGTATATATATAAACCCACAGTTTTGGTTACCCACTCCTCACAAAAGAATTCGATTCAAGGACAGTAACAATCGGATCACATTTTACGGAGCATTCACGCAGAAATCCCGATAATTCCACAGAGCTCACACGCTTCTCACGTCAGTACATCATATAGAGTATATAAATATGAGAGGCGCATTAAAGCCGCTTTATCTGCGCTCGGACTCCCTGATCGTCCCTTTCGCTTCACCTTCATGGCCAAGAAAATGGGCCGAGTTTGATAGAAACGGCTAATCTGCAGAGAGGACAGCAGCTCCCGGGCTGGCGGAGATACGGCGCGGCTCGGGCCCAGACCCAAATACCTACTGCAGACCGGTACCCAAACGACCCTGATCTCGCAGCCAATGAGTCACCATGGCCAGGGCTTCATCAATCCTGCCCGCTTCATGTTTTATCTCGGATTGATTTATCTGTGAATTTAATGCACTGCTGTACATTACGCATATTCTATATTCCCCAATATGTGAAGTAACCTAAAAGAGGCAGGACTGCTTTACCGTTGTATCAAAGGACAAAGGTACCTTCCTTTAGTTTCTCCATTATCCAGATCGCCTGTGAGGCGGCTGTTTGTTATTGCTGTGAGACCTTCTGACCCATTGAGGACCACCTGTTGAGACGAGAGACCCGGTCTGACCAGACGGATGGTGAGATTTACCTTTATACTAGATGCAGAGGCTAGTTTTATCTTCATAGATACTTGAGTGTTTGTGTGGAATAGAATAATACTTTATTGATTTCCCCTGTGGGGAAATTCTCTCGTCATCCTGCTCTCCATGAGACACGAACTGGCGACCTTCTGATCCCAGACACAGAGCTAAGCACCTCCCCACAACATAGGTGAGATGGCCTCTTGCCAGCCTCGAGCCCACAACAGATAGTGACGCACGGCCCTCAGCTGCCCATTCAACCACGCGGCGAGGCCAATCCCCATGAAGTGTTGGAAAACAGAGTGAGGTGCACTTTCAGGTTCCTGGATCCTAACACGACATCTACATTGTTTTTCTGTTTCGGCAACAAAAGAAGTTAAATGTCGGAAAGGCCTAAGTACTGACCGTCGAAGGGAGGAAAACAAGCGGCCGCATCAACGTGACATCATTATGCCCTCGGCCTACTGGCTCACGAACGCTAATCTTTCTGGTTTACTCCCTTTTCTTGGAATGAAAAGAGCTTGCCAGGAGCTGTAGACATAATACCATCCAACAGGCAGCGTGCCTTCGGGTGATAAGTGACACACTAAATGCACAAAGATTTCTTAATGAGATCGCTCCTGTCCTTCCCTCTCACAGCTTGCTGTTTACCAAGGGGGGCGGGTTGCCTCGCTCGAGGGTCCGCCGGCTGATCGTGTCCGCAGACAATCTGCCTGAAAGCGTCCATCGAGAGCCGGAACTAGACAATGAACGAAAAAAAAGTGCCATTTCTCAGGCCCACACCGAAGCATTTCCTGCCTCGTGAGTTCGTCCGCGAGGGAGAGGCATTCTGTCGGTCACTCGGAGTGGCGTATCTGTGAATCTGAGCGGCGAGGCGACACCATCGGCCCCCAGACATGTGGGGAAAGACTGATAGGAGAGATAGAGGGTCACGGACGAGAGAGCGGCCAAGGGGAGGCTCCGGAAAATGCGGGCATCGTTAGTGCGCCTGAGCAGAACGGTTAGGCCGCTCCCCACTGCACATCCGCATTGCCCTGAGGCCGCTCCCCACTGCACATCTGTATTGCCCTGAGGCCGCTCCCCACTGCACATCTGCATTGCCCTGAGGCCGCTCCCCACTGCACATCTGCATTGCCCTGAGGCCGCTCCCCACTGCACATCTGGATTGCCCTGAGGCCGCTCCCCACTGCACATCTGCATTGCCCTGTATTATTAGCCGGGCTGCTGTCAGATATGGAAACCAGCTAATAAAAACATCACGAATCGCACAAGAGCACCGACGACATGCCCCCGACTCCTGCTCCGCCAGGCGACTCAAAGCCTATCAGATGATGAGTCGCTTTATATAGCATCATTCACTTGGTGCCTCTTAATTCAGACAGCAGAGACACAAAACACACGGGTCTCCGGTCACTGGATAGGTCCGGGAATTTAAGTTTCAGCACAGGGACCTGCGTCGCTTTCCTGCAGGACGGTCTTCCGAGCAGCCAGTCTTGGAATAAACCGGAGCAGGAAGCGAGTCTGGTGGACAGAACTGAGGAAACCCAAGGGGAACAATTAGAGCGAAAAAAGAAGGAATGAAGAAAGAAACGGCTCAAGGCAGAATGTCCTTCACTTCAGATGTTCCCTCTCGGTGACGTTTGTCCATTATGATCATTTTCTCATTCCGAAGCACCCTCCTCCGTCAGCTAATATCTTATCGCCCTAAAAATCGAGTGGAAACGCCTAAAAACAGGATAGGCCGGGTTAAGAGATGACCCTAACCCTAACCCTAACCCTAACCCTTCACTGGTTTCACCTCAAATAGGGTTGGTGCATTCATTCTGAAGAAATATGGGACACCCCTATCCTTGTGGCCCTGACCCCCGACCCCCAGCCAACGATAAAACTTGCCAAACCTAGGGGGTCCCCCAATAAATTTTGCCGAGCGGGGGGAAGGTGGTCACCCACAATAAAATATTCCAAGTGGGGGGGCGGGTATTTACATAAAACGGGACAAATTGCATCCTGGGACACAGCATCCAATGAAATACAGGCTGGGTAACAACTGTGCTCTCAGCAAAGGAAAAGATAAAGACTGGGAACTAGCTCCACAATACTCACACAACAGTCAAGTCAGTGGTGGAAATTTGTGTGGAAATGACGGGTTTTACTTAAATAATCTCGGTGTTAAGAGCACGTTATCAGTTTCTTGCTACGCAGAAGCGGTACTGATTTCGACTCAAACCAAACCGTTTAAATGTGACGTGTTTGCCTCTGGCATTTAATGTAACACTTAATGTAACAGCTCACTAAGCTTGGTGTTTGGCGAGGAAACTTATTGCTATATAAAAATGCCCACACATCTATTTTTTATTGCATAATATAAAGCTGAACATATTTTATGTAATGAGCATTTACTGGAAATATATATGACAGCTGAGTTGTAAATATTTCATTACAGACGTAATTTTTTATGACGAGCTCCAGGCCTGTTTTCAAGGAAACAAGGTAATAGAAGACAACCAGACAATAATTATAGCTGAAAATTTTATGTTTTCTCCTGTCTCCTGCTCACAATGCATATATATTTTCTCTTGTGTCTTTTTGAGTGGGTCTACCTGTGCATATGTGACGCCACCAAACCAAGTGAAGAGTTTTGTGATGCCCACTGATCTGCAGTAGATCCACGGGATGATAGACCACCTGGTAAGTCTGCCGCTGTGGAACATAGCTTAACAAGTAGAGGATTATGCTAGGACGGTAAAGGTTGTGGGTTCAAATCCCATAAATTGTAAACTTGTGCTGTAAGTTGAGATGGATAAAGACACCATACAAAGGTGATGATTATGATCTTTGGGTGCATCGTTACTGCTGATGCTCTCGCTTTCCACCATCCCCAGAAGTCGAGGATAGAGATAAATGAGACAAGTTGAGGTCATCCTTGGAGCACTGAGGGGCCTTTTGAAGGTCCGTGCAATGCTGGACTCCGAATGATCCAGCGGGTGGATCCTTCATAACTCGGCAAGTGAAGGATGCATTTTGATACCACATTTGAAAGGGCCTTAGAAATGGGACAGCTTTGTCTCACCGCTGTGACACATTCAGTCTTTGAGTCTTTACATCAGGGATGCAGCCCCTGAATTCGGACACAGCCTGGGTCCCCCACACTCGACAGCCCAGGTCAGGGTTCTCCATATCGACGATCAGATAATAGATTTAACGAAATGATGCTCTATTTGCCATTTGCAGAAGTATGAGTACATGAGTACATGTTGCTCAGGTATATGAGTACATGAGTACATGTTGCTCAGGTATATGAATACATGCGTACATCTTGCCCTCCTTACATACACATATACACAATTGAGAGTGAAGTTTGGTGTCCAAACACAGGCTCAGGCCGTTTATTCAGTGCGCTGGGAGCACTGAGGGGGTTAAGGGCCTTGCTCAAAGGCCCAACGGACATATGACTATTCTGCCATGGATGGGATTTGAACCCGCGCCGACAGAGAGATGGAGTTAACCAAGTAGGGGAATTACATAATCAGTGCTAATACAATTATGGACGTTATGAAACTCATTATTGCACTTCAAATGATAGTTTGGACACATTTGGAAGGTTGTGTGATGGTGGCTAGGGGGTGCCGCAGTAGCAAAGGGCTGGGTCTGGGTGAGCTCCCGTGTTTCCATGGCGATTGATGATCAGTGTCCACAGATGCCACACTTAATGAAACTCAGCTGGTCCTGATTGGACTAATTGACTTGTTAGGGTTTTAAATAGGGTCAGTGGGGTGAATTCCGGGGGAGCACGGTAGGAGTGAGAGAGCGTATTGCGGGGGATAATGACAGGGTGCCATTTGCAGCCTGCTGCCCAGGGGGACAGGACTGTCGGCACTTTAGTTCATTTTTGGACACTGTTTTGATCGCAGTCCTTAAAGGGCAAGTGGCCCTATTTTTGTGTTTTACTAAAAATAAAACTGTTTGATTTAATGTTCTGTCCGATTTATCTCAGCTGCAATGAAATGACACTTTATTTGCCATTTGGACAAATACAAGTACAGGTGCATCGGAATGCTTCTTTTCGCATATCCCATCATGCTCTCCTTTGAGACACATATCCCATCATGCTCTCCTTTGAGACACATATCCCATCATGCTCTCCTTTGAGACGTACACACACTTATATACAGCTGACTGTGAAGCTTGGGTTCTGAGCACAGGGTTAGCCGTCCATCCAACACCGCTGGAGCATTTTGGGGGAGGGGGGGTTAAATATAAATGACTATTCTGCCAAAGGTGGGATTTGATCTGGGGACCTTCCAGTCATATGCACAGAGGCCTAACCTGCCCTCTGCACTGGTCAATAATGGAAAAACTTAACGAGTTCGATCTTGAATCGGCATTTGAGAAAACAAATAGCATCGTACCCCATCAGAACTCATAAAAGGAATGATGAATAGGGTACATATCTGTGTTTCTAGATTTAAAGGGCAGTGTGCCTCTATATTAAGTCCACTGATCACAAGTCAACATTGTTTGTCTGGGTGCAGGCCACAGGTGGTCAGGTGCGGAGAGCTTGGGTAATCAATCACAGGCCAGCTTCACCCCAGCGTTCTGCTGGCTGCTATTGATGGATCATCGCAGCCCCCCCCCCCCCGATGCTATAGGAGCCGTTTCCATGGGCCGGGTGCAGCTAGCCGGCCGAGTGATATATCTCATGTATTTTTATGCTCTTGCGCGATTGCACCGGGGCCAAAAAAGCAGAAAATCCAGCGCCTAATCTGTCCAGCGAGAAGGACGTGAATAAAATCGAGGCGTAGGCCGGCCCGAGCCGCCATTGGCTGCCGCGTTTCAGATCCGTTTAGACCTTAGCCAATCCCCAGTGATAAGGTTCGGCAGGGGGGACCGTTCTCCAGAGACGTCAGTCTCACCTGACTGTTGAGTAACTGACCATTGGAGTCATTTTCCCGGCATCTGTGGTTAAACCCCTATGCTGCCCCCCTCCCTGCTGTATAAAGGGTATTATCACTGTGAGGCTCAGACCAAATTGAGGCCTTATCCGGACAGCTTCCTGGTGACATTCAGAGGGACCCGTGTGACAGTGGAGTTAAAGATTTCCATTAACCTTTAGAAAATATGGGTGTTGGAAAACATCTTAGTCTTACCAGTATTGGCATTTATCACGGCCGGGAATGAAATTCAGTGACGTATCTGCCTAGGCAGTACCAGAGCTGCCACAAATTAACATAGGAGGGCTAAAGCACTCCTAGCCGGACACAAGGCGGGGAAAGGAAGTAGTTCAATCTCTTGGAAAAGCGGGATGAAGAACAAAACACCACAGAGGGAAATCAGGCGCAGTATCAGAACGTAGAGTGCCACAGCAGTCCCCAAATCTGTCCCCGCTTCATTCTCATCTCCCTCACATAGCGTCTTGGGTACAGTCACGTGTACGGTCGGGAAGCCTTTGCCATTTTCATTTTGATGGAATTCCGAGGACGTGTAAGGAATCTGATTGACATTCACGGACTGAATTAGTAATACCAGACATCAATTATTTACCGCTGCGGTGTTTTAAAGGAATGCCAAGCGCGTGTGAAAAGCTAGCGGGCGTTACGAAGCAGGCCAGCTAGATTAGATCGGCGCTTCTTGATTCTGTTTAGCTGAAAAACACACTCGGATTCCCCTGCCTGGGCGCAGGGCATAATTGTTTGGACATGTAATTGCACGAGCCCATCTGTCTTGGATGCCTTATCAATAAAACATGTCTAGAGAAGAAGCCAGGGAAGCCCTCGCGATAAACCTACACACACGGCAGCCTTGGCGGCTTGGGGATTATCACCTTCCTCAGAAGGGTCTTCCTCGCGATGCCCATGCACGGTTAATGATTAAATGTTAATGACCGCAGAGGTGTATAAAATAAGGTTTTTGGAGAGCCGGGGGAAGACCGGTTTATCTCGCTGTCCTCCGGTGTACTGCGTTATTAACGGCACACCCCCCTCCCCCCTCCCCCCTCCCACCCACAGTTCCACTCGGCCTGAACAACATGAGCGGACCCTCAGAACAGTATCATAATTAAAAACCCGGAGAGATGGAACGGCCCTCGTTTAGAGAGGGATAATCCTTAACCG